>VXAB01006509.1:180879-198371 GCA_013399175.1 Odontophorus gujanensis
ATGTGATCTTTAAAATGCTGCCACATATAAACCCATCTTTGCGTAGCAATTTTGACATAGCTTAGAACAGTGGATGCTCAGAATGAAATAATTCTGCAGTGTTATGCATCCTCATTTACATGTAAATTACTGAATAGCATATTTGTCCCTATAGAATTTAGTTAATCCAAAGGAAAAACATTTCCAGTCAATCAAGGAGCAACACAAATAATCTTGTCTTGACAGAGAAGCCTGTATTTAACTCCATTGTGATTTCTCATCTGGAAGCTATGGAGACTCCCTGCATGACTCCAGAGACCCTTGTTATTTTTGCTTTATTTCCATAGACATATAAGTACCATGAAGCATTGTGCCTGTGTATACTCTCCATATGATGTGAACAGCCTTTATGCTGCTGTGCTTGTCCAGTTCCTGGAACTGCTCTGTACCTCAGTCTGCAAAAGCTTCCAGTTCCTTGTGTGATGATTAACTATTACAGATAAGGATTAAAACCGGTTCATGGAACTATTCTTAACAAAGAACAAAAGCTCATGAACTTCCCTAAGTAACTTTAGTAATTTTGAGGAATTTATTTGTATGGAAACTTTCTTCTCTGGAAAATATACTTCCTGTTAAATAGCACGCTGATCCAGTGTGCCCATTTGTCCCTTGTACTGTCACTGGGCACCACTGAAAAGAGCAATTTACTCATGCCCAAGAAATTTATAAGCATTCTCTTCTCCAGGCTGAACAGCCCCAGCTCTCTCAGCCTTTCCTCATAAGGGAGGTGCTCCAGGCCTTCATCATCTTTGTGGCCCTACGCTGGACTCTCTCCAGCAGTTCCCTGTCCTTTTTGAACTGAGACGCTCACAACTGGAGACAGTACTCCAGATGTGACCTCACCAGGGTAGAGTAGAGGGGGAGGATCACCTCTTGCCCTGCTGGCCACACTCTCTGTAATGTACTCCAGGGTCCCATTGGCCTTCTTGACCACAGGGACACACTTCTGGCTCATGGACGACCTGTTGTCCACCAGGACACCCAGGTCCTTCTCCACAGAGCTTCTTTTCATCAAGCCAATCTCCAGACCTCTACTGTGGTTATTCCTTCCCAGGTGAAGGATTCTACAGTTGCTCTTGTTGAACCTCATCAGATTTCTCTCCTCCACCCACCAGGTTCAGCCTGGACTCTTCACACATCGTGGCATAGCTGAATCCTGCAATGAGAGGAATGAATCTGAATGTTTTCTCTCTAACTGTACTGCTGCAGTGAGTCCTCTTTGCACCTGTGAATAAAAGTGGCTTTCAGATAAAGGCCATCAGCCCATGAATTTTGCAAAAGAAGTTCTGCATGCATCAGTGGGAATATATTATCTTTCTTGACAGACAAAAAAATGAAACTTCTGGGGATGAGGTTGTATAAAGAAGTGCTATTGATATATGCTAAATTCTGGGTCAGTTGGGATGAGAAGACGGTACAGTTAAAAAATAGTTAGGTGATCCAGAGGAATTTGATAATTTCTTATGCTTCCTTCTACAGACAGAGGGAACTGGCAGAAGAGCTGCTTTGCTATTTGACATTTTTAGTTGTTTTTCTCTGTTTTGACTTTTTAAAGTTTTTTCTACCTTCTTTTTTTTTTTCCTCCCCTTTAGTTTATTCTGCTTACAAATATATTTACCTTGTGGCACTTTCTTTTCCTAGTTATTTTTTTTTTTTCAGTCCTACACATGTAGGTTGCTCCAAAAGTAATACCTCCTATTTATTTCCATGGAAATGACAACCGATACAAACAGCACAATAATACAGCTTGATAGAGAAAATTCTCAGTTACGAANCAAGCCAATCTCCAGACCTCTACTGTGGTTATTCCTTCCCAGGTGAAGGATTCTACAGTTGCTCTTGTTGAACCTCATCAGATTTCTCTCCTCCACCCACCAGGTTCAGCCTGGACTCTTCACACATCGTGGCATAGCTGAATCCTGCAATGAGAGGAATGAATCTGAATGTTTTCTCTCTAACTGTACTGCTGCAGTGAGTCCTCTTTGCACCTGTGAATAAAAGTGGCTTTCAGATAAAGGCCATCAGCCCATGAATTTTGCAAAAGAAGTTCTGCATGCATCAGTGGGAATATATTATCTTTCTTGACAGACAAAAAAATGAAACTTCTGGGGATGAGGTTGTATAAAGAAGTGCTATTGATATATGCTAAATTCTGGGTCAGTTGGGATGAGAAGACGGTACAGTTAAAAAATAGTTAGGTGATCCAGAGGAATTTGATAATTTCTTATGCTTCCTTCTACAGACAGAGGGAACTGGCAGAAGAGCTGCTTTGCTATTTGACATTTTTAGTTGTTTTTCTCTGTTTTGACTTTTTAAAGTTTTTTCTACCTTCTTTTTTTTTTCCTCCCCTTTAGTTTATTCTGCTTACAAATATATTTACCTTGTGGCACTTTCTTTTCCTAGTTATTTTTTTTTTTTCAGTCCTACACATGTAGGTTGCTCCAAAAGTAATACCTCCTATTTATTTCCATGGAAATGACAACCGATACAAACAGCACAATAATACAGCTTGATAGAGAAAATTCTCAGTTACGAAACACTATTTTTTTTTCATCAGTCACCACCATCAGCCAATTCATGCAGGTGTGCTAGCTGACTGCGACTCTTAATTTTGTGGTGCAACAACTGTTCGTGGCCATCTGGAACTTGGCTTGTCCTTTACATTACTGTTGCCATTACTGAAACACACCACCTCACTGTCCTCAAACCCAGTTTGATGATGAATGTTTATGAAGACCAAGCGCTGATAAATGTCAGTGGGTGCAGTTTTTTCTGCACAGAGGAGTTCAGTGACGCTCCTTTGCTTCATATGTACTTCCAAACCAGATCCATTCTGTCAGACTGCCCCTCTGATGCCAACTGTTGCCTGGTAACAAAATGGGACAGGATACTGGTGATAAGGTTCAATCTCTACCACCATCCCAGAAACATCCACCTCTGGCGTTGTGGGCCAGCGTAAAAAAATAGGAGGCATTAGTTTCAGAGCAACCCTCATACTTCCTGTGTTCTCCAAGCTGGTGTGAAAATTTATGCAATTTGGTAAATGCTCTCTTCATTATTGAAACATTTGTTGCTTCTTTGTTTATTTTACGTTTTTGAGGTGGGGGAAATAAAATGAGCTAATGCATTTGAATCGTCATTCTTGATTTCCCCAGTTTCCAAACTAAACGTGGAGCAATTTACTGTTCTGTTACACTCAAGTGGGATTCTTTTTGAATAGGTTCTGATTATACCTCCACTTTGGATACAACTGCATCAGTAACTCAATGGGCAATGATAGAATTGTTTTAACAAAAGAGTACATTTTAGAAAAAAGAAAGCCATTTTGAAGCATTAGTACTTCTCTGACTTAGATATTGTTTTAAGTGATTGATATAAACATTATTCTTCTTGCAGGAATTGGTGTTTTTATCTGTAGTTCTTTAAGGTGACCTGCTAACTGTATCCCAGATGACTATTTTCAGTGTCAAGAAGTGGCTGAGTGTCCTTGTCCTTTGCAACCATCTGACAAAGGGATATTCTCTACTCTGAAGAGGTCACACTCCAGAAAGACATCTCAGAGAGAATCAGTGCTCTTTTACCCCCATTGTCACAAAATTGTCTGTCTTGAAGAACAGTTTTGATGGAGGAAGCCCATCCCCAAGCAGCAGAGCTGAGGAGCTGTTTCCTATGGTGTGTCTTGATGAGGTGCTACTGGAGCCCCTTCAAGGCTTCCATAGCTCATTTAGATATGTAGGAGCAAAAGCATCTACTCCAAAATCTGTGTAAAGCAGGGGCTTTCATTTTCTTAGGTTTTTTTTTCATCTTTCACATTTTATTGAGCTGTATTTTGAGAATGATTGAGACCCATCTAACTACAGTGCATCTCTTTTGGCTGTATTCAGTTTCTCACAGCCTGTGCTCATGAAGGAGCAGGACAGAGCTGTTAAAATATTAATTTGAGGAAATATCTTTACTGGGAGGTCTGTTGGAGACAACAGAGTTGAACTTGGCTTTCCCAGATCCTTGCAGCCCAAAACTCCTTTCTTCTGGCAGAGGTAGAGAAGTAAAGCAAGTAGAAATTGTCTCTGCGTAATGTGAGAACTCGTAATAATAAAAGTGTTATCATCTTGCTCTTGTGAGCTGATAGTATTAAGTATTAAATACAGTGTGCCTACTGTTGTGCTGTGTTTCTTGTTGACTTCAGAAACCTAAGCCTTCAAAAAGCATAAAACTAATTTAAAATGAAATGGTAAATAAAATTTGGCAGTTCTGTTTATCTTATGGTATTGGAGTTGTTTTTGGTTTTTTTCTTTACGCTTTTTCTTGAAAACAAGAGACCAAAATAGTTTGGGGCTTTTTTCTGATATTTTTTTTTTTTTGGAGAGGGGGTAGGGGAAGGAAGCAGAGATTCTCCTTAATTACAGAGCTTCAGAATCCATGACACCAAAGATCACCAGAACGGCAGCATGTTCCTCAGAACTGGCAGTGTTTCAGTCCAAGAAAAAAACATGTATTGAGGAGTAAGTTGGCTTGGCATGATATCAGAGACCTGTAATGGAGCTGTTACCAATACTGCTTTCTCTTCTTCTAGCAGTATAATTAAACAGTTAACACATTTCAGAAATAATGGTATAATTAATGTAATTGAGCAGGGCCTCTTTCTCTAGAAAAGGGGGTGGTAAAGCAGCACTGCTGTTTCTCTGGTGTCAGAAATACCCCTTTATTTTCATCTGCATCTTTCACCTGTTTACACAGAGGTGAAGAGCAAGGCCAAGTTTTTAAAACTGCTCAAAGTGCCATTTTCAAAAACCATACCCCAGCAGCACACGTCTAATTGGGAAATTGGTGAGGTTTGGACTTAGAAAAAAGGCTGCTTAGACAATTTTGAAAACACTGCTCCATATCTGCCTTGGTGGTTTTTTTGCCCTGGTTTTACTCAGCTGACCTGATGTGTTCATTTCAACAGACCTCTCCCTCAGATGAGACCAGCAAGAAGCAGCTTTTAATGCCCCATCGCCCATCAGTGGACCACTCAGATGAACCTTTTCAGAGACAGAGGGCAGTGAGTGCTGTCAGCATCATCACCAGTGCCCTGGAAGGTAAGACATGTCTTTGGTCTCCCTGCCCAAAGCCAAGTGTGTGTTGGTTGGCAGGAAGAAAGCAACAAGTAAAACCTTAAGGTTAAACCCTTTTGGTTTTGGGAGAAAGTATTAGAGAAATATTACAACCCCTATAATATGAGCAATGCCTTAACATAAGGCTGTATAATGTTACCCATAGACTTGTAAAAATCCTGACAAAACGCTGGCTTGATAGTGAAAGTTGGATCCAATAACATTTTGTTTTCCCATTGTTTTTGATGCACAGAGGACTAACCAAGATGAAGCAGAGTAAAACACCAGACTGTGCATGTATTTACAACTATTATACTATCATAGAATGTTTTCAGTTGACCTCAAGGCATCCAGTTTCACCCCTTGCCATGGACAGGGACACTTCCCACCAGCCCAGGTTGCTTACAGCCCCATCCATCCTGGCCTTGAGCACCTCCAGGGATGGGGCACCCACAGCTCTCTGGGCAGCAGTGACAGTGCCTCACCACCCTCTGAGTTAAAAATTTCTTCCTAACATCTTATCTAAATCTAACCTAACTTATAGCAGGACACCACTTTTCTAAGAAGGGATTTCTTACATCTCCTTGTGTCTCCTGTGCTGTAAATTATGACTGAATAGGAGGTAACTAGTAAATGTATAGACGAATGTCTGCCAGGAAGGCACAGGGATTTCTGGATTCTTCTTGAGACTTATTTTTTGTATTACTGATGAATAGGAAGGTAATGCAAGACTGGATGATTTGTCTGGGAGGTGTCTTATAGGAAGGGACCATACCTTCCTCTTTGGAGACATTGCCCCCCCATAATCACAATGCCCATCTTCTTCCTCAGCTTTTACAACCTTCTGAGGTTATGGTCAGCAGCATTGTGGTTAGAACAGATAAACATATAGTTAAATAAATAAGGATTTATATTCTTAATAGGTGCATAATCACTTCAGTATATGCCAGTATTCAGTATGATCTGCAAAGATCATTTGTTTCCATTGTTGTTTTATTTGCAGTTGACAATGTTAAGAATGCCTGAAAGGACTGAGCTGGACTTCTTGCACATTAATTTTATGATACTTCCTGTTAATTTTGATATTTTATCTCTGAAATAGTCCCTGTCAAATTTAGCATACCTCAGAGGATGTATATTTCTAGCCTCATATAGAAAAAATCCTTAACAAAGATTTCCTAAACCCCAAAGTTGGATCAGTCATTGAAATTGAATACTTCTTAACAAGAGGAAAGTCACGTCAGAAGAAAAAGCTTGATGGGCATTAGGTGTGATAACAGCTCTGTTTGGCTTAGAACAGCCAGACCAGAAATCCCTTTCCCCTTTTGTTGCTTGATTTCTGCTCTTGGGAATTGATTCTTGGGAATTCATCACTTCCCTTTTGTCTCCGGACATTGCAAAACCTTGCAGTCAACAAGGGGCCTACTTTTTTTTTTGTTTAAAAATAAGAGGGAAAATGCCTCTGATTTTACTTTCCCTTCAAAAGATATCTTTCAAAAATATTCAGTACGTTCTGATTTTCAAAAGTTAGCTCTGGTGAGAAAGGATGTGGGTTCTTAAATGGTTTAAACCATTTTCCTGCCACATCATTGCCAAAAGAGGACAGTCACTCCTTTCTTCCTTGTTCATGCAGTTTGACTGGGCTGCACAAAAAATTGATTTTCAGGTGAATCAGTGAGCAGAACTAGCTCATCCACAAGATACAGAAGCACAAGGGACAGAGGAACCACATGTAGCTGAGGGGAACAAAACTATCCACTTTACCAACAACCTGGGCTTAAAAAAGCTTTGTTGAATGTAGAGTTTTAGGGAAGAAGCAGCATGTGGGATGTGTGCATTGTGAAGGTATCAGAATCAGTGAGGGTGGAATATGCAGGGTTGGTTAGAAATGAGTATGAGGAGTATACAGATAAATAAATGTGTTCTGGTTCTACCTGGAGAATTGAGTCCAGTAAGAAAGGACTGTCTCAAAGTCTTTATTGCTTTCAGAGATTGCTGTCTGAAAACAGTGTGCAATAAGGATGCACTGAAATTGTTTGGGTTATGAATGGTTCTCACATCATTTTAGGCTTTTCTTTCTAAACCCTGTGTTTGGAGGCTGGAAAGAGAGGTATCTGTTGGGAGCAATTTAGCTTCCCAGAGATCTCAGAGGAGTGCAGGTGTTTGTGCAAAATCTGTACATGTAGGGCATCAACCAATATTTTGAAAATGTGCTAGAAGGCACCTAACACTGTCCAGTGAAGGAAAATGCACTTAGAATGAATCCTGGCTTGGGAGAGGAGGCTGTTTATGAACTGATTGAAATAACAGGCTTGGCTGAAGCTTTCCTGTTATCACCTCAGGTTCTAATTATATAGACTAAAACTGTTATACAGCATTCCATGCCCATAAAAGAGTCAGAAAAGGAAAGCATTAAGCAATTCCACTAATCATGATCATTCAGCCATTAACTGTCTTTTTTGGCTTTTTCATCATTTAACACAAATTATACTTACAAAGCCATTTATCTTCTTTTGTGCTTAAATAAAATGAACATATAAAAGTTGTTTTTTAAATAATACTTTAAAAGCACCTTTAAAAAGAACAGTGGAGCTTTAGTACCATATTCAAACTGAGTTATGCACTCCCCTGATTTTCAGAGGAAATCAGACACTTAATGCCTTTTTTGGATTAGACATCAAGTACAGAAATCCTATTGATAACCAGTGATACTCTGGCTCTTAAAACAGAGTATCATTGGCTCTGGTTCTCATGAACCTCTGATCATGAACTTCTCATCTCTGGATCTTCAACCACCCTTATATTTTCTGGAAAAAAAAGTCACTCCAGGTCCACACAGTCAGGAGGATCCTGCAGTGCATGGAAGATAACTTGCTGATACAGATGGTTGAGGAGACAATGAGGAGAGGTGTGCCTTGTTCTTAACAAACAAGGAAGGACTGATTTGGAGTGTGAAGGCTGGGGGCAGCTTGGAATGCAACAACCATGAGATAGTGCAGTTCAAGGTTTTACACAGAAGAAACAAGTCAGTAAGTAGGATGGCAACCCTGATCTTCAGGAGAGGCAACTTTGACCTCTTTGATAACCAACTCAGAGGTATCCCATGGATTAAAACATTGGAAGGCAAGGGGACACAAGGGAGTTTGTTAATGTTCAAGCACCACTTCTTCCATGCTCAAGACTCATGCATCCCTAGGTTAGCCATGAGTAAGAAGTCAGACAAAGGTGGCAAGAGATGCCACCTGCATGGATGAGCTTAGAAGCTCATGGAAAAACTCAAATGGAAGAAGATCTATAGAATGTGGAAATGGGGTCTGGACACCTGGGAGGAATACAGGAAAAGCACAGAGGATGGTTATCAGTCATATAGATTGTAGTTGGAGGCCCATAGCTTGTGGTGTTCCCCAGAGGTTGGTGGTGGGTTAGGTCTTGTTTGACTTCTTCATCAATGACCTGGATGAGGGGATAGAATGCACTCTCAACAATTTTGCTGAGGAGAACAAAATTGTTTTCAACAATTTGCTTTTAACAAGACCTGGACAGACTGGAGAGTCAGATGGAGAAGAACCTAATGAGGTTCAACAAGAGCAAATGCAGAGTCCTACACCATGTGCATCAGTACAGGTTTGGGGCTGACCTGCTGGGAAGGAGCTGGAGCTCTGCAGAGTAGGACCTGGGTGTCCTGGTGGACAGTAGGTTAGCCATGAGCCAGCACTGTGCCCCCTGTCACCAAGAAGGCCAGTGGTACACTGGGGTGCATTAAAAACAGTGTGGACAGCAGAATGAGGGAGGTGATCCTCCCCCTCTACCCTGCCCTGGTGAGACCTCAGTTGAATACTGTGTTCAGTTGTGGGCTCTTCAATTCAAGAAAGATGGGGAACTGCTGGAGAGAGTCCAGTGCAGAGCCACAAAGGGGCCTGAAGCATCAGCCATACGGGGAAAAGAGAAGACTGAGGGGAGATCTTGCCAATGCTTGTCAATTTCTAAAGGATGGAAGTCAAGTGAATGGGACCAGAGTGTTTATGGTGGTACCCAGCAACAGAACAAGGGGAAATGGGGACAAAATGGAACTCCAGAAGTTCCATGTGAGTATGAGAAAAATATCCTTCGTTGTAAGGGTGACAAGCATTGGAACAGGCTGCCCAGAGAGGTTGTGGAGTCTCTTTCTCTGAAGATATTTAAAACCCACATGGACATTTTCCTGTGCAACCTGTTGTAGGGAAGTGCTTTGGCAGGGTGTTGGACTGAGGGATCTCCAGAGGTCCCTTCAAATCCCTACTATCTTGCGATCCTGTAAATCATCTCTAAATATTGGATTTAAGCTCTTTCACTCTTAAGCGCTTTAAAACTTTTCATTTTAGATATTTCTAAAATGAGACCCGACGATGAAAAAACTATGTTACAGTTAGATGAAGACAGTTGATTCTTTTGACCACTTGAACTTGCCAAACTGGAAAACAGAGCGCAGATCTGTGTGAAATGCTAGCCTTACCTATTTAGTGTGAATCTTCCTTTTTGCTCGTGACTCTTTTGGAAGTTTACTACTTTCACAGTAGACCACTGTCTGCTAAGTACAATCAGCTGGCAAAAAAAAAACCAACCAAGTATGTAATTTGCCTGTTAGGACAGAAATATTTTTGTCTTTAAAATGAAAAAAAAAAAATTGGGGGTAATTCAAGAGTCTTCCTCTATGTTGTAAGTCATTTTTAATGTTTCCTTGTCATATAACTCAGTGTGCATTGACTGTTATTTTACTGCTTGTGACTTAGAGCTTGAGGAATCACACCAGAAATGCCCTCCGTGCTGGAACCACTTTGCTGTTAAATTTCTCATTTGGGATTGCTGCCCGTTTTGGCTTTTAATCAAGAAATTTGTCAAGTTCGTGGTAATGGATCCATTTACTGACCTCACCATCACCCTCTGCATTGTGCTGAACACACTCTTCATGGCCTTGGAGCACTATAAGATGACAAAGGAGTTTGACCACATGCTTTACATAGGCAATTTGGTAAGTGAATATAAAGGTGAAACTGCCATTTGAGGAATGTACTTGCTGCTTTTTAAAGTTTTGGCTTAGGTCTTGGGGAAGATTCTCTTTCAATATGCTGTCAGGATTGCTTTACTTATGTCATGTCAAGCAAGAACATACTGTCACCTCTTCTGGGGTTTAAAACATACTGTTTAATAATCCTTTTAATTTCATAAAAGTTTGTATTGTAGAAGGCACAGGATATCTAGCTATGACATGGTGGAACTGCCCCTAAAATCTAGTAGTACAAGCAAGTTTTACTGTAGGACCAGAAGAAGGTGTGGAGTACCCTGGAGTATGGACCCTGTGAAGTTTGAATTTACGAAGCTCAAAGTGGAGATGAGAAAAGCCGTTTACTTCTATTAAAAAATATATTCCTCAAGCTGGGATTCACCTTGCCCAACTTGGGATATTTGCAGCTTTGGAGTCTCTGTCGGAGCTGGTTGCATTTAAAGTCAGTGAGAGAAATGGACAATTTTAAGGCACAATTAATTTGATTGTTTTTAAGACATTTCCTTTTGGATAAGGTGAACTGTGCCCTGTAGGCCACTGACTTCAGTAACCATCCACTGCAGAAGGAACATCCAGAGGCACTGCAGATTTCATGTCTGCATTGAGATGCACCCTACACTGGCATGTTTATGTGGGTAGTAACAATGATCAGAATTCTTGTACCAGCACCAATATGCACAATACAGCTCATAGTTGTTTTTTTTTTTGTTTGTTTGTTTTTTAATTGTTTTTCTTAACTGCAGACCTCCTCAAGCAGATTAAAGTCCCCTTGGCCTGTGGAGCCAGTCCAGCTGCTGTGTCCTGGCAAATCTCCCTGTCACTATGCTAGGAAAAATTAGGTGTCTCCTTTGATTGCTCCAAACCCACGCTCTACTTCTTTGTGGAAAGCAATAGATAAGTGTAGCTTGGAAAGTCACCTTGCAAGACTGCACACAGCTCCTCTGTGCAGCCAGCCCACATTGTGGGGATGTTGCTCAACCATTTGTGGCCTTCTCAGATGACTCCTCAGATGAAAAAAAAATCCTTTGGACCCAGCATCCGTGACAGCAGGTGGCAATGCCGCCGTCCCACCCTCTGGCTGGTAAATGTGTCTGTTCCTTGCTCTGCTTTTGACAGAGCAGCTTCTCTCTTTGCCAGACCATGGGCAGCAAATCTCCAGCCCCTGGCAGCCCTCCTGCCCACAGGGCTCCCAACAAGGCTGATGGAAATGGAGACGACGAGCAGAGGGTGGGGGAAGATTGCAAAGGAAATTCTGTTGAATATTGCAAAATTTTGCAAAAGATGGTGTGTTTCACCCTGAGCTTCTCAGCACTGCCCGAAGCTATTTTGATTTGTGTTAAAGTGTAAAATAAGCGAAACAGCCTGCTGCTTATGTTTTGGAGTAGGCTGTTGGCCCCAGGCTGCCCTTCCCCTTAGATACCAGGGTGGGTGAGGGGCTCCCCCTGCCAGATTTGCTAAACCCTCACATAGTGGAAATGGTTGCGAGTAGAGCAGGTCAGGGGAAGGTAATTCCATTCTGTGGAGGATTTTGCAAAGTCATTTGTAATGAAAATTGAGCATTTTTTTTTTTTGCAATTCGCCATGCAAGGGATGGCAACCCCAGCTCCAGGGCAGGCTGCCAGGTACCTGCTTCCCCTAAGCCACCAACTGCCAGAGCTTCCTCTGCACCCACACTGAGCCCTGAGCCCCTGCCATCCCATCCAACCCTCTTTGAGTGATTACACCAGCATTAGGTGGGGGAAGAAATTAAAAAGGGCACATCTTTGGCATTTTTTCCTCCAAATAAGCGTTTCTGAAAGAAATGAGAGTGGGATATGGATTTGCTTAGTTCTTTGTCTGCCTGCCAGGCATTGGAGATCTCCCACTCTGATGGTGCCATCTCCATCAGGCAACTGCACGGCACTTGCTTCCTTCAAGCACCTTTAGTTTTTCACTTACAGCAACCAACATTTCTGAATGCCACTGCAAGGTCTGACCAACACACACACACAGCTTGGTAGTATAATGTAGACAGAGAGATTTTTCTCAATTTCAGTTTATCTTTAGAAAAAGAGATACCATTGTGGAGTAAGTGGAGAATTTAAGAGAATATCCTCCAAATCCCTACTGGCATATCCACAACCACAATCAGTGAGACAGTGAGTTCATAGAATAATCAAGGTTGGAAAAGACCTCCAAGATCATCCCATCCAACCGTCCTCCTACCACCAATATTTCCCTGCTAAACCATGTCCCTTAGTACAACATCTAAATGTTTTTTGAACACCTCCAGGGACAGTGACTCCACCACCACCCTGGGCAGCCCATTCCAGTGCCTGCTCAGTTTGTCAGAGAAGAAATTCTTTCTAACATCCAATCTGATGCCAGGTACCAGCAAATTGATGACTCCCATTGGAAATTTCTCACTGGCGCACGTACACGACTCCTGATGCCTATAAGATGGCTCAGACATTTTTCTATCTTGCTATGATGTTTCCTTCCCTGAAGGCTATTTGCTGCTCTTGAGTCATTTCTCTGCAAGGAGGTTACATAATGTAGACAGCATGGTGGTGTGGGTTTGCAGGCAGTCCCCTGGATACAATTTCACAGCCCTGCAGTTTGGGCTGGTTACCTGTCCTTAGGGAAGCTGGGACATTCAGGTGGGAATCTCTGGCATCTCCAACCACAGTGGCTCAGAAGCTGTGGGACAGTTAGGATACATAGACTTCCAACCCAACCCACTGTGTTGGGTTCTTGGGATGGGACAATGATAGGATGGCAGCTCACACTGGCACAGTATGAGGTACTCTTTCCTTGACAAGAAGAGTGTATTTTACATAAGGAGCTGTGTAAAAGGACGGTTTGGATGAATCCAGCCATTCAATCCTGAAGCATTACAGGGTAAAGTCAAACTTTCCTAAAATGCCAGCTATGAACTTTTTTTTTAATTCCTTAACACCTTAATTATAGAGTCTTAACTTTTCCCTTCCACACCATGGTGAATTTCTGTTCTTTTTTGCTTAGAGCTGATCACTTTTGTTGGGATAGCTGTAGACATTCAACTTATAGAAAGGAAAACATTTCTCCTTCAGCATTTGTTACTGATATGTCAGTTCTGGTGTCCCCTCTTTTAGACCTACACAGTGCATTGATATTGACTGTTGTGTGGAAAACCATGTGCTTTGGTATAGAAGTGCAGCAGAGAACTTTTCAGAACACGAAGTTCTGTGCGCTTGAGCAGTACTTAGAATTAAAATAAAACTGTGTGAGTACGATGTGATGCTCACATTTTCTCATTTTAAGCTGCTGTATTTGAACTGGTACTTAAGGAGTGCGCCTGAAAGGATAAGATCTGATTCTCTCAGATGCGTTGCAGGAATGAGTTAAAATTGAATTTGCTGTCAGCAGGCTTCCTATGTCTTCTCCCCATGCCTCTTAGGCAATATTTATATGTTGTTCTAAAGAAATATGTTCCAATTAAAAACTCCACTCTGTGACATTTGAACTGTGTCATAAATAAGCAATGTGTCTTCGAGATGCTGTGAGAAGAAATCTGCTATGAGTATTTGTAAAAAAATAAATAAATAAATAAAATAAGAGGGTTCAAATTAGGGTCTCTTATTGCCTTTGGTGCCAGGAAAAAACTCAGAATGGCTGGAGACTTGAGCTAGTATTGATAATAATAACAAAATAACAACAGATAATACAGCTGGTATGCTGCAGTCCAAATATCCCTTTAAAACTCCCACTCCATTCATTCAGGTTTCTCCACTGAAATAGATTTAACCTTTATAAAAGGCACCTTTACGCTTTCTTTTCTACCACTGAGAACATGCAGGCGACAGAAGGCGATGTAAGTGTCTGTCCCCATCAAGGGCTGAACCCAGACATCGCCGAGCATCGCTGCAAAGAGGCCAGACAAAGCTGGAGCTGGAGCAGTGAGAAAGAATCAACCGTGAAAAATGATGTATTTGCTCGTAACGTGTTTTTGGCTTTCTGCTGCGTCCACCTGTGTCTGTGGAGACTCTGCAAAAAAAAAAAAAAAAAGGGGGGGGATGTGTGGAAGGTTGTTTTCACTTTGCATTTTCTTTCTGCAGGTCTTCACTGGGATTTTTACGGCAGAAATGATCTTCAAAGTAATTGCCCTTGACCCCTACTACTATTTTCAGCAGGGCTGGAACATTTTTGACAGCATAATTGTTATACTGAGCCTGATGGAACTGGGTTTATCCAGCATGGGAAACCTGTCTGTGCTACGCTCCTTTCGATTGGTAACGGTCTCATTCTGCTCTTACCCCTCTCCTTGCATTAAGTATAAGCTCTGAGATGAATGCAACGTATTTTCTTAAAAAATGCATCCAGTAATAAAGACTTTAACTGCTGCAAACCGGTGAACAGTACGTTGCACTAATTATGTGAGCTGTGGGATAAATGGAATTGTTCCAGATTTACATCAGGGTAAATGAGAACATAATTTGATTCCTTCTATCTGTGCCAGGTACTTGAGGCACACTTGAAATGTTTGAGATGCAATTTGTAATAAAAATCTGTGTTTTTATACCTGTACACCTGTTAGCATAACCAGCAGATAAATGATGGCCCCCAAAAATGCAAGAGCTAGTAACATGTCTTTTTGGAAGTTCTTATTCCTAAATTATATTATAAACATGTCACCATTCTTTTAAATGTTGTCAAAAGAGAATGTCTTTGAATTATTCACAGAGTGATTTTTTTTTTTTTCTGGAGCTGATCGGCATAACACAGCATCTGTCTTTCAAGGAACTCCTTAGCTGTCAGTTCCTTTGTTATGCATGGGATAGTGGCATTCGATTAATGAGAGACTGTCAGCATATTGGAACAGAAAAGTCATTTCCTTGCCAACCTGACATTTGTGTTGCACTTCATGTACCAGGATGTCCATGCTAATCATTCTGGCCATGATATGGCTTCAGTACTTGAAAGACCAGGAAAATAAGCCCTTATGGTTACATTTAGAGGAAGGCTTTTTTATTATTATTATTTTTTTCCCTTTCTAAAATTCTCCTTGCTGCTCAAAAATGCAAATTTTTCACTGCTGGTGCTGGGTCCTGTGAGTCTCCTGTCAGGTTCTGAGCACTGCCTCTTCAGTGAGTTGAAATTAAACCTTCAGCTGAAAACACAGCACAAGGACGAGGAACCATTTACATCCTTAGAACAGGTCTTTGGTGGGATGTGGGCCATGCCCAGCCTGCGTGATCCTTAGCCACAGAGGTGGTTTTCACCCTGGGAGCTATCAGTTACCAGCTACCAGCATCAGGCTGAAGCTTGCACTGAAACACAGAGGAAATGCTTCTCCCATTGCAGGATTGAACCCTAAACCCTTCTGTCCCACTCCCCACATGTGCTTGTCAGGCTGTTTAATTTGAGGAGGAAAGACAACTTTTGAGATAGGAGACTTCCTCCTTCCATTCCCCCCAGTGATATCAGGGAACCGAGCCTCTCAAAGCACGTCTGTCTAATGAGGCAGAGCACAGCCCCTGAACTCTTCATTCTCACCCAGGAAGCACAAGTGATATTTTATTAATGGATGTAGTGAGGTTCACAGGAAGTGTGGCTAAAATCCCCTCGTACTGTGGCATTTAACGTGTTCCACACCGTACTCACTTTAATGATTCATCAACTGAAATGTCTGTTGCTTCTGTGAACTGACACTGTTGTCTGTGTTTTGTTCACAGCTGCGGGTCTTCAAATTGGCCAAGTCGTGGCCGACCTTAAACACGCTCATTAAAATCATCGGTAATTCCGTGGGCGCCCTCGGGAACCTCACCCTCGTGCTGGCAATCATCGTCTTTATTTTTGCCGTGGTAGGAATGCAGCTTTTTGGGAAAAGCTACCTGGACAACGTTAAGAAGATAAGCACAACTGGCAATTTGCCACGGTGGCACATGAATGATTTCTTCCATTCGTTCCTCATCATCTTCCGAATCCTGTGTGGGGAATGGATCGAGACCATGTGGGACTGCATGGAAGTAGCTGGGCAGCCCCTGTGCCTTCTCGTCTTCTTGTTGGTCATGGTGATAGGAAACCTGGTGGTGAGTTGTCCAGATGGTTTCTTCTTCCTTTCTTGCTGGATGTGTGGAAATGGATGTCATTTTATCCAGAAAGTGCAAAACTTGTGTTGCTTCGAGGCTTTTGCTGAACCAAGGTCTCACCCAGAGACATTTGTTTAAGTCCCAAGTCCAAAAGGGGTGTTAGTGCATTGCTAATTGGGAATGGAGGCTTAATGTTTTTGCGTAAGGACAACTGGTGTTTTAGAGGAAAAGAAGTCACATAGGCTTGTTATAATGATTTTATTCCTTAAGGCATCGGTGGGACCTAAGAGATTCAAATTTCTTTTTGTGAGTGAGTATCACCTTAACTGTCACTGTAAGGGAAGATATTTTTATTTCTGTTCATTTTTGGTCCAGAACAGGCGAGCCTTACAGCTAGCACAGTGTCTTTGAGAGGAGTTTCAAATGTGTTTAGCTGGCGTGTTCTAGGAAGCTGCAGGTTATGTTTACAGTTAAGTCACTTGCTCATTGCTTTTTTAATAGACCATCCCATAAGCTTGGCTTACATAAGCTCTGAACCTATTAAGGCTGAATTGTATTTCCCTGCTGACATCTTACGGAGCGCTTTGCTGGCTTGCAGTCGTTGTGGAAATGTTTCACCCATTCAGCTTACAGAGCATCTTTGACATTGTGGCTCTAATGGGCTTACTGTTTATGTAGTGAGTTGTTTAATAGTGGATGCAGCCATTAAAATGTTGGGCTTTGCTATGGACTGCTGCTAGTGGTTGTTTTGCTTCTCTGTTGCTGAGATAGGCAACTTCTCAAAGGAGCTTATGAAAGAAATAAGCATAATTTCTGTGTTTACATTAATTTAAATTTTAATAATTTGATTTCCACTGAAAATATTGATTTCAAGAGAAAGCTACATTTTATAGATGTTTGTATAAATCAAAAGATTAAGCTATGATTACTCAGAAAATGGGGGGATTTCTTTTTGCCTTAACTTTAACTTTCTACCATGTTTTTCTTTGAACTTTCTGTCATTAGATGATCTAGGTCAAGTTATGACTTTCTGTACATTTTTCAGGGGAGTTAAACCTAAATTCAGAAATTTAAGTTCTTCCCACTCTTAAGCAGTGGATTCTGTGTTTGTGTTGAAATCTGAAAATAATACCTGGGAAATTCTGTGGAGAAATGGTAGCATTTGAAATATTAATGGATTACTCAGTGAATTTGCAATATCTTATTCCTTTAGATATTACAACTCATGAGATTGCATAGGGATTGTTATATATATATAATATATAT
>VXAB01006510.1:0-17806 GCA_013399175.1 Odontophorus gujanensis
CGCCGCCGCCAGCGGGTGAGCTGCCGCCCTGCTGCCCCTCAGAGCGGGCACGGGGTCCGTGTAGGGCTGGGGGAGCGGTTGCTAGGGCCCGCCGTTCCCTCAACCTGGGCCTTGAGCCGCGGGGCTCGGGTGGGTGCTTCCCTTAGCGCTGAGATACCCGTGTGGCCTCCGCGGGCCTCGCCCTGCTGGCAGCGTGGTGCTTTGGAGGCAGCCGGCAGTGACAGCCCTGGAAATTCCCCACTGCGGGTCAGGGATGTCCGTGCTGTCAGGGCAGGGCGTGTGCTGATTGCGGCCCAAAGCCGCTGCTGGGTGCCCGTCCTGGTGCTCTGCATCTCTGTCGCCCCTGGAGCCGTGAGGGATTTTGGTGTTTTCCTCTACGGAACCTTGGGTGCCATACGCCTTTGTCTGGTTTGTCTTATTACTCAGCTGCTCAGAATCCTCCGTTCCTTACCCTAAGTAATTTGGCTTTCAAACGTTGTTTCTGAGTCCAGCTGAGGGCCACAAAGATGGTGAAGGGCCTGGAGGATCTCCCCTATGAAAAAAGGCTAAGTGAACAGGGTCCATTTAGCCTTGAGGAAAGAAGACTGAGAGGGGTCCTGATCCAGATTTATAAATATCTGAGATGTGGGAGGCAGAGTGGCGAGGCTAGCCTGTTTTCAGCAGTGTGTGGAGACAGGACAAGGGGAAACAGGCAGAAGCTGCAGCACAGGAGGTTCTGCACAACTGTGCGCAAGAACTTCTTTACGGTGAGGGTGATGGGGCACAGGCTGCCCAGGGGGGATGTGGAATCTCCTTCTCTGGAGATATTCAAGACCCGCCTGGACGCCTACCTGTGCGACCTGGTGTAGGGAACCTGCTCTGGCAGGGGGATTGGACTCAATGATCACTTGAGGTCCCTTCCAACCCCTACGATTCTGTGATTCTGTGTTTGTTTTCTTTCTGAGCCCAGCTGGTTCAGAAGGGGGCGTTGGGAGTGACAGAAGCTCAGCGTGGTGTTCAGAGTGGCCCTTTGTAAGTCCTCATCGGCTGTGTTGAGCGAAGGAGTTTTGAGAAGGCCCCTTTAAACTCAGTGAAAGTGAAACTATCTCAGGGATGCTTGTGTTGCTTGATGGGAATAAATGCCAACAACTTAAATGCCTTTCTCTAGAAGTTAAAAAGACATCTCCTGAATGATTCCCGGTGTACAAGAGCCAAGTCATAAGAGATTTTCTTTGCTTTGGTTTGATTTCTTTTTATCGAGATCGCCTCATCATCCTTTCCTTATCCTCTCCTTGCCTTCTCCATTCCTTGTTACAGAATCATAGGATTACCAAGGTTGGAAAAGACCTCTCAGGCCATCAAATCCAATCATCCACATACCACCAATATTTCCCACCAAACCACACCCCTCAGTGCAACATTTAAACATTTCTTGAACACCATTTTTTTTTTAATGAATTCTTTTTTTCAAGGAAGTGCTGATATGCTCAGTGGTTACTGCTTTTTCTCAAGTGAATGTGAGTAACTTCTGGTGGTGAATTCAGCCTAAATGATCACCTGTGAGCCAGGGAACTGTTCTGTTCAGCTCACTACCCTCTTTTCCCTAGTGATGGGTACTTCAGTGCCTGGTGCAGATTTACAGTGTGTGTCACGTTTAATCTCAGCCCCTGTACTTTATGTTGTGCTCTGTGTGCCTTTTTTTTGCACTGGGAGTGGGAAGAGCGTATTGTGGACTATGAGAAGTGACAAGCTGCTATTTCATCACTGTGATAGCCGAGTTTTACAATCTGTTTCATGATAGTATTAAATGTGGCTTCTTGCCTAATGGTTGAGATCTGAGAGGGGAGGCGTAGATCTCAGCACAGATTTCACTTTGCCAGAGGGATGAGAATGTTACGTTATGGTCTTCTCATGGGGAAGTTTGTGGTACTGAGGTGTTTCTTCTTGACACTTCTTTTCTGTCTTCCCAAAAGGAGCCATAATTTGTGCTCAGTCAGCTGCTGGTGAAGGGCAGTTAAGGTTAAGCAGGAGATGGAGGAAGGCAGAGGTATAACGCATGAACATTTTGGAGAGGGATTGGAATGAGCAGCACTTTCCAGGGCAAGAAATAATCATTTTATCACGGATTTTGAGGAATCAACGTGTTCTGCATTTCTAGCTTATATGAGAGGTTAGAAAGAGTTTTCTTGTCACTCAATATACCAGAGCAGGGGCTCCTGGATTAACTGTGTTCCAGTTTCTGATAGCAGTTTTGTTGTTAGGTTCCTTTCCCCCACCAAAACGTGTTTTATGCTCAGTGGTATTTTTTGCTTGTTTGCTTTTGTTTTAAAAGAATGGCACAAAAGAAGTATTTAATAGCAAAGCTGACAAGTTGCTTAAGAGAAGACAAAATTCAGCTATGGAAACCACCATATACGAATGATAAAAAAGAAGCTGGTGAAGAGATGAAGGTAAATATTCCATCTGAGCTGGCATCATGTGTCCTCCAGTCATGTTACTGGTGCATTTTGCCAGGTTTTTCTTACTGTTTTCTTAGGATCTTGTACAGAAATATTCATCCAAGCTGAAAATCAATGAGAATGAAGCAGAGAATATGCTGGAAGAAATACGGTGTAAAGCAATTGAGCGTGGAACAGGAAATGAAAATTATAAAGTGACTGGGATTGCAAGACTTGACATACATCTGCCTCGTAGAAAAGTAAGTGATGTTGCAGAATAGTTGGGATAAGTGAGTTTACTTTATGGCCTTTTGAGTTCTAGTTACATATCTGATGAAAATGTTTACACTTCCTCAACTTCTTTGGGTTTTTTTTGCATGGTGATTCTGTGTTTGGTATAAAAAAAGGTAATAATGCTGGGGGTGGGGAGGGAGAAGAAGTTATGTAGATGTAGCTTTAGTTCCCCAGGTATGTGGAAATATCATGAAGAAGGATTATAATGTTGGGAGCCTCGTAATTGTGGTCCCCTTAGGATTTAATGAGAAATGATCTTTTGATTAAGAAAAGTAAATTAGATTTGAGTGTCTGTCTAGTTCAATTTGATTTCTTCTAACTTAACCGCTCATGGTAGTAATAAAGAGCAGATTTTTTTTTTTCCAGTTGTAGAATACCTGAAGTTGTATTAGCAAATGAATATCACTTTATTACCACAGCTCTTGTTTAAATGACAGCTTTAATTTTTTAAAAAGTCCCCTTTTTATTGCAGTGAGCAAATTTAGTGCCATGTCATCTTAAGTGGTGTATGGCTGATGAAATAAAATAGTCCTCCTTTAGCTTTTAACCGTGGCACATGGCAGTGCTTTTATGGTGATTTATATTGCAACTATTCTAGCCCAGGCAGCTAACTAAACCTCCAGTGTTTGAACTTGGAAAGCTGAGGGAGGCTTTCTATTATGATGGTACGCATCTATCTAAGTGAGGCTCTATCAGCCTGCCCCTTAAAGCCAGGCGTCAGCTTTCAGTTTCCTGCATAAAGCATACCAGAATAATGAAATAGGTGTCATAGTGGTCACTGTGCTGGATTCTGGGGCTGCATCTACCTTGGTCAGCTAACCCCCAGTAGCTGTTCCACTGCCACAGTTGTTAGCATCCTCTCTGATGCAGCTCTGCCCAGGCCACCTGCTGTTCTGACAAGCAGTGGTCAGGCACAGTGTGAGGCACTGATCTCCATCAGTGGTTTGGATACAGCTGTGCTGTTTTGAAGGCTGAGAGGCTTCAGCTGTATGGACGTGAACTTCTCTACAGTACAGGGAGCAGCTCTTGGTATGGACAAAGTGAGTCTCGGGCAAACAGAGACTCACTCAGCCATCTCAGTCTAGTTTTGATGCTGCTGTGTGGGAACAGCATCTTCCCCAAAGCTGTATATCTTCATCTGCTCAGATAACAGTAGAACTTCTTCGCTTAGGGGCAATTAGAGGTTGCATTCAGCTTTTCAGCAACAGCAGTGAATGGTGACTCTGGAAAAGAGCCATGTTTTTCTATTGAAGAAGATGATCTCCACTGATAACCTGTGTTTCAGAAGGTTTCTTTCCCCACTGAATACTTGAAAAAACACAGTCATAGTTGTTCTCTCTCCTGTAGTGAAAATTAATTAGCAGGGGATGTGGCAGGCTGAAGGCAGTGGTTGTTAGGTATTTGCCATGCAGTTAAAACAAACAAATAGTCAGATAATTCCTTTTTTCTGTGCCACTGGGCATGAGGGAATTAATTCATTGAAAATTCCGGTTTATCTAATATGGGACCAGACACACTGATAGGAATTAATTATAACTTCACCAGTCACAGGTGAGTGGCATAATCACAAAGCGCAGTTAAGATTGGAAGTGCATAATTAAATTAGTTTAAATTGTTTGTTTCTGAATTTGGATTTATCTGACTTTCAATCTTGTGCTGTCGTAATCTTATTTTTAGCAGTGTATAGCAAATAGAATACTCCCTGCCTGGAAATTAAGAATATGTATGCTGAACAGTAGCCCTGTTAACACGATTATTATTTGAAAAAGAAATTGTTGTTGTTAGAAAACGGTTAATTAAGAAAATGTCCAAAGTACTGTGATATATTCTTTTCCTTTCCTCCTCCATTCCCCCATCCAATATCATTACTACAGAGCAGAAAAGTCCCTCTGGAAACTAACCTGTTCATCACGGGCAAGGAGCTCAGATCACAGTAAGTGTAATCACCTTTGGTTCTTGTTTTAGTACTGTATGGCAGTGTGCTCCTTCACAGAAATACAAGCAGTGCACTATTGTTGGATTATCTTAAGCTTTTTCTTAACATTTGGTATATCTGAACAGGCTGTCCAGTGTTCCTGCATAGGGCAGTTCTTCATTTAAAAAGTAGTAGCTTAACGCAGGAAAAAGGAAAGATACAAATGTGGAACTGACTCCTTTGTAAATCATCAGCAATACCAGGGAAGGCAGCAGTGATTGAAACTCTTAGTTTGTAGTGAGGCAGGTCCTCTAAATACTGAACACCAGCTTCTCTTTTGGTATTTTTAACCCAATAACATCAGAATCTTTTCTGCCTGCTTTGCCTTTACCTTTCTGTATCCCATCTTTTGCTTATATGGCATAGAAAGCTTTTTCATGATGTTATTTTGGCCTCTAGCAGCCTTTTAACCAAAGGTTAAGCCAGTTACGAACATACTCGTTTTCAAGTTTTATCACTATTCTGTTAGAAATACTACTTGCATTTATAAGTTTATATTCATAGATGCAATGATTTATTTCACAGGATAGCACAAGAACATGCATTACCAGAAAATGCTATCAAAATAATCATAAATAAGAAGCAGCTTGACCTGGGTACGTATCTCTAGTCAAGTATACTCTCTCTAGTTGAGTATTCTATGTTTGTTTTCCAGTTTATTGCTTCTCGGAAGCAAACTTTCTTGTGATTTTGTTAATTTGAAAAATCTCCAAGGAATGGCAGTTGTATTTGCCAGGCTATGCTCTAAGGTAAACATAATAACTCATAATCATCAAAGTACTCAGAACTATTGATTATATAAATTCCTTAATAAATGTTGAAAATCCATTTTCTGAAGTGTTGAAATACCCAGAATAGATGTTTAAGAAAAAAAAAAGACATGAATTTGCCCAATCCATTTTATATAGCTGCACATTCAAAAACTTGTTTGTAGTGTCTTACACGTTAGTTCCCACAATGTGTCTAAAGCACTGAACAACAGCTACTTTCTTTTGTTATTGATTGCCTAGGCAGCTGACATATTCATTCCCCTGGAAGAAGTCAGAACTAGTTAGAACCATAAAATTGATAATAAGAACTCGGATTTAATTTCTACTTCCTCTGTCCTGGTACTGTTGTGGTTTGTGATTCTGGACATGTTGTTTAACCCCACATTATTCCACTTCTTGCCTGGAGATCAATTAATTGAAATGGAAACACCAGGGGGAAAAAAGTGCAAGCAAAGAAACATACCATTTATTTTAAAAGCATTTATTTAATTCAAATCTACTTCTGATTTGAGTTTCTGTGGAAGATATCAGTGATTCACAGTGATCATGACTGGACACTTGGATCTAGTAATGCAAATAAGGGGCTGTTGAGGTTGGTTGGTTGTTTTTTTTCCCAGTAGTACTACAATGTAAAATGGTTTCTTCACAAATAGAGTATGAGGAATGTGATCCAAATACTGTATTTTGCAGGAAAAGCCCTTGAAGATCAAGGTGTAACACACAATGCAAAAGTGATGGTGCTTCAACTGGAACAGAGTGATGAGGAAACTAAAAGAAAAGTTCAGGAAGAAGAACTTCAACGCAAGAAAGAAAAAGATATCAGTGACAAGATGCAGAGAACTAAGAAGGGTCTGGAAATCCTCGCAGAGAGAGGTAAGGAAGGGTTGCTGTGGGAGTGGGGAGCTGGGCATCTTGCAGATCATCTTGGTGACATTTCAGCACAGAAAAGTACCTGCATTGTCAGCTTCACTTTATACTTTTGTAGTTTTCTGCCAACTTGAAAACTGAGTTGATTAAAACTTCCTCTTCTAATTATTGCACAATTGGAATGCTGGAAAATATTTTACACTCGGTGAAGGATATAAAATGAATCAATTATTATGTAATTGGCACTTGACAGTTAAGGGACTGACAACTCTGAGAGCAAGCTTTAAATTTATTGTACACATAAGCACAGTGGAATAATGTATGATAAGTCTTACATGTTTTTTTGTAGTTTACCTCAGATATGACTGTGTGTAACCATGGTTACATTGTGCAGAACAGCTCACTTGTCATTTTGATCTGTAATGTGGCTGTTCTTTTCTTACTGTGTTTGATGTTGATTGCTAGCAACTGTGGATTAAGTCAAAGGGATATAGGCAATTTAACAGTAATAATTTTTCAAAATGAGATCAAGTGTGTCTGTGAATTGTGCTGCTAGATGGTGAGCTTAAATCATTTCTCTATTTTACTGTTTCAAAAATCCACAAACAAGAACCTGAAATTGAGTATGTAATGAATTCCTGCCAAATGCATCAAAAGTATGTGAACAAAGCTTCTTTTAACCTACTGTAATGTCAGATTTTGATCAAATGAAGGAAGTGAGCCTTTTTATTGACTTAAGGGGTAATTTAGACCCCAGCCCTTGAATTTTGTGTAGGGCCTTTTTAAGATAATTACTACTAGCTGTCATTTATAGCGAAGTGTCAGAGTATGACAGGGTCTGTATGTAGTGTCCTCAATGTCCTCAGAGGCTCAAGACTGTCTGTGAAGCAATGTGAAATATAAAAATAATCTAACAAACCTTTTGTTTCATCTGAGGAAAATAGTAGGGCCAAAGCTTTTAATCTCTGCAAACTCCTTCTTAATTGTCTTCTGTTTGTAAGGGAAGGATCCTTTTTCATTTTAAATCAAAGTGAAAACAGAATTAATAGTGCAGTCAAGCATTAAAGGTATTGGGAAAGGATAGGATTATAGAATCAACCTCCAAGATCATCTTGTCCAACCGTGCAGTTATCACCAATATTTCCCCACTAAACCATGGTTTTTGAACACCTCCAGGGACAGTGACTCCACCACCTCCCTGAGCAGCCTCTTTTTCTCCAGACTGACCATCCCCAGCTCCCATGGCTGCTTCTCATAAGTCCTGTGCTCCAGGCCACTCAAGGCTTTGTTGCCTTTGAACACACTCCGGGGCCTCAGTGTCTTTCTTGTACTGAGGGGCCCAAAACTGAACACAGCATTTGAGGAGCAGCCTCACCAGTGCTGAGTACAAAGCAATGATTGCTTCCCTGCTCCTGTCCCCTACTGGCAACGCTATTTCTGATAGAAGCCAGGCTGCCATTGGCCTTCTTGGCTGCCTGGGCATGCTGCTAGCTCACGTTCAGCTGAGGGTGGATCAACATACACAGGTCCATTTTTTCCACACAGCCTTCTGGCCGCTCTGCCCCAAGCCTGTAGTGTTGCTTTGGGTTGTTGTGGCCAAAGTGCAGGACCTAGCACTTGGATCTTGTTGAACTTCATCCCGCTGGCCTTACCCCAGCAACCCAGCCAGCCTGTCCAGATCCCGCTGTAGGGCCTTCCTACCTTCAGGCAGAACAGCGCTTCCTCCCAGCTTGGTATCAGCTGCAGACTTACTGAGAGTGCACTCGATGTCCTCATCCAGGTCATCAGTAAAGATACTGAACAGGACAGGCCCCAGTACCGACCACTGGGGAACACCACTTGTGACCACTTGCCAGGTAAATGTGGCTCCATTCACCACCATTCTCTGGGCCTGGCCATCCAGACAGTTCTTTACCCAGTAAAGAGTGTACCTGTCCAGGCCATGGCCTGCAGCTTCTTCAGGAGAGTACTGTGGGAGGCAGTGTCAGAGGCTTTGCTGACAGCCTTTTCCTCATCCACCAGGTGGGTCACTTAATCATAGAAGGAGATCAGGTTGGTCAGGCAGGACCTGCCTTTGGTGAACCCATGCTGGCTGGATCTGATCCCCTGGTTGTCCTGCACGTGCTGTCTGATCTCCCTCAAGATTATCTGCTCTATAACCTTTCCTCGTGCTGAGGTCAGGCTGACACTCCTGTAATTCCCGCATCCTCCTTATGACCCTTCTTGTGGATAGAAGACATGTTGGCAAGCCTCCAATCCTCTGGGACCTCTCTGGTTGATCAGGAAGGCTGATAGATGGTGGATCCCATCTGGCCCCATGGGTTTATGACAGTCTAGATGGTCTCTGTTTCCTTCTGAATCGTTGGGTGTTTTATTCTGCTCCCCATCCCAGATTTCCTGGTCAGGAACTAGAGTACCCTGAGGATAATTGGTCTGTCTTTAAGATGGATATAAAGAAGGTATTAGAACCTCAGCCTTTTCCTTATCCTCAGTAGTCACATTCTCCATCACATCCAGTAAAGGATGGAGATTCTCCTCAGCCCTCCTCTTCCTGTTAATATAGTTGTAAAAAAAAAATTTTTGTTCTCTTGGATTCCAGTGGCCAAGTTGAGTTGGAGCTGGGCTTTTACCTTCTTAATTTTCTCCTTGCATGTCCTAGCAATTTCTTTGTTCTCTCCCTGAGTTGCCTGTCCCTTCTTCCACAGGAGATAGGTTCTCTTTTACTCCTGAAGCCACAGGAAAAGCTCCCTGGTCATCCATGCTGGTCTTCTTCCCACTGGCTCATCTTGTGGCACAGGGGAACATCCTACTCTTGCAACTTTAAGACTTTCTTATGGAGTGATCCATCTTCCAACTTGAAGATGTACAAAGATCCCTTCCAACCTCTACAATTCTGTGTGACTGTGCTCGGTGTTTAATTTTTTGTGTGTGTTCTTTAGGCTTTATTTGATAAAGTGTCCCATCATGTAAAATGCAGGTATTTTGTAAAGAACCTTTTTCAGAAGACAGTTTGCCTAAGTTAAGTTGGGTCTAAATTTCTGCACAAAGAAATGGGCTCTCTGCTTTAGTGAGCTGTCTAAATGCTTCATGCTTGGCCAACCATGTACTTCATGACATAACCTTATAGCAACGATGTTGTGCTTTTGGAAGGTGGTACTTGCAACTAAGACTGCTTTTTCTTATGTTTCAGAGGAGTACCTGGATCCGGATACTACTCCATATCTAGATATAGCTAATCAGACTGGGAGGTCAATTGAGATTCCTCCTCAAGCTAAAAAAGTAGGTAAAATTTATCTCACTGAGGTAATATGACACTTGATGAATCTTTAAAAAGCTATTTCAAATATAGTATTGAAATAGAGTTGGACTTTCTGAGCATGTACACTGAGTCCACTAGATATTTGCTTAATAAAAATAGTTTTGAGATAGAAATGAAGTATAACTGCAATTGGAGATATTTCAGTCATCTGAGGACAGCCCCCTAACTGCTGATCTAATTGCAGGTTTAATCTTGCACAGGCTTCTGTGTTGTGTGTGTCTTTTTTGTTTGTTTGCTTATTCTTTTAAAGATTCTTTTAAAACCATGACAGATTTTTTAGGCAATAGTTGCATCCTAGCACCTGTTCTAAATTTTGATTGCCCTGGAACCACATGACAATAGCTTGTTCATTAGGCTCAGTTGCCTTCAGTTGAAGCCAAAATGAGTCTCACAGTCAGACTTTTTAAAAGTAGTTTTGAGATCTTCTGCACTGTGACCCCTCTCAGATTTAAATTTGTTCACTGTTTAAATCCCACACTCTCAACTGACAGTCTTTAACCAGATACATACAGTCCTTATGGTAGGAGTGCCACACCTGATGCTGGCTGCTAAAGCAGAAGAATGGCAGTAATGCTGCCTCTTGAGATGTTGGTTTTCTTTGAATCTAAGTAAGAAATCTTTACAAATGTAACAAAAGGAAAATGAAAAACATAAAGGGGAGGCAGAACAACAATGAGCAGGCACCAACATGTGTTAACTGCTGTTCTACCATCTGCTGAGGCACACTTTGTTTGCTGATTCATCTGGAGTTTCTGGATGATTGGAAAAAAATAACTGTCAGTTCTTACAAAGCATATTGTTCTGATGAGGTGCTAACGAGCTTGCCCTGAAAGTTAAAGCATCAAATGTGTTGAACTTGGGTGAGAAGAACTAATGCAGGTTGTGTCTGTCAAGGAATATTTTTAAGTTGTCATCCTGCAGAATCTGGAGAGTTTTCTTGCCACAGTTGAGATATAATTATCAGTTCTGAGGTTTTATAGGAAGTGAATCACTGGAGTTATACAAGATAGTTCCAATAGTAAAGCAAAACAAGCTTGGTACTGGTAGAATGTGTGGGACTTGCAAAATGCTTAGCTTGTTATTGAGAGTCTATCTAGGGTTTTAGTTTTAAAATAAATGTGGTGCTTCACTTCATGTGTTAGTAGCATTTGCTTTTTTTTTTTTTTTTTTTAGGCAATATATGAATATTATTAGATGGGAGAAAAATATGAAGCAGTTTGAAATAATATGGCTCTTACCAAACTGATTCAACAGTATTTTTATAGGAAGAACAAGGAGCCTAATAGATTACCTAGCTAATTATTTTTAGTTATAAAAGAGAGATGAGGGAAGTACAGAAATGACTCCGTATATTTTTTCTAGGCACTTGTGCTGGCAATGGGTTATCATGAAAAGGGCAGAGCATTAATGAAGAAGAAGGAATATGAAATAGCACTGCCATATTTGTTGGATGCTGATAAACACTTCTGGTAAGAACCTTTTGGAGTATTTATATCTGTCTTTCCTGTACTGTCAGCCAAATATAGGAACACTGTTAGTCCTGGCTGTGATGTAAATCAGGGCTTGTTTTGCCCAGGATTACTTCTCACCCTCTCTGCAGTTGGGAAATATCAGGCAAAGCCTCTGACTTGTGGTGGCAGGTGGCTTCGTGTAGAACAGCTGAAACAGATACAGCCACTGAGCAATTTAGTCTGTCATATTAACATAAACAGAAACTGTCATCATTAATGTACTAGGGTATAAATTGCTGTAGCTTGAGAGGCAGATACACGTATTCTTTTGCAATCGGAATAATTTCCTGAAAAAGATGGAGCAGATTACAGAGGTCAGTAACTGTATCAGGGTTTCTGCTGGTAACTGAGTTTGCTGGAAGCACTCAGAACCCTGACTTGCAATTTTTGAGAGCCCCCAAGGTGATGTCCCCTTCTGCTTCTTATCTGCATGTACACACACACTCACAGGAAGACTCACACAACTCCCAGTGTGTTCACTTGCAGTGAAGCAGACTATTGATCACTGTCCTCTTTAAAGTTATAGTGTTTAAGTCTATCCTGCTTTTAAATGGATGCTGTCTTAAATAGTAAACAGCAAAATAAAAGAAAAGAATTGTGGCTATTCTTTGTGGTAATTCTTTGAGAATTATTGTTATCATGAGTGTCCTATGTATTAGTGAAAGTGATGGGACATCAGTGCTTTGTCACAGTTCCACTGGCTTCAGTTAACTACCTCAAATATGAAGCACATGCTTCCTCAAATACTTGGGTGTATATATATGCATTAACGAGTATATATATGAGCACACATACTCCTAGCATGTTGTTTTGTTAGTGTTAAAAAGTAAACAACCACCCCCTTAAAAAACAAAAATGTTTTATTTTCTCAGTGAGTGCAGCACAGAGCTGCTGAACACAGTTGATAACTATGCAGTACTGCAGCTGGATATAGTGTGGTGCTACTTCCGCCTGGAGCAGCTGGACTGCCTGGATGATGCAGAGAAAAAGCTGGCCACAGCCCACAGATGCTTCCAGAGATGCTATGGGGAGAACCATGAAAGACTTATTGATATCAAGGTACACTGGTTTTATTTAACTAGGGTGGCTTTGTTGGTTGTTTTTTTTTCCCCCACTGCATTTGTTTGCTTACTGTTCAGATATTCCAAGGCTCTCTTCTAGAAGTTTAAAGCTCTCTCCTGCTTCCTTATCTGGTTATATAGTTGTGTCATTGCCCACGTGGTGAAAGCAATGGATGTCACAACAAGGTCACAGCAAATATGTTTATATGCAGACTTCACTGTGACGCTGTATTTACGTGCTGAGCATTGCATATTAGCGACTGTGGTTTCATTAAATATGAGTTATGCTCTACTGATAATGAATGGATGTTCTAAGGGATGTTTCCCCCTTCTCCCCTTTGTCTAACAATTCTTTAGGGAAGCTATGGCCGTGAGAAGGTTTTGTTTCTACGGCTTTACCTTCTTCAAGGAATAGGACATTATCACAGTGGCAGAGAAAAGGAGGCTGCTGAGTACATCCAGAAGGTAAGGCATCATTAGGGAGAGCTTTCAGGCTAGTTGCTTGAAAGGAACTTACTGAAGGAAATAAATTCCTGTGTTTGGGCTCTGCATTGCACCTTCTACCTGTTCTTTGCTTACTCAGAAAAATGGGGAGATTTTTTTTTCCATCTGTATGTTAGCAACAGTGTCAGTAATGTCACGTTGTTCTTTTTACACACAGGCATCTCGTTTGTATGAAGAGCTGTACATAGATCCAGAGAAAGTTTATCGCCTGTCACTCCTGGGGTTTTCTGAACAGGAAGCTCGCCTTGCCCTGAGAGCATGCCATGGGAATGTGGAGCATGCTGCCAATCTTATTACCAACAGGAGAGAGGTATGGGGCAGTAACAGCATTAAACTGAGGATTATATTTGTTGGGGTGTCCCTAAGATCATGTTTTGCATAACTAGTGCACCGTAGTGCTAAATTAAGGTCTTTAATTATCGTGCTTTGGCACTGTTAGTGTGACTGACAGCTTGACATCTGCTGCCAGAAGATTGGGACAGAGCTTCTCTTCTATTAAGTTTTGGTTTCAAATACATGGGGTGATGTGTTTGGACATGGAAAATCCATGAGGGGAGAAGGCTGTTTTGTGCTCGAGTACAAGTAGCTGACAGGTGTGCCCATACTCAAAGTGCCTGAAATTACATTGGGTAAGTAGAGGTGGCGCTTTGGGACTTCAGACAGTGAAATGTGGATAGAAAAGTCAAGGGTTGTGAGAACTTGATGGCTACGTGCCCAGCACTGGCTGTGTGTCAGTCTTGTCCACATGCCATCTACCAAGCTGGTTTATCACTTACTACATAGGGCCGATAGTAGCTGTGATAGTGTAGGATTAGATCTGCTGAGACTTCAGAACAGAAGCATGGCTGCAGTGCTTGCTCTTGGGAATACAAATCATTTTAGTGATCACTGTCTGGCAGCAAAATCTTTATTTAATATAAAAAGTTCTTTTTCCTCAAGAAATTCAAGCTCAAAAGAAGTAAATCCAAGAAATCCCATATGCACAGGGGAAGGTGGAAGCAATCTCATGCACAGTTAGCTTTGTAATGGCTATGTTCTTGCAGGAAAAGGCACAGATCAGGAGGGAGGAGAGAGCTAAAAGAAGGCAGCGACTGGAAGATATAAACACCTTGAAAAGTATGGGCTACTCAGAGAGAGCTGCTCAAGTAGCCCTTCATCATGCACAAGGAAACGTGGACCAAGCTTTTAAGGTAGGATTTTCAGGAGTATTGCTTTTGTACAAAGAAAGTATTCTTTTTGAATTGCTTAGCAGATTCTTGTTTTCTGCCTTCTGTATTGGTGAGTTCAGACCCTTTTTTGAACTGTAATGACCGAACTTCTACTTCCTGACCCAAGTAATCAAATACCATCTAAGATGGTCGAGGTTTTGATTGTATCAACTACATTTCTCTATATTGAGGACTAATATAAGTGTATTGCTGCATTCTAAACCCTCTCTGTTTTACTCTAGTATATTCTGGACAATCCAGAGTTATTGTTGGAAAACGATGATGATGATTCCGTGTGCACAGAGCAGTTTCAGGTTTCCCAAGAAAGCATTGACCAAGTAAGTCAGATCTTTCTCTTTCTGAGGAGTCATCAGTCTTGTTTCAGAGTTACACTTTCAATCACACTAGATCTTTCTTAAGTAAAGCTGTAGAAATAGTCTTTGTCCCATGTTCCTCATATGCTGTCACACTTCCATTGTCATTCCATTGAGCATCCACTCTTCACAGCAGAGTCACACTTGGGCTGAAGTGTAATTCCTGTTTACTTCTGCCCTTCACACCAATGTGCTGTGCACAGGGGCTGAGGGAAATATGGGCATTGTAATGCTCTAACTCTTAAATCGGAGGAGAAATGTATTCAAGTATTTAAACATATTGCAGTGCACTTGGGAAAGAGTTGGCATCTGTCTTTCTCATCATGGGCCATCTGAAAAGCTCTTCAGTAGCTAGTGTGGCTTGATAGTCAATGTCAGGTAGGAAAACTATATTGCACAGAAAGGATAAATAATAAATACACATTCCTGGAATGCTGGAGTGCTTTGAAGTTCCTTCTGGAAACTGAAGAGCTGGCCTGACGTTTAACAAGAGGCTCTTGATTTTGCTCAGCATTCCCATTCCTCTAATAGGTCACTGCCCTGTTGTTAGCTATTCCAGTAAACCAGAGTCAGTGTACTGGAATTCCTGGTATGCAATGCTTTCCTCTGTGCAAGGGGAATGACTGTCAGATTCCTGTCAGTCACTGATACTGACTGAGCTTGGATTTCTGTGTCTTTATTTCTCCCCTTTGTAGCTGATGTATATGGGATTCAGCCACGAATCAGCAAAGCAAGCTTTAAAGGTCTTTAAAGGCAACATCCACATAGCTTCCCAGACTCTGGCTCATTACGGGGGGGTTCTGCCGGATTCACTTCAGCTATCTCCAGAGGGGTCCAGTCTGTCAGAGGAGTCAACTTCATCTAAGGACTCACCCACCGAGTCTGCAAGTAAGAACTGCTGCATGCAACAACTAGAGAAAGCAGGAGGCTATTCTGCTTTTTGTATGAGCTGGTGATGTGATTTCTGCTTACATTACTTGTAGAGGCCTTTGAGTTAGGCTTCAGGCTGATTTCCTTGGTGCCATAGTTACCTGCAAGGCAGACATTACCCGCAGATACACTACAGCCCCTGCAGTCAGTCCCAACCATGTATGATCCGTAGGGGTGTGGTGTCAGCTGTAGGCAGTACGCAAGACAGATGCAGTCCAGGAAGAAGGGGTAACCTTCAGAGGCATCCTGGGAAAAGCCAAAAGGAGTGGCTGCTGAGCTAGCCATGGCTTTAGCACACAAGTCTGGAAGTTTCGAGTGTCTTCATCGTAACACTGGTGAGGAACACGCAGTCCTTACTAGCCCACAGTTAATTATAGCTTCTCCCATCTAACTGCATTCACTCACACCAGTTAAGACTAAAAACAGATGTCTTCCTGTCTGTACTCTCAGAGAGCAAGTAGTACATTCTTAACACCATCTTGCTTCCTGGACTTACCACTGAAGAATGATAGTATTTTTGCCTTGCTAATGCCTGATTTTTTGATTGCTCTGGAGTTTTATTCTAAGCCTGTGTGATACAGAAGCTGATTTGACCACGTCCCTTCTCTTGGTAGAGTTGTAACTGATACTTACATTAGCAAAGAGGAAACTCATACTTTGTGTTGTATTAGCTATCAGAGCTCTAGCAATCCCTGTTGTACAACTGAGGGCTGTCCTGCAGTTAAATAGAGGGAAAATTGGCCATCCTGCAATAACTGGTAGAGCAATTTTAAATAAGAGGTAGTTTATAGTAATTGGCTCTTGCAGAGCAGTCATGCTGGTGAAAGAGGGAAAGTATAAACTTCTTTCAGCAATGAAACCACTGCTGATTTTCTTTTTTAATTGAAGGTTCTTCTAGTTCGCCAACAGATGAAGACATGGAGACTGATGCAGTCAATGAAATCCTAGAGGATATTCCTGAACACGAGGAGGATTATCTGGATTTAACACTGGAGGAGGAGGAACAGATCATTCATGAATACTTATCCTACATAGAAGTACCACAGCATTAAATCTCATTACCTTGACTTCAGTTACACGCTTCTCCCTTGACAAATTGAGTCTGGATTATAAATGCATCTTCAGCTTATTTCTTACTAAACGCCTTGAAGTCACTTAAGCTGTAGGTGAAACATGTAATTCCTGCTTATTTATAAATCTGCTTAAAGCCTACATCTGTGCTACACTGTAATTTATTGCCATAGCAAAAAGATAGAAACATTTATTTTCAGAAGAAAATTTAATAGAACTTAACTATATTTTTATTGTGGAATAAGCCGATTCACTTAGTATACAGGCAAATAAGCATTTCTACACCATTTTAAAATACCTGCTTTGAGGCAATGTTTGTAAAGGAGAGACCTGGCTAATGAGGTGATGGAGGTATCCACCTACAAACTGATTCTTTCATCTGGAGGATTTCTGGGAGTCATTTGTGTGTCTGTTGTGCATGGATTTATACTGCATTCTGCTTGTCTCTTCATGCAGGTGTTACACAGGCAATAAAGATAACTACGTGCTGCATCAGCTTTTAGTAAGTCTTCTGTCCTTTGCTCTTAAAAAGCAGTAGGAGCTGCCACATCTCATAGCACCTGTGCAAGCTGGGCATTAGTTTATAACCACCACCAGCATCTCCAAGCGGCTGTCACTCCAATTGCAGCTGAGACTTGCTTCAGAGGAATAGAGCGTTCTGGAGAAATCCCTGTCTGGAAGTGCCCGGTGTAACATCCAGCTTTCTGCAACATAAGCACTCCTCTCTGCCTGGCACGTGAGTTCCCCTGCCTTCACTTTTTCTGTTTGCATTCACTACCTTCAGGCTCACGGTAGAGGGAGCTGAAGCCCCACCTGCTGCAGGGCTGGTCAGGCAGCAAGGAGGGGAGCTTTGCTGCAGGTGGCCCTGATGGGAGCTGCTGAAGGTGAACTGTGTGCGTGGTGACCGTTTCTTCTTACCAGCGTTTATTGGGGGAAATGAAGGCGTGCAGTTCTGTGAAAGCAAATGCAATACTGGAAGAAGTGGAGTTATGGCCTGCGAGATGACTGTACAAATCCAGCTGATAGTTGGTAGGTTTTTGCAGTGGCTTTTGCTGTGGCTATCTTAGCCTGGGGCAGCAAAAGATAGGGAATAATTATCTCATTAGTGAGTTACTTGCTGTTTATTTCACATTTCTGTGTTAAGACAAGCATTACAGAAACAGAGTTGTTTTGTATTTCATCCCCATTGACCAGTGTGTTCTTAAAGCCATTAATACAAACAAGACAAAAACAACCCAGCACCCACTGTAGCCACCCACTGTCTCTCAGCAGAAGAGTACTGAACAACATACATACAGAGCTAAACAAAATACCTAGACAAAAGAGTGAAAACAACCAATCCATGAGCTGTATGTAGCTTTAACACAGAATGGGTGGGACTGCAATGGCATTACCTTGAGTTAGCCTATGGGCACACACCTAAGGCAGCAGCTCTCAGCTTTGGCACAGCTTGTATAGCAGAGTGGCAGTGACAACTCAAAAAGTGGATGTTTCTCCCTGGGGGG
>VXAB01006510.1:17820-36382 GCA_013399175.1 Odontophorus gujanensis
TGCCGGGCGGGGGGGGGGGGGGGTGTCTCTAAAATTAGCATTGTAACGTGCTGAGCTTGCTGGAGAAACTGTTCCTTGGTGATGTAATTCTGCCAGCACTGCCCCCAAGAAGTATGCATACAGTTTGAAGTGATCAGGGGGACAGGAGGCACTAGCTAAAGGATTCAGTTAATTCTGAACATGCATTTGAAGACACTCATATCTTTAGCAAGAGGCAGAAATGGTCTTCACTCATTAATTCTACTCTTGATGAGCTCTACATCTATGAAATCCATTTGCAAACCTCATGTGCAGCTCACCTCTAACACACTGTGGGCAGTTAGTTTAAAGCTTTAACCAAGAAGTGTAGCCCCCCCCCCACTATCTGTACCAACCCCATCCACCTCTGCTAGTGGCTTCCTCTGAGCATTGCCTTCATAAGCAAGACACAGCAGGAGAGGCAAGGAGCACACAGAGCCAACAGCAGTGATGGCAGGGGCAGGGGGCAGCCCCAGCAGCAAGGAAAAAGGAAAATGTTTTTCTGTATTCCCTCCATCCTTTGATGCTGTGCAGCCACAGACAGACAAATTCCCTCCACCTGAGAAGTAAATGAAAGCAAGACAGACAGCTGTAGATGCCACATGTTTATTGGTCCCTCCTAAGGAAGAATCACAGCACTTGTATCTTGCTGCAGTACAGAATAAATAAAGCCATAAAAACATGTGGTTAGATATTTTTGTCCTGGTTCTACAAAGGGTTATAGCTGCAAATAGAAAAATAGAAGAACCTTTGTTATTCAGGGCTCAGTGGTTATCAGAAAGGGATGAACCTGGAAAAAGATGGGGAGAAATACCCTTGGATTTGACTGCTTATCCAGTGCTGCTAACAAGCCAAGGCCAGGCACAACCCCATAAGGAGGAAAGACAACACATTTCCAGCAACTCATGCCTTCTGTGAAGCACAACTGGAAAGCCCCAATGGACACAAGGACCAGGCACAACTGAGCACTGAGCCACGCTGCACTAAGGTGTTGCCCCAAGGGTGTTGCATAGCTGTTGTCCAAGATGTGGTGCCACAATCTCCTGGTTCCTGCCCTGCTGAGACATTCTGCTGAACAGAGGACGTGTGAGAGAGCAGCAGGGACAGGTGGAAACATTCCTGAGCAGATCGCAGCCAGGTGGAAGCAGGCAACACCTCAGTGCTGGGGAGAACTGAAAAAAGCAGCTGTAAATAAAGTTCTTAATGACACAGCTACACTGCTGATACATCACCCAAAGCACACTCAGTCCCTCCTGACCCCGGTATGGCTCAGCTGAGAGTCATCCTGAGCAGCAACATGACTGGCCTCTGTCTGACAGCCACAGAGAACTTGGGCTCTAACAGAGCTTCAAGCGAAGCCGTTTCCCATCTCTTTCCAAGTTCTGGCTTGCATGGACACAGTGGTGCAGAAAACAGAAGGTTCAGCTTTGGTCACTCACAGGAAGTCTGTTCTGGCAGTCACATTAGCTCAACAGTCTCATGCTCCCCATTTTCTTGCTGTACCATACAGCCAACCTTGTTGTTGAAAAGACGAGACAAACTTCCCTTCTGAGAGCTCCTGCCCTGGGCACACCTCTCCTTCTTCAAACGCTTCTTATTTCTCTTGCATATTCCCCGGATGTCCCAAATCCTCAGTGTGCCATCGTGGGAGGCTGTGTACAGCAGCTCGTTGTGGATCTGGAACAACAGGGTCACACAGTGCAAAGCTACAGCTCAGAGTGTGCACCATCAAACTCCAACAGCAGAGCAAACGCAGCTTGAACCAACATTTGGCACCTCAGAGCTCATTCCAAGAGCTGGTATAAATTATCACAAAAGCAGCTCAAGTGCAATGAGACATTACCAAGTCAAGCCTCATTTCTTAGCCACTTCACGGAGCCATAAAATACACACAATGAGTGATTTATAACCTACAACCACCAGAAAAGCAATGGGGAACAAACTCAGTGTCACAGCAGGGTGTAGCTGGGCACTTCTGAGCTCTTCACTGTTTGTGAAGGGGTACCATGTCTGGGGGGCAATGGGATGAATGCAGTATTTGTTCTATTCGGGTAAGGAAGAAACTTGCATTCTGCACAAAGTACTGTGAATCCTCACTACCATGCAGCCTCCAAGTGGGAAACAGAATCCAAACCCTGCCCCTACACAGCTCTGTCGCTGCATTTCTTATGGATGCTTGTCTAGCCTGACCCAAAAAGCCTCCCACTGCTGACACAGGACTGCCTCTGGGGGTTCATTCTGTGGTTTTCTCCTTACTGGAGTTTTTCTAACATCACACTGGGGATATCTGCATCCGTTACATTTCATCTTATCCCAGAAGAGCGCTCAGCTGCCACGTGGCTCCCACCAAACACAAAGACAAGTGGCAAATTCCCCACCTGGATGCAGTTGATGATGAACTTGTGCCCTCGGAAGATCTTCTGCAGGACGCCGCTCCTGGAATTGAAGGCTCGTGCACAGGCATCCCCGCTCCCAGTGAACACTGCAACACAGCCACACAGCTCAGCACGCAGCCAGACACGAGCGGCCACAACACGACAGCTCAAACCAATTCAGGAACACATCAAGAAGCGCTTCCCAGAGGAGCATGGCCATTTTTAGGCTCAGCTCTCTTCTCAGAGCAGGCTCAGATCGTTTTGATTTCACTGACCCCAGCATGCTGTTTTCATTTTCATTTCATCAGATCATTCAATCTGATCACACAGATTTGGCCCTATCTTCCTTAGAACACACCATGCTTCCCCCTTTGGGGTCTCTGGAAGCACTGCAGCCTTGAAGTGTTGGCTATTTAGCTTAGCAGTGATCCCCCAAAAGGGAACATCTGTGTGTTTTAAGGATTACAAATTGCCTCCAGGAACATCCACTTTCTTTCACCTGCCCCAGCTTCCTCAAGTTTATCCACAGATGAAAATGTCAGAACAGCACCTGTCCCATTCTGCAGACCAATACCAACAACACAAAGTACAGCACAAGGTATTGTCTTCCAGTTAACAGAAGTCCCTTCCTACCTATTACACACACACACACAGAATAAGAAGCAATTAAGAGCTGCTTTCATCATGCTGCTGTCAGTTTACTCCAGCTATCAGGATTTTGCTCTCGACAGATATCATCTCCACTTTTTGAACTGTCACTCCAGATTTAGGAAGCCTCCTCACAGCCCTGAGCTGTAAGGGAGAGCTGCTGACATAACCCAGATTCAGCATTTAAATGTGTTTATATAGACACCTCTGTGAAACAAACAAGCAAATATATATCAGCAATTTTTTTTTTTTTAATACTTAAATTTCACAGCATCTTGGGAGAGTGGGCAGGTCTGGAACATTCCCTTGGAGATATGGGGCAGGAAAAAAAGAATACAAAGCAAATTAAATTTTAAATGACCACATACGTACCATAGGAGAGAAATAACCACAAAAAGATCATCAAGTAAACAGAACTGAGAACAGCTGTAATATTCCCATGCTTGTCATTACACACATGTACTGAGGAAAGCCAATAGGAACACATTCTGATCATCTGAGGCTCAGTTAGAATTAGAATATATCTGAATTATGTTCAGCCACATCCCTAACGTTCTTCCATGACATGTATCCTACTCTTTAAGTGGAATACATTCTCCTCAGCTGCCACACGCAGTATTTTTGCTTTAGACTGAGAAGTGAGATCTTAAATAACATTATGAGCACTGCTGTCACACTATCAGGATGTTCTTCGCAGGTCTGACTAAATGCAGCAATACCAACTGCATTTTGAGAGAGTTATGGAAAAGTAATGTATCTGCCTGGCAGGGATGCTGCAGAGGGATGAAGGGGAGGGAAATGCCATCAAAGAATGAAACTTCTCTTTGAGCCTAACCTCTCTTACAACGATTTTAGAGACTCTGGTCAAGCCTGTACCAGTGGCATGAAAAGCAGCTCTAGACATCTCATTAATGAAGGAGACAGTCTGCTGTCTGCTCAGCACAGATTCTTCACTGGATCGGGCCAGCATTCACTTAGCTCAGTCATTGTGTTGATGACAACGTTTGGTTTTGTCTCTTTCTAATGCATACCATGCATTTGTCAGCCATTTATCACCATTATACCCATCACCTACCTGAAGGGATATTAAGGCCCTCATTGCAACCATTCGTATGGTTCTGGCTGACTAAAACAGAGATGCAGTCTTGCAACTCAAACGTGGAAGAGCAGAGATTGAGGTGCAGAAGGGAAGCCAGCCAGGAGAGGGATTTAAAGAGCAATTTCTTGGCTGGAATATGTTACATCAACAAGAGAGAGCTATGCAGAGATACTTCTATTAACAGGAATACTGAAAGCAGTGAAGTTGAGGCCCAAGCACTTGTAAGCAACACTCGTCTGCAGTAGAAAAATGGTTTCAGGAACAACTAGGTGCAGAAGGACAGAGAAAGGAAAAAGAATTTGTGGAAAATGAGTCTTGGAGACGGTCAGAATCCAAACAGAAACTCCATTAGAAGGAGCAGTGAGGATCTGAGAAGTGATTCTACTTTGGGACAGTCCATTAACAGCACCGAGTAGGCAGCAGAGGCACAGGGCAGTGTGTTCCAGCAGCAGCACTTGCTGCCAGCAAGCAAGCAGCAGCAGATTGACAGGCATTACGCTGGTGAGGCTCAACCACGGCTATGCAAACAACCCACAGACAGCCCTGGATTCAAGCTGCTTCCCTTCGTAACATAAATAAAGCAAGTACTTCTTCATGTGCTAGAAGAAGGAGGTCAAAATGGAGGGAAGATCTAAGCTTCTCACACAGAGTAGCACAGCCAATTTGATACTGAACATAAAACAGACTAGAGCTGAAAAAAGCGACACGTTTTCAAGCCTTGAAATTCTAGCATTCCCTATTAACAGTCTTTGATCAAAGACGAACGTCCAAAAGGAGACAAGGGGTTGCTGAACATAGGAAAAGCAACTTACAGATCCCAGCGTGGTATTTCAAAGTGCTAACGCTGTGTTTGTGAGCCTTGTACGTTTGGATCCGCTCCCCAGTGTCTACCAACCAGCACTTCACTGTCCTGTCCGTGCTTCCTGAATACAAGTGCCGATTCACTAGCTGAAGGGAAGAGGAAAAGAAACAAACGTTAGCAATAGTCTCTTAGGCACGCTGGTGAGAGCACTGCACTGAGCTGATCCATCTGAACTCATGGTTTCCATCTCAATGGCCTCAAAAACAAAAAACAAAAAAAAAAAAAAAAAACCCAACAAATGGCAGCTCCTGCAAAGCACAGGCTGCTTTAACTAGTGGTTGGCAACCCTACCTGTGGCACGGGGATGGAAGCTGATGATCCTTGAGGTCCCTTCCAACCCAAGCCATCCTACAACAAACCAGACTATAACAGGATTACTCTGCACAAGGTCAGTATGTGGGAACACTAGCTCTTCCCTGAGTCTTGTGCCTTTGTTTCCGGAAGTCTTTTTACACTGTTATCCAATGATTAAATCATTAACTATTCTCACACAGGTTTTAAGCATCCTCAATCAGATCGCATCCTGCTGGGAGTTCAGAGCAAGGCAGCCTTTAAAATCCAAAAAGCAGTGCCCCATTCCACTAAGTCATCCACCCCACTGTGTAAACTCACTGGTGGTAGAGGTGGATTTTCCCTTTCCACACAGACACATCAGAGAATGGCAAAGGGAATGATCACAGAAGGGAAAGAGAGACAAGGAGAATGTATCAGTCCTGTGTACTACTATAAAATTTACCAGGATACAGCAATAGACAACTCAAAGTGCACAAAGACTGGCAGCTTGGCAGGGAAACCCTCCATGGTGCAAAGAGAAATCCTGCATTCATCTTCATTTAGGGCAAGCAAAGTAAAGCTCTGAGCAGCCACCATTCTGCACAGCCCTGTACACTTCTCCAAGCAGAGAGTTGGCCTGGCACATGCCATTTGAAGGCAGTATAAGTCAGTCAGTTAAGCACACGCTGTCACAGTAATCACGAGTCAACTGGACCTGGGTGTTGCTCTTGGGTCACTTTCAGGGGACACCTTGCATTATAAACCCCCAGCCCCTCCTCTTGGCACGCTGTTTCTGTAAGCTTTAAATGTTTTTCCATTCTTTCCCATCCCCACTCCAGTTTGGGAAGCTGTCATTTGTGAAAGGCATCATAAACGAGCAGAACTTGGCCCATGGGGCAGTTTTCACAGCTAAACGTCAAGAGGTTGTAAAACACATCAGCTGCTAAAAGTCAGCAGTACTTTGAAATGTCACATCCCATTACTTTTAAGCTGCGTTAGCAGTGGCATTAATACTACATCTCTTTGAGGAAAGAGAAGGAATGGCCAGCAGCACTAACGAAAAGTGAGAGCTGTAACAGTTAGCCTGAGGAAGGTAACCTGACCTTTCATTTCCAGGCTCAACTTGAATGGGCACGACAAACACTGTCACACAGCCCCTGCTCAATGAAAGAGTTGTTCTGAGTTGAGATCCTGCTGGGCTATTCCTGGCCAAGTCATCACATTTCTGTTTCAGACATGTAGCGTTGACCCACTGAGCAAAGAAGGGAAAACATGGAGTTATAACCTCCTGCAGGTAAGTGCCACTCAGCATTACGGGAACATTAGGTTACGCTGCTTGATTTCCACATCCAAGTGGGCGTGCAAATGCTGAAATTAAACAGAACAGCAGCACTTGCCTAGATTTTCTTCCTTGCTAGATATAAAAATATGTTAAATGACCTGGGCTTACTCAGATAATTTATGCCACCAGGAGCATAAGAACCATAAAAGCTTCCGATGCACGGAAACCTGCAGAGTTGGCAGCATGGCAACCCTCTTCATTTAGCCCCAAGCCCCTGTGCCACTCAGGCTGTGGCAATATACCCCATTTATTTCCCTTCCTCTCACTCCCCAGTTTAAGCAAGGGAACAAAGGATTCTCAGCAATGTTTGGAACAGAAACACGAAGAAGTTAAATTGTCTATTGGATGTCACAGACTTCGGCTGCAGCAAAGCCACCAGCAAAGCCTGCTATGTGCTCAGACTATCACACTGCCTCTCATTTCCATGGGATTTTAAAATGCAGAACACAGAATAGCTGTTAGCAGGAAAACCCAACGAGAGTCATCAGTTCAAGCCGAAGCTGCAGATCAGACCTACCACTGGTGGTATGATTCAGGCATCGCTCAACTGCATTGCTGTAGGTATCTACAGCAAAAACCCTTACAGCCACTGAGGTCTGGTCCTCAAAGCAGATCACACTTCAAAAGTGGCTCTTTGTCCCCTAGACAAGGACGGCCTTCTCAGCTGTAGCCACCTCTATCAGTTTTGGTGAATTATTTCCTACTTCACTTGATTAGATCTCGACAGATCTAGTTTACTGAGCTACAGCACTTCAGACATCTATTATTTAGTTAACATCAGCATCATCACAGACAGTGCGCCCAAGCACGTGATGAACAGGCACTCGCATCATGTAAAATAAAATAAAAAGTAAATTTATCTACTTCACAGGTGGGGAACTGTGATATAGTGCATCTCAAGCCCCCCAAAAATGTCCTGAAATCCCAGAGCACAGGATGCATTTCATGCCTCAGGGCAACTGTGATGAGCACCAGTGCACAGAGCTCATGAAACTGCCCAGGAGGGCATATAAAACCAGCTGGGAATTGCTCTGGAAAGAGCAAGACAGAGGAGCCAATCCAATCCAGGAGGCCTCACTGCCCTCATCGTGAAGAATTTCTTCCTAATATCCAACCCAAACCTCCCCTTCCTTAGCTTAAAGCCATTTCCCCTTGTCCTATCACGAGGAAGCATCCACAGTTGCCGTTCCTTGACTTAAATACCCCTGCTAATACACGAGGTTCAGCAGATCAACTCCCAGGACAACTTCTTCACCAGAATGCAAGACCATGGTGTACCTTTGGTGGGAGCAAGGCCTCATCAGTGCCAAGACCAGCACTCATTTTTGTGCATGGGCACTCAGGTGCAGTCATTTTCAGCCAATACTCGTGAGCTTACAAACCCTCCCATCCCTAACTACCAGGCCTTTTTTTCCCCCCCTTCTATCTCCAAGGCTCCAAAACCCATATTCAATTCTCTAAACCCAGTCCGATTCATCTTCAAGAATTTAACTTTCTTATAGTTTAGAAGGAAAATGGTAAAATTTCACCTGATAGATTTTCCACATATACCCAAGCCTGTCATATCTTGGTTTAAAAGCCATCAGTAGAAACAGTTACATGTTCTAATCTGCAAATGCCTGGAGAACTGGAGGTATTTTCAGAGCTGTGTTTTCCTTGGCTGGCTCCTAAGTGCTTTGTTCCCTTTGGATCACTGCCCAACAAAGTTCCTAACAAGGAAAAGCATGGCAAGGCAGGGACACCTGCAGCAGAACACACAACAGATCTGCAGCTTGGATTCTAACGAGCTGTGCGGACACTGCAAACCCAAGCAGCTTCAAAACAATGAAAAAACCTGGAGACAATCTGATGATCAGTTTTAAAGCCTCAACCAGATGGAGGAAAAAGAAATCACTGCATTGATAGCTTTAATTCTGGACTATTCATTTTTCTCACTGTGCTGAGGGACTTTGCTTTTTACCAGATGAAACTCTGACACACGAATGAAGCGTATTTGTCTCAGTCCTCAAGCAATGTCCTGGAGATGTACTATTCCACAACAAAATTTGGTCAGACTAGTTTTGAACAGCCAAGTTACAGCACTGGCAAAACAAAGGTTGCAAACACTGAGGTAGTTACAGGTTTCACCATCAAAAATTGCCTATTTCATTTGATCCTGCTGTTGGTCAGAGCCCCTAGACATGCCACAGTTCAAATAAATGAGCACAGCTAGGGCTGCTCTCTCCGGACAGTCACAGCCCTACTGCTCCTCAAGCCTGGCTGAGCTCAACACGTGCAGCAGCTTAAGACAATTTTCACCTGCACAAATGCCAAAAAAATCTCAGCAAAAGAGTTGTGTAGCAGGTTTTTCAACCTACAGCTCGTAGGAATGGACTTTGCTCTCCCAATTAACCTTTGCAATAAGATAATTTGATCTAAGGAGAGGCTGCTAGCTCACCAGTCGGATCAGGGCATGTCACCTTGCAGCAGATCACCGTGCTCAGGCTGGTTCCCAGGAAGGCAAGTTATCATCAGCACTCTTCCCACTCTTCTCTACAGGGGATCAGTGCTCCTGCAACCTGTCAGCTGGGTCTTCTGTTCGCAGCTGCTCCCAAGCTAGAAATCACCACCTTGGGGCAGTCTCAAGTTACAGCCGTGCGAGCCTTCCGCTGAGCTAGACTTCCAGGATCCCATTCAAACCACATTCATTTTAGCGAGCTACATAACTCCTTGTGGGCAAGAAATTGTTTTGGTTTTTTTGGTGGTTGTTGTTGTTTTAAACTGAGAATCCCATCTAGAGTGAGCTCTGGCTGCTAGAGGACGTCCTTCAACTTCTTCACTGCAGTGTAACGGCCCTAAAACACTCTCCTTTTCTGAACACGTTTGGACTCTTCATTCATCAAGTGATGAGCCATGCAACATATAGAAATTATACAAACGTGCACACAGTGCAATGAGAAAGAAAAAAATCCATCCCCACGACCACAATACAGAGTTCAGGCAATGGGTTTGCTCACAGCATTCTTCTCTTTCAGACAGCTTTAAAAGACAACAAAGGGGAATGCTCCCAACAAAGGAAAACCAGAAGTCCTTGCCCATTCATGTTCATTTAAAACTCCTTTTGCAGTTCTCATCCTTGTAAGAATGTGTGCTATAGGATCCAAGCTAAATACCAGGCTGGATCCATTTCATTCTGCCAGCTTTTGGCAGCACAAGTTTGATAAATACTGGGTCTGAACAATCAGCAAAGGACAAAGCAATCATTGTAAACAGTTTGCAAAACCACTTTAGAGACATTTAGAATAACACACACAAGTAAACATTTAGGCCAGGGTTATTCAGCCTGTTGGAGACAGTGGTGTTAAAGAGAAATGTGCGTCTGATTATGAATTACAAACCTTGGTCTTTGCCTGGCCTGAAATGTTTTAGTGCAAGAAACAGAGTGAGCTGTGTGATTACACTCAGCCCACCCCTGCTTTTTCCCCATTGCTTCCTGTAAAATCCCATCATTGGCTCTTACACGAAGAGAGAGCACTCGGAGCAGCTGCTGTCCCCTGCCTGCCAAGCTAGCAACACAGCACAGGAGAAGCACGAGTGAAGAGTTCTGGCTGCTGCACTGCTGCTTACCTCACCTGACAACGTGAGGGAAGGAGTCAAGACTGCCAAGGCACCTCGCATGCTGAAAATCTACTGGCAAAGCTTCTGTCAGTTGAACTGAGATGGTGGAAGGAAGAATGGCGTTGCAAAAAGCGGGCACCTGCAGCTGTGCTGAGAGCAGGCCACACGCTGACAGTCACAGAATCACAGAATTGTAGGGCTGAGAGGGACCTCTAGAGATCACCCCATCCAGCCCCCCTGCCAAAGCAGCTCCCTAGCCCAGGCTGCACAGGCAGGCATCCAGGTGAGTCCAGAATGTCTCCAGAGAAGGAGACCCCACAATCTCTCAGCCCTGAGACAACAGGGCAAGTCACACAGAAGATCAGAACAGCTCACGCTCCTCCCTCTGTTATGATCAGCAAGGACAGGGGAAAAGGGAAACCCAAAAGCCAACCAGTGCTGTCTGGGCTTCCATGCCAGATCAGAATATTCAGGCTGCTCCAATGCGTGCTGGATGGCAATGGTACCCAGAGGATCTCAGAGCAATTGCGGAGCACTCACAATCAAAATGGGACTGTGCCATCCTCTCTCTGCTCTTCATTCACCAGCCATGCAGGAAGGGAAAACATGGGTGTATCTAGGGATACCTACCTGGAAAGGCTCTCCTAGGAAACTCCATTCACTGCTACTGAAATGCTATTGGTATTTACTGGAAAGCAGTGTGAGCTGACCAGTCCAACCCAGACATTACCTGCAGCAGTTCAGAACAACCCGAGGCACTCCTGCTAATACAGTGCATTTTAAAGTTGGGGAAAATACAGACTCAATATACACACTTTTCCTGCTCTGTCTGGGACAAGATACCACACCAAACTCCATTTCTAAACATTCTGAAAGGCAAGCCTCCCTTAGGAACCTTTCTTTGCCTAAGTACATTGAAAATAAGTACTTTTTTTTTTTTTTTTTTTACCCCTTTAATCTCTCCATGTAAGCAGTGTAACAGCTAGTGAATGGTAACTACCACCTTTAAATACCAGTACCAGCTCAGCTCCTCCAGGACAAGGGAGTGAAAATCTGGTGTAATTAGTAGCTCACTTTCATGCCCTAAAGAAACTGAACTACTGCCAACAATTAAAGCTGTCCGCTGGCTACTATGAGTGACTCACAACTACCTTGAGTCCTCTGGACACAGGGTTTGAAAAACACTACACTAACTCACTGACACAGATTGCAACGCTGTCACAAAGGAGCCCTGGGCAAAGAAGGCTCCAAAGGTTCCTGGAGAACAGCAACAAAATATTAAAAATAAAGAAAGATAGAAATATAAAGCAGAGAAAAAGAAACTGATCAACCAAACAAAAAACAAAACAAAACTCACACACCTCTGTTCAGGAAGTTTTCCTTCTGTTGTAACATCTTTGTATGGATTCTTGTGATTGACCCCTTTCTAAAGAATAAAAATACCATGTGGGCTGTGCTGAGAGGCAGCCAAGTGGAACAGAAGGGCTAGTGTTGAACCCAATAAGGAAGAGTTAGGAATTAGGAAAGACTGACAGGCTAAGGCTATTCAACAGCATTACGGTGAGGGATTAAGACGGGGTAAGTTTTAGGGCAGCATGTACCCAGCTGGACTCCTCTAGCTTCAGCCATCAACTGATGGCTGGAGAAGCAAGGGGCTACCAGTAACTCACAGCCATGGGCTGAGGGTTTGGCCAGGATTGTTGCCAGCACAGCCTTGGCAGCAGCAGACTTGCCTACTTTGAATTGTTCAGGTTTTCCAAAGAGACACGTTGGTTTTGCTTCTCTTCTCTCCTACAAGAAGTTCTGTTTGTTTAAAACCATTGTTTGAATGCTGTGCTCACAAGTAGGGAACCATAGCTCATTCTGGAGCATTCAAAGAGTGTAATTGAATTTCCCAGGCTTCTGGGAGAGGGTCAAGCCAGTTTTGTGTAACAGTTTTAGCAAGAACCCAATTAAATTAAAGCAAGCTCTGTTGTTGCCAATCTGTGTCTTGAAGAAAGGTTGCAATTAAACGGTAAAACATAGCGTGACACCAAGAACAACATATTTACTTGAGCATCCTCAAAATGCATTACCACAATATCATAAAAACAAGCTTTAATGCTGAGAATGTACCCAAGCAAGACAAACATTCCTCCAGGGCAACACAACTTAGTTCTTTTTCCTCTCTAAAACCAAAGGAAAACAGAATTCCTTCAGTACTATTGGGACTTCAGTCTGCTACTGTCAGCTGTGACTATCTTCTTTAGAAACAGAGGCACCATTTACTAAGCAGCTATTAAAAATACACACTATAGCCTCTGCAAAGGAAAAGAGGTTACATAAACAAGAAGAGTAGTGAGGAGCATCTAATTAAAAACACTTAGGTTTACTGACCTGAAATTAACTTACAGACCATTATACACCTTCTTTAAATACTCCATTAATTTTTTCTTGTGAACAGACAAGTACTTATGCTGTAGTTCTCTTTTGTCTTCTTCGCCTCCCTAAATCCCTTCCCTTCATAAACCTGGCAATGTTCACCAGAAAAATACCACAAACAGAAAAATAAGGTACAGATCTTCAAGTCGCATTAAATTTTTTCCCCTCTCCTTCACTATTTCCCAATTCGATCCCCCAAGGCTCTACGTCTCTTTTCCATTTTCATTGCCCATTCTCTCATTTGGCCATCTCCTCCCCTTCTTTCCTCGTCTCCTGTCTGTGTGTGTGGTTTTAACAGCAGGATTTCTTTCAGCTTTATGCCTTCCTATTAGCTCTTCTTCACTTGGATTGGCTATCTATCTCATTTACTCTGATTTTTACTCCCCCCTTTTTAAGTAATCCATCCTTGTGTCAGCTTCAGTGCACCAACAACTCAGGTTATTTCTCTGCAAAGTCTGGCAGTGCAATGTACATAACCCTACTCAGAAGAAGAGTGCTCCAAAACACCCCACACATGAACTTCAAGACCAAGGGGGACATAAATAAACGCTGAGCTCGAAGTTAGACCAGGTCAGCCACAGGAAGCCAGTGGAAGAGGATACCAGGACATATATTAGAGAAAGGGCTGTCCTGAGATCACAGGGCACAATTAGTCTGTTAAGAGATGTTTAAGAATATCAGAAGAGCTTGAATGAAAAGACAGCTGAGATCCACACAAATAGGAGACGGATCCCTCCTCAGAATGGCTCTTGGAGAAGCACCCATTCTTACCTCTAGGCAAATTATCGATCCTTGATGCTCTTTGAACACTTTCAGTTGCTCACCAGTGACAATATTCCAAGTTCGAATGGTATAGTCTGTGCTGCCAGAAAACAGCTCCCTGTTTGGTGCGTCAAGTATAAGGCATAAGACAGCCCCAGTGTGTCCCAGCAGAGTCTGGTAACAGCGCCCGCTGGACACCCACCAGACCTTTACAGTGCAGTCCGTGCTACCTGTCACCAGGAGATCTCTGCTTACTCTCTCCTCCTCCTCCTCTTCCTCCTCCTCCTCCTCAAGGACGTCCTTGGAGGAATAGTGAGCTAGAGTCAGGACACAGTTCCTATGGCCCCGGAACTCCTGGATTTGTTTCTCCTTGTCCACGCTCCAGCAGCGGGCGGTCCTGTCATAGGAGCCACTAAAGAGATAGTCTTTGGCAACCAGGATCCTGCCAAAACATATATATATTATATAAACAGTATATTCTTTTTACCTTTCTTTTTTTGTAATGATTTCAATGCTGAGCACACCGAAGGAACGTTCAAGGAACGTTTAGACGTTGTGCTGAAGGACATGGTTTAGTGAGAAGTACTGGTGGCAGGCAGATGGTTGGACTGGCTGACCCTGTAGGTCCTTCCCAGCCTTGGTGATTCTATGATTCTGTGCAGCTAGAAGCAGTAGCACCAACTCAACATATATACCTCTGATTCAGCCCCTCTGTCTAAAACACACTGCTTATAACCACACGTTATTTTTTTCATACCAAACACTTCTCCGTTTGACTTTTGAAATGTAAGACTCCTTCTGTGGATATTTTAGCACTGCAGCTTTGAGCCATTGTGCTTCTCTAAAATCTCTCCCTGCAGCACTACTACACACTCCCCATTAGTGATACATGCTACCTGTTAGATGGATGGGGTAGGTGAGAGAGCTGTGGGGCTTCCTGGTTTTTTGGTTTTGTTCTCAGAAACCACTCATTTTTCTTGTTAATTATGTATTAGTATTTATTATTTATAAACTGACCTATGAAAATAGCTCGGAGTCAAAACAAAAAAAATACATTTTGAGAACCTGAAGGGTAATGGTGCAGAACAATACACATCTTTCCATTATCAAATAGAGAGGGCACGCAAAATTGTACTCACTTCACTCTGTGCAGAATCTTGAAGTCAGAGCAATAGCACCCCACTTTTACAGAACTAAAGAGTAAAGCAGAAATCACAGCCCAAGAATTCAGCTTACTGGGCCCCCACAATAATGAAGTGTAGCTGCACAAACGCTTAACAGATAACAGCACAATCTCTGCAGTCTGTGTTTCTAAACTGGGAACGGGGAACATCGTAACCTATCTTCTTTGTAAGCTGAGCTTGGTCCTCTGGAACCTTTCAAACTGGCAACAAACACAGATGAATAGGGAACACATTTTCCACTTGCTGATTCAAGCAAAATCAGGCCAGTGCCAGAACACAGGCAGAGCCAGCCTTCCTAACTACAGGATCTAGCTGCACATCGTTTGTGTTCCGAGTTTGGTAATGAACAACAAAAAATATTAAAGTAAATCTTGGACTGATTGCTCCATTTGTGATTAAATGAAACCATCCCAACTATTAAGAGGCACTTTAAAACCAACAAGCTACACACAATCGGTTTAATACTGAACTCTGTTTGCACAAGCAGGAATAGTGATTCCAGAAACAGCCCTGACTTTATCCCCCTCAGTGACTCAAAGGTTTGACGTGCTGTTTTTACATCTATTTATCAAAAGCATCTGTTATCAATTGAATAATTTCTTCTGGAATTTCATTGCTCGTGCTGGATTCAATTCCCCTGCCGTGTGCCTTTCAGCTCTCTCCTATCTGCTGTCTGTGGATGTGTCAGCACTGTTGCTAGGAAAACGAATCATTACAGCCCAGAACACGTGGAGCTTTGTACCCAAAGATTTACACAACCTGTTTTGTTAGCACAGCCATGGAAAACTGCAGCAAAACGACAATCTGCGTGGTAAGAGATGACAGGAACACAATGGAAGAGTTGCATGGAGCCAACCTGTTCACAATCGACGTGTGCCCTCGGTAGATGGCCAGGCACTGGCCTGTCACTATGTCCCACTTCCGAATGGTATGATCCGCGCTGCACGTGAAGGCAGCCTCGTTTTCCAAGTGGCAAAAGGTGATGTAACTTTCGTGTCCTAGGGATAAGAGCAGAAATAAGGAGTTCAAACTCAACGCATGCAGGCAAGGAGGACCAGGTGAGCTCTTCAGCTTGAGTAGGAGCACAGAAAGCAAATGGACTGCAGCTCTAGTTTTACATGCACAATCACATTCTTTGTGTTTAAGGATTTGTGGCCAACAGCACTTCTAGTTAACAGGAGAAAATTCCACTTCACTGACACATGGATCAAGTGGAAGAGTAAAATAGTACAGATTTTCTGATCAGGCAGCTCAGTTGTATCAAAGCAATGAGCTGAACTAGTGTCAGTATAATAACATTTGGACTACTGCAGTTAAAAACTAGCACCAAGGGGAAAAAAAAAAAAGGTTTGTTTGTCCATTCTGTGTAAAAAAAATGCATTTGCTTCCTTCTAAAGTCAGGAAAAAAAAAAAGGCCACATTTCAACACAGCCCTCTGACTGTCAGGACACAAACAGTCCTGAGCTGGAGCAAGAAACTACAAAACAAGGAGGAGACGTGAGCCTCACCAGCAAGCTCAGTTCCATTGTCCAAGCAGAACACAATGCAAACAAAAAAGCGTAACTGGTCAAAACTCAGCCAACATTTCCCCCATTATGACTAATAACATGAGTGAAAACAGTTTTTGAAATATCAGTATACCTTTAGGAAATGACACAGAAAGGAAGAGTAAGAGCACAGTTATTTATACAGCACTCAGAGAAAGTCAGCATTTCACAGTTCCAATAGACACAACTGCTACACTCACGTTTCATGCTGGAAAATGTGGTGATGCCAGCGAGGAGGAATCTATACCACAGCTTTTGTTGCTACTTAGCAAAATGTGCCATTGTTTTATTGCACTATGAAATGTGCTGCACTTCAAACCACCCTACAGCTTGAGTCCCAGCTTTATCCAGGATGAAATGTCATCATCTATCAAGGTAACAGATGAGGCAGAATGTTCTGACACTCCTTTGGATTTAGGTATCTAAGCTGTAAGATGTCAAGACCAGAACTGGTTCTTCCGAAGTGTCCCAAGACTTTGGCTGCAGCCAGTAGGCATCACTGTGATTTAAATGATAGATAGATAGATAGATAGATAGATAGATAGATAGATAGATAGATAGATAGATAAACCCTGGGGCAGATAAGGACTGGTGATGGTCTGGTTATGGTATCAGCTGGTGGTACGAGCTGGAAAGTGTGCACCCAATATGGGTTTATCAGAAATTACAGCGTTTCAATGTGGATTTACACAAGAGTAGCAGAAGAACATAAAGGAAATATGCACAGAGCTATCTGATGCAACCGACCCTACACAAAGCACCCAGCCAACCTGCTTTAAAGCTCACCCAAACGCCAGCAGTTCAGAGCCACATCAAATGCCATCCAATGCATGTTGGATCCATCCAACGCAATGCTAACTCAGTTAAAAGTTAATTATTGCTTTAAATGGCTTTGTAATCCCTGTGCAAATGCAGCGAGTCTTCCAGGAGACACAGGATGTGGGGGCAAAGACAATACTCGACCGTTAAAGGGAAAAAAAAAAAAAAAAAAAAGCAGATGAACAAACAAAAGAAAATCTCAACCATGCTCGTTTGGGGAAGAAAAAAAAAGGATCAAAAATTCCACATGTGAGAGCTGGGTGTTGGGGCTTTTTTTTTTTTTTTTTTGCTAATGGTAAGAGAGTAAGAACACGAGTGAGAGTACAACCCATCTTTGGCCTCCAGCCCGATTCCTGCACGGCTTTTCATTATTCAAACGTTCGCCCAAGGATCCCAAACGTTGTCACAAATGCAAAACCAATTAAAACCACCAGCAATCGACACCGCCGCGTGTGAAAGGTAACGCTCTGCGCTGAAAAGACACGCTCTACTCAATCAGGTTCCTCCCCAGAGCTCCGCGCCGAGAGGTTCTACATCAAGCTCACCTGGAAAACGAGACGATTAAACCAAGGGTGAGAGGGGCTGCGAGGAGGAGGTAAGGCTGCCCACCTTGGAAGTGGCCGTGGCATTGGCTGTCGGCCGTGCTCCAGAGCCGCGCCGTGCCGTCCTCGCTGCCCGTCAGCAGGCGCTGCCCGTCGGGGCTGATGCTCAGCCAGTTGATGCCTCCCTGGTGATCGGCGCACACCTTCACGGCCGAGCCGCCGTTCCCCATGGCCCACCGAGGTCAGCAGTCCTCCTGGGAGGGCCGTGGTCTCATCTCCTACCGACCGCCTCCAGCCGCGCACGTCGCCGTGGGAAAGCCGGCTGCGGGACACAGAGCGGGGGACGGGGACGCGTTCAGCCGTCGTTATCTCCTCCGCGGACACACCGCTTTTCCTCGCTCGCTCACCGAGCACCGGAGCACCTCTCTTCCCTCGCACAAAGCCCTACGGAGGAAGACCGCAGGGCCTCCAGTGGCCTCCCATCCCTCCACCGACACTCCCGGACGGCACCGAGCCCCCTTCCAACCCCCACCGCCGCCATCCCTCTCCGGCCCTCGGCATCCCCGCCCTCTCCGCTCGCTCACCGGCCCGGACGCGACTCCGCGCTGCATTGGGGCGGGGGAGCCGCCCCCAGCAGGCAGGGCCGAGGCGGCGGCCACCCCGGGGTGGGTCCCCGATGCCGGCTCTCCTCCCTCCACGTTACAGNCCCCGTCGCCGCCCCTCCCCCCCCCCCGTTCCAGCCCCTCCTCCCCCCCCCCCATCCCCTGCCCGTGCCGCCCCATCCCTTTGTGTCCCCTCCGCCGCCTGCCTCCTCTTACCGCCGTGCAGTCCTTCCCCGAGGAAGGCTCCGGCATTCGGCTGCCTCAGCCCCGTGCTCCCCGGGAGAGGAGGGAGGGGGGGGAGCTGGGGGCTGGCTTTGAGGGAAGCCATCGCCTTTTGTTCCTCCTCTCGCCCTCGTCCCCGAGGATAAGCTGTGGCTGAGCTGCTCCTCGGGAGGACCTCAAAAATTCAGCTTGCTGCCAAGATGCTGGGGGCTGCTGCTGCTCATTAGTGCAGTCGCTCGCTCCCGTGGG
>VXAB01006510.1:36705-63569 GCA_013399175.1 Odontophorus gujanensis
GGGAAAGCCGGCTGCGGGACACAGAGCGGGGGACGGGGACGCGTTCAGCCGTCGTTATCTCCTCCGCGGACACACCGCTTTTCCTCGCTCGCTCACCGAGCACCGGAGCACCTCTCTTCCCTCGCACAAAGCCCTACGGAGGAAGACCGCAGGGCCTCCAGTGGCCTCCCATCCCTCCACCGACACTCCCGGACGGCACCGAGCCCCCTTCCAACCCCCACCGCCGCCATCCCTCTCCGGCCCTCGGCATCCCCGCCCTCTCCGCTCGCTCACCGGCCCGGACGCGACTCCGCGCTGCATTGGGGCGGGGGAGCCGCCCCCAGCAGGCAGGGCCGAGGCGGCGGCCACCCCGGGGTGGGTCCCCGATGCCGGCTCTCCTCCCTCCACGTTACAGCCGCTTCTTCCCCCCCCCCATCCCCTGCCCGTGCCGCCCCATCCCTTTGTGTCCCCTCCGCCGTCTGCCTCCTCTTACCGCCGTGCAGTCCTTCCCCGAGGAAGGCTCCGGCCTTCGGCTGCCCCAGCCCCGTGCTCCCCNCCCCGGGAGAGGAGGGAGGGGGGGAGCTGGGGGCTGGCTTTGAGGGAAGCCATCGCCTTTTGTTCCTCCTCTCGCCCTCGTCCCCGAGGATAAGCTGTGGCTGAGCTGCTCCTCGGGAGGACCTCAAAAATTCAGCTTGCTGCCAAGATGCTGGGGGCTGCTGCTGCTCATTAGTGCAGTCGCTCGCTCCCGTGGGCAGGCCAGGCTGGCAGCGGGGCCCCTGCCGTCAGAATCATTCACGTTGGATAAAGGCCACTGGGATCACCAGGTCCAATCCATCCCACCGTGCCCACTGACCGCATCCCTCAGTGCCACATCTCCACGGTTCTGGGACACCTCCAGGAACGGTGACCCCACCCCCTCCCTGGGCAGCTGTGCCACTGCATCACTTGTTCTGAGAAGCAGCTTTTCCAAATTTCCAACATGAACCTCCCCCAGCACATCCTAAGGCCATCAGCTCTCATCCTATTGCTGTTACCAGGAGCAGAGGCCAATCCCCACCTCACCACATCCCCTCTCAGGTAGTTGGAGTGAGCCATGAGGTCTGCTGACTACACTTTGTCCGGCCTCAGTCATGCAAACCCTGGACCGTGGGGTGATGGCATGCTGCTGCTCCAAAACAGGGCTCTGCTCTCCCAGGAGCACCATGAAACACAGCATAATTCAACATACGAAAGATAAACCTGACAGACAGAGCCCACAGCAAGCCCACAGAGGGGTCTGGTGCAGATCCCATTGCCTTAAGTTGACAGCTAACAAATGGGCAGCACCTGTGCTGCTAAAAACACTCCTGCTGAGTAGGGTATGGAGCAAAACCCACTTCTCCTGCTTCCCACTCTGTTTAATCAGAGCAGCTCCTTTTTGCATCAAACTTCATCCAAACTATTGGTGTGTGGGGTCCCCCTCAACAATATTGTGTCGGCTCCATCCTTATGGGGATCCTCACCTGGTGTAGGGAACCTGCTTTGGCAGCGGGGTTGGACTCAATGATCTCTTGAGGTCCCTTCCAACCCCTATGATTCTATGATTCTATGTGTGCCTGCACAATGAAAATGCTGAAGAACCTTTCCCTGCGTAAGATTTGAGTAATGATGCGAATGATTTCGAAGTGTTCCTGATGTAATCTGTGGGGGAAGAAGCACTGGCAGCTCTTCCATCTCCCCCTTCTCGGGTTTTGGGTATGTGGATGGAATTGCAATGGCTTTGAACGGACTACAAAGGCACTTTGTTCTGTCAAAGAAGCAGGGCCTGCCATGCCCCAAAGAAATCTGCACCAGAGCTCCACTCACCCCAAAAACAAAAGAATAAAGTGTGCCACAGTGCAAATGATCTTTCTTAGAGAATTAACTCCTCCCACCATCCAAACCCCTCCGCATTCCCACAGAAGGACTGTTATGGCTGCCAGCCTGCTTTCCCCAAACCCCATACAGCTCTGCTTCAGGCTATCAACCCCAATCACTGTCAGATTTGCTGATAATTAAGTATTGCTTCCTCTTTCTTTACCTCAGAAAATCACAAAAGCCAACTAACTCTCCTGGAACTACTGTCAAGAGTCCCGGAAAATTGATACTGGCATATCCTGCACTTTTTTTTTAATATATTAATATCAACCACATCATTATAGTGAATGAGAACTGTTAACCTCAAAGGGCTGTGTGGTATCTCCAGTAGCACACTTCCCCACAGAGGAAACCTAATCTGTGCTAAGAATATTTCTCTAGTAGGGTTAAACCTGATTTAAAAGTTGATCTCGTTACACCGGTACAGTGTAAATAAAATATAACCTTAAGTAGATTCCAGTGCAGCCTCTGCTGGTCTGACTGAATTCAAAACGTTCTCGATGTCTAAATAGCTTCACCTGCACGAGGAGTTGGCGTTGGTGAAGGCAGATTGATTCTTACATGGATTTAATTATCAGAGCTTGAGCAGATGTAGCTTTACTCGGACGTGAGGATGGGGGAGTCGGTCAGCACGGCTTCCTCATCAGTACCAGGCCGCGTACTGCCCTGCAGGCCCACACAGCACTGATGTTTGAAGGGAAGGGCAAACTACGCTCTCCTTCTCTGCCCTTCATCCTTTAGAAGGTCCAATAACAGCAACATTCAACTTTTCCTGGCAGAGCTACTCTGCAGCTAAAAGATGGGCACGGAGCTGAGTGTTAAAATGCAACAGCATAGCACCGTAGGATAAAATGTCTTCATTTCCCAGCCCGATGCCACAAGTATGAGGGCAAGTCAATGGAAGCTGGATAACTCACAGTTCTGAAAGGAAATACCTTTTAGGCAACATGTAATCAGTCTGTGGAACTCATTGCCACAGGATGCTGCTGCGGCCAAGAGTTTAACAAAGAAATTCTCAAACAATTCATAGCAGTAGGACCCTGCCAGGCCTCAGAATTCATCGTAGACCACCACGTAGCTCTGGATCCATGGGGGGCCTTGTGCCCAGGTCATAGCACAGGGGAAGGCCGTGACCATGCATGACATCGGGGCTGTGTGTGATATTTCTTGGGGCCCCTTGGAAAGGAAGGGTTGGTTTGATCCCCAGACCGTCTGCAGTCTCCTTGCCACGGTGATGCCCACATGTGGGACTCCTTGGAGCACTCCTCTTTCTGCTCAGAGTGGAAGACCTGTTGGAGCGGGCTCTCTTCCCACGTCAGCAGCACATGAGTGATGCTGTATGCCTGCAGCTCTCACCACGATGGGTAATGGTCTGTAGCTGGAGGCCTGGCTTTACACCACAAAGCACCAGCGGTGCGTGAGGAACGGTGTGGGAACAGGGGTGAAGAAACTCGTGTGGAGGTACGCAGATAAAACTGCAGTACTGGCAACAAGAGACACCAAAAAATATTTTGGAAAGTACATTGACCCTCCCCATTCGCCTGCTCTGGAATTTCTTGCATTTTCCTAGGGTCATCCAAAGGCCTTTGGAGGCTCTGGGCACAGAACTTGTATGCGCAGCTCTGCACACAGTCTGAAGTTACCCTTTCAGACATCAGACTCAGAGCTCACTTCCTTCTGAACCCTCTGCAGATGGCCTTTGTTCCAGGCAATGCTGCACGTGCCACTGGAAGTTCTCCCTTTCCTCATAAAACTGTGGGTCCCTTGCAATTAAAAATGTCCCAGAGTGCTCAGAAGCCTCGCACGGGTGTGAAGACCGAGCAAGTTCTCCCTACAGAATAAAAGATGGTTTGAAACTGTCACGTAGCCCAGGATTTCCTGTAAACATCTGCAAAGTTCTTTCGCTTTTTGATCAGATCTGAAGGAGTGGTTTCAGAGCAGTTCTTTAAAAAAAAAAATGCTTGGTTTTCTAGGTTTTCTATCACTGCTGTCACTAAACTCAGCACATCTCTGCTACTTTACCCAGGTGGGCACACTACCCCTTATCAGTGTCAGGAATGTGAAAACCTGAGAGCTGGAAAATGAAGAGTAACGTAGCGAGCAGTTGGGTGATGGTAACACTGCTGCCTGATACGGGTGGGTCCTTGGTAGCTAACCCCTGTGAGCAATGGGAGTTTGGCCATGAACTCCAAAGGGGTTTGAATTAACTTTTTGCTGTGATGGACTGATAGCCTAAAAACCACTGCTGTGAAGGAATCTTATCTCCCTGGCTAGGAAAGCAGATGTCATTTCCGAGACGTTTTTAAGATGCTGCATGCCAGGATATGTAATATCTTTACTGTAAACAGCCTTACTGTAAGCAGCTTTCCCCTCACACGGTCTATAGACGGCGAGGCCCTTCCATCACGTCACTGTACAGTGGGAACGTTACAAATATTTACAGAATTACAGAATAATAGCAAAAAGCTCATTTTCCCCTGCTCCCTGCTTCGATGGGAGCCCTGCTGTTCCTTCCAGACGGTGAGCTGGCCTCTTGCCCAGACCATATATCTCTTATGACAGGCTCCTTAAGGACCACATCGAACTGGAAGCCAAAAGAAATATATCTTACTAAGTGACACGAGAGTAACTTTCGGAGCCTTATTCTGAGGCCATTTTAACTGATTTTGCACCGGCGCAGCTCTGCTGGCTTTGACTGTGTTAATCCCATGTTGTACTAACGCAGGCAGCGACCCAGTGCCCTTGACACTGGGGCAAAAACAAATCCGTAAAAATGCAGAAGTTACAACCAGCGACCTGGGCAGGATTACAGCATTCACATCTGGGCTCTGAGAGATGTCTCAGTGGTTTCTCTGCCTGGTTGTTAGCAGAGCCAAATCGCTCTGCTGCCTTAGGTGAGGATCATTCACAGTCCCATGTACCTCGCTGCTGCTAAAAGATTTGTACCAGCAGCTGATACCGAACCCAATGATCGAAGCCAGAGTGCCTCCCACAGCTCTGAGGAAGCTTTGGATCACATTGCCATGGCCAGACCGCCCCTGATCCTGACACCAGTGCAGCAGGAACTGCAAGCTTGCTCCAGGAGGCTCAAGAGGGGCAGGAAAGGGCTTAGCTGGATGTTGCTGTTGGTGGGAGGAAACAGTACCATCCCAGGGGATGCCAAAGCTTCGTGGAATGTGTGGGGTTGGCGGGACCTCTGGGTCCCTCTGGTCCCAGCCTTGCTCCAGTAGGGCCACCCAGAGCAGGACACCTGAGCCCGTGCCCACGTGGATTTAGATCTCCAAAGAGGAGACTCCACAGCCTCTCTGGGTCTCTGCCAGTGCTCATTTACAGCCAGCGCTGCTTTTCGTCGTCTCTCCTCACCAAATAACCCCCAGTGATCCTTGGCAAAGAGAAGGATACCAGGGTAACGATGGTAATCCTCCCACGAGGACTGCCTGCACAAGTGGAGCTTGAGCTGCTTGCATGCAGCATCTCGAGGTGGTTGTGTAGAGAATCTCCCTTACAAGGAAAGGCTGAGAGACCTGGGGCTGTTCAGCCTGGAGAAGGGAAGACTGAGGGGGGATCTTACCAGAGAAGGACTACACAGGGACTGATGTTCTGCTGGAGAGACACAAAATGGCAGCTGTAGAGTAGGGCAAGGAAGCTTGGTGCCATGCACTGATAGCAGCATGACAGACAGGATAGTGGGATTATCAGTCTGCTTTCACTTCCCGCACACACCCCACGGTTTGTTTGGTGAATAAATCTTTCCTCATTGCTGTTCCCCTTTTTCCCTCCCCTACCAAGTCCGCACGAGGCCTCGCTCCAGCCTTCTTTTAAGAAGGCACCCTGCTGGAGTCCACTTCTGTCAGCAGGAGAGAGTGTAATTTAGCTGGTCTGCGACCGTCTGTTTCCATTCATTCCTGAGGTTTTCCAGCTGCCCACGAAAACAATGCACTGATACACTCCGTGCGGACTTGAACCACGTCCAGCACAAAGGGTTAGGTGGGGCTGGGAGATCTGGGGAGAGTTCTTTGTCCTGGAAAACAGAGTGCGTAGCAGCACGACATGGTCAGAAAGAGATGGCAGAGCTGCATCCCACGTGCCCACACCCCAGGTCAGACATCCAGTGTCTCGCCAGGCACATCAGTCCCAAACTCGAGCATCTGATGGCTGCGAGGAAAAAAGAAACTGAATTTCTAGGGTGGCTGGTGCTGCTTGCACTTTCACGGATGTAAGGTGGACAGATTGCATCAGAAAGGATGCAATATTCGTCCATTTATTTCTGCTGAGTTCCCTCTCTCTCCTTTTATCATCCCTCTTTCGCACGGAGAGGCACAAAGTGCGTGATAAAAAACGCTCCCAGCACAACTTCTTGATTTACACCGCCAGCAGACCTCAGGCACAGCTCCCTGTTGAGTTTGAGGGAACAGCCTGATTAAAAATTGATGCCGCAATATGGTCTGCCTTAGCAACAACACTCACAAGTGAAATTCATCTCAGATATAAACCGTGACATTTCAAATGCCAGTCGGGTGAAACGAGACCGACAGATAGATAGATAGATAGATAGATAGATAGATAGATAGATAGATAGATAGATAGATAAGTAAATAAATTAAAAAAACCAGCTGTGTGCAGCACTGGGGAATTGAGGCCTTCGCTTCATTCCACCTCGTTTGTGCCTTCTGCTGCCCCATTCCCTGTCCCCGTGGGGCTAACGCCTTCCCGGAGCCGTACACTGGGGTGGGAAGTTAAAACAGAGTGCACGTGGGTGAACAGAGCTTCGTGTTGGTTGCCTGAGAGGTCCCGTGGAGGGATAATAAAGGGGTTTAAGAGAGGAATGTCCTCCCTGCCAGGAGGGGTCTTCTGACCTGGCTTTTGCTTATTTGTTGGGGGGGGTTATTCACAGGGGTCACCTGGCAAAAATGACTAGAAGTTATGAAAGAAAAGGCCTCCTGCCAACTGCTCAAGAGAAAGAGGGAGAGAAGTGGAGAAGAAACAGGAGAAAGAGCAGTGAGTTGGCTGCAGGGCGAGGGACATTTTGTGATTTAGAGGAGAAGCCAAGAACCAAAGCTATAAAGGGAGGGAGAGGACCCCAGGCTCCTTAGGAGGCTCTGTGCTATGTTCTGGTGTCATTCAAGCACAAATGGAGAGCTGAGACAAAGGAAAAAGGCATGGCACTTACAGATGCCTTGAGGAGCCCCTGCGGGAGCTCTGCACGCACCAAAGGTGGAGCTCTTGGAAGGGCTGAGCCCAAGACTGTGGGGTGACCTGGGGCTGGGTGCTGGTTCTCTCTATCCCACAGCCATTCAACCATAGAATGGCTTGGTTTGAAATGGACCTCAAAGATCACCCAGTTCCAACCCCGGGCCACAGGCTGGGTTGGCAGACACTGAGTCAGGTTGCACAGGGCCCCATTCATCATCCTGCTCCATGAGTGGGCCACAAAACAAGGGCTGCAAGGCACAACCGGGTCATTGGCGAGTTGCCCCTCATCACTGTGCCCCAGGAGCTGCTCTGGAGGGTGCTGCTCTTAACGTTCTCGTAGCTCTCGGCCCATGCTGTTGCCAATCCAGCAGGAATCAAGGCAGGGCTGGCAGTTGGAGAAGCCAGCCTTGGGCATCACAAGGATTGCTGTCGCAAGGCAGCAGCTATGCACCCTCTGCCATCCAAAGACAATGGAAACTCATGGGCTCAGCAAAGTCTCCCTGCAGCTTGCACCACACTGATGCAACATCTGCTCGTCTGTAACTAAATCCCTCCCTGATTCTTAGCAGATTCAGCTTCCCCTGCAAGCAATAGGAGCTGCTGCATCTGCTCACACCATGGCCAGGCTCTGGCCCCAGGAGGGTGAGGCCTTAGCTAAATCAGAGCTGCCTGCTCTAGCTGAATCTCTCCTGTGAATAGCTTTTCTTATGACACCTCTCAGCTCAGGCGCCAAACCCCAAACAGGCAGGAAAGCCATCCAAAATTCAGAAGAATTATGACAGAGGCTCAAGCATCACGGGGCTCTGGAAAGGTTATTCATTTAGCAAAAAAGCAAATGTGCAAATCAAGCTCTCTGGCAGCGTTTGTGTGATGATAGTCGTGCTGATTAAGTGTTTGAGCCTCAGGATATGCTGGGAACGGCACTAGGACCTAGGAAATAACCACTCCACGCTTTTGGAAGACAGCTGCAGGCTCTTCCTGTTCTGCTCTGTAAGTGATCCATCTCCTCTCACAGATCTGTTCATTTTGGATGCAATTGCTCAAAATATGCATTGCTTATGGCCTTACGGACAAATACAAAAGAAGATCAGCAGTTGTGCTGTTAACCCTTTGAATCCCTGTTAGTCCCAGCCATACAATGAGGAAGCTGAGGAGTGAGAGCCCAGTTCTACCTACAACAGGCTTTGATAAAGCCAAACCAGTTACATTAGCCAAGGATATTAACCTTAGGGAACATACCCTTCCTCTCTCATCTCTAAATTTGGCTATGGTTTCCGTGACCCTTTGCTAACGGGGAAGGTGCTCATTCTCCGGATTTCCACGGCGGTGAAGGAAAGAAGAAGCTGAACACACCACTGTCCTTGATTCACTTTCAACCTTAAAGCTGAGGTAGAGCTCACATCAAATCAGAACTCTGCACAGCTGTAAGTGGATGGCTGATGTTTGCAGCCCAGAGCTGGGATCCCGGGGACTTGCAGTGGCATAGAAGTGGCAGGAGGAAAGGATGGAGGAGATGCTGGTCGGCACGGCACGATTACCTTGGTTGGCTGCTCCGGGTCTTTCCTCCCTCCTCCTCAAGCATGGATTTCACAACCCAACCACTGAAATAAAAGAAACAATAGCTACTTTTCAGTGGCACTGCAGAGCTCTGCAGCCTTGGAGCTCTTGCATAGGAATGGAAATGTGAAGAATGATCTTTAACCGTATAGGAACAGATACGGAGTGCTGGCCAGCTTTTTGGCAGCAGTTAATCAGTGCAGTTGGGCTGAACAAACTCAGCTGAGCTACGTGGCTCGCACGATGAGCAGCTCTGCACCAGAACCCTGTGCCAGCCCGTGTCTCTCTGGGACCAGCACACAGCTCCAGGGCAGCCCCAACTCAAGTTCATCGGCACTGCCGGCCTTCAGCGCTGGGTGATGGCACTTTGTGACTGGGAAAGGAGAGCTTCCCCATCATCCCCTACACCCAGCAAAAGTCAAGAACAGCAAAAGGACTCAGGCTGAAATCTCATGAGTCAGTTTGGGCCCTATTCCATGCAAGCTAAAGGATCAGCTGCTTCTTTCCAAGGGCGATTTGGTCCCTACTGGAAAAAATTCTGATTTGACTTATGATTAAGTATTATTCATGCTGTTATTATTCTGTCCAGCTAGGTGCCGGAGCAGGAGGACCTCCTGTAAGAAGTCAGTGCAGGCTTTGGGAATCTGGCAACCTATGCCCTCCCCTTGATATTCCATCATCTTGACAGCAAGTCGGTCCTTAAAGAGTCAAATGCCAATTTAAAAAAAAAAAAAAAAAAGAGGAAAATAATAACAGTCCAAGAGCTGAACAAGGAAAACTCTGTCTGGTACTTCGTTCCAGCCAAAGAGCTCTTTAATAGCAAACTATTAGACAAATCCCAGGCCTGGGGGTCTGTTACAGAGGTTTTGGATTCCTACCAGAATTTTTTGTTTCCAAACCTGAATTGTCTGAATGCAGCTGAAAAGAAGAATCACTCCATGAAGGCAGAAGATTTTCCAGTGTCGTGGAAGTCTCTGTTTCTGATGAAGAGGGAGATCTTCTATTGTCGAGGGAGCTGACTGTTACATATCATTTATTAATAAATGATCAGGAAAGAGGTCCAAAGCCCTTGAAACACAGATTGTCAGTCTGTAAGAAGATCCAAACTGAAATGATAAACTCCAGAAGTCGGAATGGTTTTTGCCTGCTTTTATTTTCTCTCTCTTTTAAATAGGTGGAAGATAAATGAAGCTGACCCCAGTCCCCAGTTGAAGAAAGAAGCTCTATTATTCCCAGAAAAATAATTTCAAAGGGCAAGTCAATAATAGCAGGATACACACAAAATAAAACCTTTGGAATCCTGTTATTATTATTATTACTATTGTAGGTTCAGATGACTCAAGTGTTATTATTTTCTTCTCGCATTACCAGCCAAGAAAACCAATGACAACCACACGAAGCTCTGCGAATCTCAGCAGTTTTGGTTCCCACTTACACTGCTGGAACAGCTGTTGCTCTCTCGAAGCTGAGCAGGTCAGCCCTGTGTGCAGGATGGACCACACGGTGCTTTCTCATCGTGAAAGCCTGAGAGTGATTTAGGAACGGGACTCGTGCACATCCTACCCTGCAAAGTGGAGCTAAGCCCACAGCATTAGGCTTGCTACTGTGTGTTAGCACTTTATGGCATACAGAGCTCGTAGCACCGGTTCTTGTGAGGAGAAAAGACTTGTTTTGGTGGTGGCTCCACCAGCTGCTCTCTCCAAGCTGTTGCTATTCAGCAAAACAAAGCCAGCCAGTGGACAGCCAGCTGAAACCACAGAGTCTTGCCCATCTATGACTCAGGATCATTCACCAGGCTTCCCAGCACCCTGATCACGGGGCAGCAACGTCAAAGCTTGGGAGCACCTCTCCCCAGACAGGAACGAACCTGTGCTGACCACGGATGATTGCTCTGCCTGGGTCAGCACTGCCCTCATGCCCCATCACAGCCCGTGAGCAACGCTGGTGACCACCAGGAGCTACACACATGAGAAAGCAGTTATCCTCGTGTCTATCAGCAGGCCAAACAAAGCACGTAGCAACGTCCCCACAACGGCTGCAAGGAGTTAAACAACATGGAAAAAAAAAATGCAGCGTTTCCATGAGACAGCAGAGACTGATCCTCCACTAAGCCAGCCCCCGTGCTCCCCGAGCAGGAGTGCATGAAGCTGCTCCTTCTGCCCAAGAGGAAGCTCTCAGTGCATTCTGCACTGCGTGAGCAAAGCGTGACTGCCTACACAAAGCACAGGCTTCCCACAACCCACTGGAGACCGTCGTATGTGGAGAAGGAATTCACATTAACGATTTCAATGTGATTTCACGTTTGCTTCCTGCACAGTTTGATTGCAAACACTGGTATGTTCCTCTGAGCTGAAGCTTGGACAGCCTGATTTGATTACAGGGGTACACAGACCACGTGAAGATGGTCAGCTGTCCCCAGAAAGCACCGTGTGCCCATTTGCTCCTCAGCACTTCTGTTGCTCCATGGGAAATTACAACAACTCTGTCCTCTCCCACTTTCTTCCATGCAGGTGTCTCTGATGTCCTTCACAGTCACCAGTAAGTATGGGAACAGCTCACAGCACGTGACGTGTTTGTTACTGCACCTCCTTTGCTGCTGGGATGGTTACTTTTGGAACAGGAGACAGACAACAAACCCTATGTGAGTCCCTATCACTGGATGGGAGCCACTTGATTTAACCTCTCCGATAGATTGTTCTGGGGATGCTGACCACATCAGGCAGATGGATGTCCTCTGATTCAAGGACTGCACCATCCCTGGAGTGTTCCAGAACTGTGGAGATGTGGCACTTGGGGACACGGTGTGGGTGGGATGGGGCTGGACCTGGTGATCTGAGGTGTTTTCTGATCTAAATGATTCTGAGTCCATCATTTGGGTTGGACAATCAGCTCAAAGACCAATCAGCCAGCTCCAGCACACACAGAGGAAGAATATTCTCTGTTACCTGGTCCAGATAGGTGGCTCTGGAGAAAGGAAGCCCAGGAGTGTCTCTGAGTGTTCTAGGTAATCCTCAGTAATTGTAGCTGCACAGATGTCTTCCAAAGCTTCATTTGCAAGATATAATCCATCAGATTCCCACATTATCCGGCCAGAGAGAAAGGACATTTGTGTGTGCAGCCATTCTGGCAGGAGCTATTTGTTTTGGGGCCAGAGGTAATTCAGAGCTATTCTGAACATTACACTGCAGCAGCCTGGCCAAGCACAGTGATGCTGATTATCAGGGCTTTCCTGGCTTTCCAGATGGAGCTGATTTCATTCAGTTCTCCCCCCTGTAATTAATAGCTATCCCCTTTTGTTCATTTTTTGTAATTATTATTTTGGCTCTTCGTTTTATCTCCAGCATTTTGTAGAATAGTTTCCAATTTCCTTAAGCCTCTGCTCACCGCCTCAGGGTGCACAAAGCAGAGCTCGTTCAGCCTTACAGCTCAGTGTGACACAGCTCAGATCATTCAGCAGTGTCAGTGCTTCCCTCTAAGGGCTGCCCTGCACGGGAAAGAGTGTAAACCTCCAAAATGTGGTGCTGACACGTCCCAATACTGCACGGCTTCCCAGCTGTGAGTGCCCGAGCGTGGGGAACCCAGGTGTGGGATTTCTGGTCTTACACTGCCCTTTCTTTTCTTTTGTCCTCCATTTGAGATTCCAGATAGGGTTTATTTTAAGCCCTATGTTTCTCTATCCATATTGCACCACGACATTAAACGTGTTTCAAGTGAATGAGACTCCTCCTCTAAAGCTTCTCACAGCTCAATGCCTGTGTTTCTTTGGGACTACGTCTGTGCTAATCTATAACAGAGTACAGTCCGGAAGGTCACAGCACAGAGCAGTGCATGTGGCTGAGCATTCACTTCTAATAGAGCTGAATTCAGTCTTCGTGAAGCAAAAGCGACGCTAACCCTGGCAGAACTCCTCAAACCTTTCATTAGCTGCATTTAATTAAAAGAAAACGAACTACGCGAGAGTTGACTGCGTCAACTGTACGTTTGTGCATCCCACTCAGTGAATGAATAATTTCCCTGCCTTCCTTCCTGACCCACAAATACCCCACGGTCCACTGAAGATGATTAAATGCTGTTAGGACTCCAACCAACCACGTACCACCACCAGGAGCTGCCATCTCAGGGCACGGCCATCCCAGCCCGGGGAACTCACACGACGAACGAAAACGAACGCGCTTTGAGCCAAAATTTGATGGTGAACAGTTTATTCCACGGGCTGGAGAGTTGAAGGGGTAACACCCAGCCCAGCAGCCCAGCACCAGTGGGATGGTCATGGTTAGAAGTAGTTGATGACTCTCCGGACGGACTGCACATTTGCACTGAACCCCTGCCACGCTCGGAAGTTGCCGAACTCACCCCGCTCCACCACGTACATGCGGCCTCGGTAGTTGGGCTCCTCGTAGAGCACCCACCTTAGCAGAAAGGAAGGATTAATGGAGTCTCTCCTGGCCCCAAAGCCCAGACTGGTGGCTTCCCCCTTCACGTCGCTGTAGGGACGGCGTGTTTACGTTGGGATCACCGATCTTCACAACGCACAACAGAAAGGAATTCACAGCACTGGAAAAGCCTGCCCAGGAAAGCTGTGGAGTCTCCGTCTCTGGGGATAGTCAGAACCTGCCTGGATGCTTTCCTGAGTGACCTGCTGTAGGGAACCTGCTTTGGCAGGGAGTTGGACTGGATGACCTCCAGAGGTCCCTTCCAACCCCTACGATTCTGTGACACTGTGACTCTATGATTTGGCAGTGCTGAAGAGGGACATGAGTCCCCTCAGCCCCATTTTGGACTACAAGCAGAAATACCCTCACTGCAACACTCGATATGCATTTTACCTCCTAGAAGTGAGTTTTAAGCCATGAAGGGAACCATACCTTCAGCTCTACTTACTAAATTCTTCTTTTTTTTCCAGCAATTCTCAACAACTTTCTGATCTTTCCTAACAGAGAAAGGTTTTGGCTGTTTTATTCCCCTTATCTCAGCAGCTCATATTGCTGTTCCTCTCTCCCTTCAGCCCCTTAATATGCTCTGAGCCATGGTCTTAACACAGCAGAGTCCCCTGTTCACATCTCCCACACTTGTGACACCTTCACATTCGCATATCCCCATGCACACTCTTGGAGAGGTTGCTCAGCTCTTCACATTAATTCAGAGCTGTATATAACACTGCTATCCTCCTCTGAACACACCCCAGCCTTGTCCATAACACACACATGGATTTCTTCCTTCTCTACCCCATCCCGTTAGCCTAATTCTCTGCATACAGAACAGAATCATAGGCTACCCCAGGTTGGATGGGACCCACCAGGATCACTGAGCCCAACTCCTGGCTCCAAACAGGACCCCCTAAAAACAAAACCGTTAACTCTCAGGGCACTGCCCAAATGCTCTCTGAACTCCAGCAGAACTCATCTCTGCATTTTGGAGTGCTAAATGGCACTGGTCAGCAGCTGATGGACACCAGTGAGCAGTGCAGAGGTAGAGCAGCGAATTATGGCCCCAAAACCTCTGCATTTCTCCCCAGACCACACAGCTGCACGGAGGGGATTCTGGGGTCAGGTGGAAGCGGGGCCTGGTTTGGTGGTAAGGGCCCATTGGTTTGTTTCACTGCTTGGGAGAAGGCAGTGAAAATAAGGAGCCCAAAGAACACCAGAAGGATGGGATTGAGGCACGTTGGCCACACGAGGTGATGAATGAGGACTGCATGCCTTACTCAGCACTTCCTTTATTTCATAGCATTGCAGAATCATTTGAGATGGAAGGGACCTTTGAAGGTCATCTGCTCCAACTCCCCTGCAATGAACAAGGACAGCACCAGCTCCTCTGCTGCACAAGGGCATGGCGGGTTGTGCTGTGTTGGGTCTGGATCCTGAGGAAAGCCAGATGGCCAAAGCCACTTCTCATTGAGCTGGTGCAGCTCCCAAAGGGAAAATGACACCTTGAAACTGCCCCACAGCAGCACTCCCATTTCCAGCATTACTTCCACAGCTTCATCAGCACCATCTCTGTTTGTCCTCAACCCAAAAGAAGAGCCCTATGGCATGCAAAGCTAAAGGCAAGCATTACTTTGTTCCCTTGTTCCTCTTTCCCTTTCCTTCCTCCCTTCCTTCCCTCCTTTCTTCCCTTCATTTTTTCCTTCCTTTCTCTCTTTTTCTTTATTTGTTTTTTTTTTACAGCTACTTGAAGCCACTGGAGCATCAGCAGGAGCACATCTAGATTCACAAGGGAAAGAAAGCTTTGTGTCCCTTATTATACATACTGAGGGAGGGGGAAATCAATCTGAGAAATTCAAGTGCTTGAAAGTTTCCGAGCAGCATCCCAATTTCTCACACTCCAATCTCTGCTACAGGGACACATGTAGTGAATCATTGATCCCAGAGCTCTCATGGGATCTCAGCTTTGTGGTGCTGGTCCTCCCTGTGGTGCAGGGCCCCCGATAGGTTCTGGCTGCTCCTCCCTTGGGGGCTCCATGATGGCAATGAATGAATGCTGCTGATCCAAGAGTGGGCAGTGAAGACACAGTGTGTTCCAGGACCACGTGCCACTGAGGGACGTGGCTACTGGGAATGGTGGGATGGACTGGGGACAGACATGGTGATCTCAGTGGTCTTTTCCAGCTGTAATGATTCTGTAATTCTATGATTCTAAGTCTAGTGTTTGTTTTTTTTCTTAATGAAATGGTCTTCAGTTGAATCAGAAAAAGCTGTGCAGGACACCCAGAGTCATGATGTCACAGCCTTGGAGTGCAACAAAATTCTTCCTGTACTGGGATGCCCAGTATCACATGAGATGGGCAAATCCAGCCAAGGACAGGCAGAACGTAACGGCAGTGGAGCACTTTGTCACCCAGCAGCTGGACCAAGGCAGAGCTGCTGTCCTGCAGAAGTGTTTGGGAGCTCTGTGGGGCACAAGGATGGGGGGGGGTAACACACCCAGAAAGCAGCTTCACAAGGCACCAGCTCTGAACAAAGCCCCCACGGGGGGTGGATCCCTGCACCCCACCTCCATGCTGCAGCACAGCTGCTGTGGTGTTTAAGGAAAAGGATTTAATTTGAAGGTGAAGTGCTACTGCCTCACGTTTCTGTGAAGAAGGTTTGTGGTGTCTCAGGAAGCCCTGGAGAAGCCACTTAAGAAGTGAAAGTCCTGACTGCAGTGCCCAGTGGGTTTCATGTGGGTTTTCAAGAGGTGTTCGGAAAAATGAGGAAATACAAGAGGAAAAAAGGGAACAGCCAAGAGTTAGGCTGCATGCCCCCTGAACGTGTCTCAGAGCTCGTGCTTAGCTGCCACCCTCCTGAAATCACGCCTCGTTGGAGCTGCTCTCATGCCACACTCAGTATGGGAAGCACCAAAATCCCCCGTGTAACCACAGCTTGGCCAAGCCTGTAGGCTCCCCCAGCGCCCAGAGGCTGTGGGACGTGGTGGGTACTCACGCGCCGTCCCCGTACACCCTGACAGCATTGACGTGGGGCTGCTCCCAGCCCCGGCCCCGCAGACAGGAGCAGTCCTCAGTGAGCTCCACGCTGCGGCCACTGAAGCGGCTTCCCTCGAACAGCTCGATCCGGTAGTGCTGCCCGTGCTGGGGACAACGGGGTCAGATCAGTAACAACACCAAAAGTAAAACCCACGGAGAATTATACCCCCCCAGAGCGCTGGGCTGACATCCCCTGGGGAAACGAGGGGCTGTGGGAAGCTGTGCTCTGAGCACTCAGGGTGCATCCCACAGCGGGGGCACCAGCACCAGGGGACCCGTGTTCCCATCTCTGTGTCCAACCCCATTGACACACCCCCTCCCATTCCTCCGTGAGCATCTCTCCACCTCTCCCCAAACCCACCACGATAGCCCTGTTCCCATTAAGGCCATCACGTTTTGTGCCCAGAATCACATCTCCATCCCGAGGGACTCAGAGCTGCTCACCATGCCCACGGGTCGGCAGGAGCCCATGCGGTCACCGCGGCCGTTCCAGCGCTGCCAGTGCGGGTAATCGCCGTGCTCCAGCACGAACTGCTGCCCCTGCAGCTCGGGGTGGTCGAAGCAGACCCAGGCCCCGCTCTGCACGCGGATGGAGTTGACACGGTGGGGGAAGCCTCGCTGCTGGAAGCTGCTGCAGGTGCCACACACCTCCAGCTTCCTGCCCGAGAAGCACTTCCCTTCGTAGAAGGTGATCTGGGGTGGGGAGGAGAACGAGGCGGCGGTGAGGATCTCATTCACAAGCCAGTGGGAGTCTCTCACGGGTGTCTCATTTTGGGGTTGGCTTGGTTTTTGGCCTCTTTCCCATCAGAGCACACAACCATCCCCTTACAGAGACTTGGGTGAAGCACTGGTGCAGGTTGCCCGGAGAGGCGGTGGATGTCCCAACCCTGGAGGCACCCAAGGTCAGGCTGGATGGGGCTCTGAGCACCTGATGGAGCTGTGGGTGCCCCTGCTCATCACAGGGGGGGTGGACTAAATGACCTTTGAAGGTCTCCTCCAAATCAAAACGATTCTCTCATTCTACAGTTTCCAGTACACAAACACAAAGCCCTACTCCCAAACGTACTCCCATCCCTGCACCCCCCCCCAATCCCTGCAGCACTGAATTTGCACCTGAGTGGGACGCCACCCACCCCTCACCCCACGGCAGCCCGTCCCGGCGTGAGGCTGTACTTACTTTTCCTGAGCACTGAGACATTTCCTGATGGCTGCTCTCCAGGACCGTGCATCAGAAGCTGACCCAACCCAGGAGCACGCGAGGCCGCCCCGCTATATATGGGCTGGGCAGCGGGGCTGCTGCTGCAGGGTTTTTGGGACAAAGCAGCACGAGCTGGGGCTTTGCACAGCCGTGCTTAGTTGGCAGAACAGGGCCCAGGGCTGCTGAGCATGGGGTTTTGAGTGGGGACGGGCAGTGAGACAATAGATTTGCTTGGCAGAGCTTTGGCGATCAGCGGTGCGTTGTTTGCTGCTCCTTTTGGAAGCATTTCTGGGGCTGGCTGCCCCACAGCTGAGCACCCTCAGGGAATTTAACTCAATCCGCTCGATTCCTCCTCACAGGAGGGATGTTTGCATGTTTATGGTCACCAGTGAGCACCTCTTGAGAACAAGGTGGCCCCCCAACTAGGCACACTCCAAGCTGTGCCCAGCCAACAGAGAGAACTCATTTCCTTCCCGATTTCCCTTACAACAGCCCTTGGGAACCCCTTGGCAGGATCAGGGCAGCTGCCACAAATGATGCTCTGTGAACTCCAGGCAAGCCACACAGAGTTCTTGCTTCTATATACATAACATCGGGCTTCCAAAAGCCCCACTCCCTTCAGGGCCCTCGTGGTGAAGAGCCAAACAGGACCCCTCAGTCAGCAGGAAGGAGCGAGGCTGCCCAGATCCTCACTGCTGGAAGGTGCCTTCCACACACACACTGTGCTCAGGTTCCACTGAAGGTTACATTCTGAATCCTGAAAGTTTTCCTATAAATACCAATTGTTCAGACAGCTAGCAGCCTGAGGACAACACACAGACATGAGACTCAGCTCTCACCTGCATCATTCAGCACAGACTGAAAAGCAAAAGCTAAGGCTGGCTGCAGAAACACTCCAAGTTTCCCTTCTGTTTTATTCCTGCCAGGAATGAAAACTGTTCAATGGACTCAGAAATGCCTGAGAAAGCACTTCATTTAATACACCTTGCCCTAAATCAGCATCTTCTAGCTATACAAAGTAGATAGACACACAAAGGTCAACTGCATGTTTTTTCTCTTGAGTAGGAAGTTGGAATAGTTTGCTTCCAGACTCAAGGAGCTGCACTGGGACCAGGCCTTGGTGAAAGGCCAGGTGCTGGGAGCCACACTGGCTGGAAGCATCGAGTACAGAACTGCATGATAAGCAACCCGCATCTATTTGTTCAACGTGCCATTTATTTTCAACGACAGGTTTGTTTTCTTAGCAAGTTTAACTTGGCTAAACCCATCCCCCCCTGAGAGCAGCCAGCTGCATGCTTGGAACAGATGTGTGCCCTTCAGCTCTCATGGTCACACAGAGCAACAAGCAGCCAGCTCCTCCCCCCCCACCCCCCCAAACCTTTCCTTGACACCTCTACAAACGAGCCCCTTGCATTCCCCTTCCAGGAACTAACACAAAATGAGTCTGACCTATCTGGGCACCTCGGAGCTGCAGCAGAAAAAGTGGTTGCATTTCCTCCTAAGCTGTGGGTGATCCTCAGGCTCCAGGCATCGCACGCTCCTCTTAAGGCCAACAGGTGAACACTGGGCACAGGAAGCAAGCTGGCACGGGGCAACCACCAGAAAGTTATAAAGGAGAACATGAAGGTTTGCAGCTATTTTATTTACAAGTATACATTTAACACAAAGAAACACTGATATCCAAGCCTAGTTAATAGTAGTGTAACAATATGCATCATTTTGATGATTATTCTAACCAACAAACTACACTGAAAAATTAATGCCAGTAAAATTCTTGGTCATAATATTAAGAAATACAATATATAAATTGAAAATATGATTGCTTAAAATTTGAAAATGGAAGTGAAGCCATTTGCACAGGAGTCAGAGTTTAACGTAATCTGAAGGGAAAGGCTCCAAACCAACTGTTTATCTCTCAGGTTAACAGAAGGAAAAAAAATCCACCAAATTAAAAAATTAAAAAAAAAACCAACAAAAAAAACAAATAAACAATGAAAAAAAAATAAAGAAGCATAGTTTATCCTCGAAGATAAAGGGCAGTTTCGCTTCTTCAGGTAGAATGTATTCCCATCGTTCTCAGGCTTTGCAGTGGAATTACATTACTGAGCATGAAGACTTCCCTTGTGAAGCTGCCCCATCGATTTTTTCTGCCTCCAAAATTATCCTCTTAAAAACATCAACGGCAGTCTGCAAAGAGAGAGCAGGGGGTGAGCAGCAGCAGGACAAAGAAACGTCCCTCAACACGTCCACCAACAGCTGTTTTAAAAAGGGAATGAGAGATGGGGAGAGAAGGGAGCCTGGGACAACACCTCACATGTGGCATTCTCAGGTTCAAGGAGAATGATCAACCTGCAGAAGCCAGCTCCCTTTTCACCTGTGTGAGGAAGAGCACCCCGTGATTTAGGACTGTTTTGGCCTGACAGATGTTTTCCTGCCTCCACAAGGCAGGATTCTTAACTGGCTCAACTCCAAATTAATCCCATTGACTAACAGAGCTCTGCAACAAGCTTGGAGCATTCCCAAAAAGATCAGGCTGAATTTTAATGCTCCCCATATTAATACCACTTGAGCACAGTACTGTAACTACTGAAACTGCCTGATGAGCTGAAATTGTGTACTCCTCCTAATAAATAAGTTTCCCCACAACCCAAAGAGGATCTGACCCACGTGGCTCCTTAGCCCTGTACAACACAACGCATTCCCCAGGCACGTGAGACAGACAGGACCACAGCAGCAATCAAACTGCATTAACAAAGAGCTCCCCGTGGCCAAAAACAGGTGATACACTGATTTACAAATACACCATACACACATTTCATGACTTCCAGCTGACACTTCAATGCACCAGTTCTTTATATTCCTGTCTGAAAGCACCTACTATCACAACCCATGCTTTATTCCCACAACAAGCAGCAATGTATCCTGTGAATGCCACGCTGCCTGGAGCACGGCGATGTAGGAGCTCACAGGGCTGTGAATTCACTTCAGAGAACATCTATTCACTGCAAAGCCTCAATCAGTGCCCCGCAGTTAACCCGCAGGAACTTGTAACTCAGCCCAAATATGCTGAAGGATTTTAGAATGAGCCTTTAAGCAACGCAGGAAACTGTTTTGCAACAAGGAATGGAGAATGCAGCCAGGCCTTCTATGCATCTGTCTCCATATGGTGCAGTCACAGGATGTGGGTCACGGCGAGCCTACAGAAAGCCATCTGCTCTCCCCCACCGCCTTCCCTTGAGGAAGTGAGAGATGCCAGGCCGGGTGTGTGCGAGGCACCAGGAGGCTCAGCACTCCTGCACACAATCACTGGGTGGGACAGAGCTCAGGAGGTGCTCGAGTGGGAAGGTCTGAAGCCCTAAACCCACCTCACAGCTGCTACCTTCAGCTCAGTGCTGCTGCGCTCTGCTCTCCAAACACATCACTGCTCGGTGATTGTGGAGAAGAAATTCTCCTCTGTTCTTGGCACACAGGTGGGCAAAGGAACTTGAACAACGCTCAGGTAAGGAAGAGCACTCCCTCTCCCACCATATGCTCCCCCAGGGAAGCACTCCCAATCCCTGGGGGAGGGGGGCAAGATCCCCTCTGAGCATCCTCACACTGCACCTTCCGAGTCTGGAAATGAAAGCAGCATCCCCAAACTGATTTTTAAGAGTTGTTATGGTGAGAAGTGGATTGTTTTTTTTTCTGGTTACTTCCTTCCACCTTACTAAAATAAGCCCATCAATGAATTTTGTGTAGCTGGATGGACACTTGAATACTCATTACCCTCTGATCTCTCCCAGGAAAAGCTGGCTTCCAGCTTCAAGTGGGCTTAGGGACCAACTTGTGTTCTGGTTGTATTTCAAACCATTAGCAATTTATTGTGCTGGGATTAAGACAACGCACTACATTATAGCTTAGGGGGAACAAAGTCAGGAATTCCCCCAAGAAAAGCCTGATTGAAGCTCCTGAAATTAGCCCAGCAGATACACTGCACTTCAGCACACCCAGTAACAATTGAGCAGCTTGAGAAAATACAACAAGCACAGCTAGGGACAAGAGAAGGGGTTTCATACCTGAACTCAGCTTCAGGTCATAGCTCAACAAGACTCCATGTGCCTCATGTTTTGCTTACATGATGCTCTTGAATACTCCCAACGTGAAGTTTACTTTTAGAATGAACCAAAAACAAAAATACCCACAATTCTTCTTGTAGGAAGCGTTCACCCAATCTGGTTGATGATCTCCAACCAAGACTTAATTTTAACTGGCATCTCTTCCTGGGCATCCAGTCCCAGAACTGCCCTCTCAAAGCCAAGGGACCTCCCCAGGTGCCCAATGTGATACATGAGCTCCAAAGTCTTAGCAGGCCACCAGGGCCTAGAGGAGGGCACACAGAGCTGAGGAAGTCTTGCCAGCCCCCACCACTTACCCTCATGTCAGCTTAGATCTCTGAATAGATGGGAAGTGGGAGAGACAAAGCCATGCCATCTCATCTGTGTGGTATCTTCTGACAGCTCCCAGCAGAACAGGCCTGGCTGGATTAAGCTCCTCTTACAACCATTTTAGTTGCCTGCTGCAGTAGGGATTTGTTCCTAGGACTCCCACAGATGCTCCAAATAGTGTTTGGGGTTTTTTTTTTTTGGGCAAAGCAGGAAGGGAGATGAGTCAATGCTTTCCCACCTCCCTTCGCAGAGAAAGAAGCCTTTGCCAGAACTTGTAACAGGGAATGCCTTCTCTCCTTTCAGAGTTCCTTGCTAACAGAGCTGCTATAAAGGACAGACCATGTAGGTCAAACTGGAATCAGCCTACAGTCTCTCCGTAGGCTGCCTGCATGTACCAAACTAATTTCAGACCAGCACAACAGAGATTGTCATACTCTTGCTCCACATCCACGAAATATGGATAGATTTCAGAGAGATGGGTTCTTCCCTATCCAGGAAGGTTTGAGCTTTGGCAGGGTTTCAGTCTTCATAGGCAAGCCACAACTGCCATCCTGTAACAGGACAGGGGAGATTTGGATGACCTTCAAGAAGAAACTGCTGACAAGACTACTTCTTCCCCTAGAACCTCACAACTCCAGGCCTTATACTTTGCTTTCCAAGCTCAATCGCCCACCTCCTTCAGCAATAAGCATTCCTCAGCAACTGTTTGCAGGAACATGAGGAGAGCTGCCCCACTTTGGGCTCCATCACGCTTTCTTGCAGATGTCCCAAGCCTCCAGAGGGAGCCCATCAGGCAGCCCAAAAGATGATTGTGTGCTGAGGGCACACAAAGCAACTCACCACCTCCCAAACATCTCGGGTCAGCAAGTCTCCAGGTGTACTACACCAAGCACCAGTACCCAAGGACCTGCTTCTAACTCCAGTGGGCCAGAATCTACAGTTCTAACAACCTGCACTACCCAGTGTTCTGTATCCTGACAGCCCACCCCGACAGGACAGCTTGGGAAGAACAACCCTGACAGCAAGAAACAACAGAACTTGTCCAATACAGATCCCAAGGGATCACAAGTTTGAATATCTGACAACTGCTGCTCTAAACTCCCCGAAGCAGAGTGAGTTTGTTACACGAATTTCAGCTAGTAGCTAACTTAATGCAGATACTCTGAGACTAAGGGACAGACACAAATACATGGCAGTCAATGGGACTTTGTTAGCACAGCAATTTAATATGCAAGGCATGCCAAGCATCATATAAAGCTTGTAGCTTCTCTGCATAAATATAGCCAGCTTTTTTCTTCTTTTTTTTTTTTAAACCAAGACAATACACAATACAAACTTCAGAAGAGTTATTAGTGAGATATTCTGTAAGATATGAATTACTGCACTGTTACACATGGTGAACTACGTCCAAAAGTAGTACAAACAATAGCTCTGCCTATTCCAGAAGTACTAAGTTGTTTAAAAACAAATAAATCTCATTCTTTTAACTGGCTTACTCCTTAGATTGGCAATTCAGCTTCTGTAGGTATGCATCTGAGGCTCTCCAGAAGTAGAGAGGATATTAAGAAATGGCATGCTTTCCTCATGGACAATTCTGACGTGGTTAGTGAAAGTCTTAGCCAGAAACAGAAGTACTCAGGAACTAATTCCAAGTATTCCATACTGAAGAAAAAAGAATAAGCTTCCTGCCTGGGAAAACTCAGCTTCACACAAGTGTCTGCTTTCAGTAGGGCCACAAGTTATCAGTCAACAGCTGCTTGTTTTGCTGTTGAAGACAGGGGAGAGGGAAAGAAAGGCTGCTCACACAGGTGCTGCCATGCCCATGGGTCTGCCCTTCTGATTCTGCTGCTGAGAACACCTAAGGATGTGACTGTGCTAGGTTAAATATGAGACAACGTTAGCACTTGCACACAAGGACCAATTTCTCTGAACAGGACTTGCCAGTGTCCCTTTGACCCCACCACACATTCACATCTGCAAAAAGCAACAGCACCGACGTTGTCAAGACCAAGAGGAAAAAAAACAACAAAAAGCAAACTAGAAAGGTTAGCACTCTCAACCTGTAGCGGCCTTTCATCACTTCAAGCTCAAATCAGTAGGTTCCTGCAGCTTAAATAACATTTTTCTCACTCGTTCTGTGCCCATGAAACTATTAATCCCCCATCAGACAGACCAAATCCTGCCTAGCACCTTAGAACATGAGCTTCATTCCCTTACACCAACTCACTCCTCTGCAGCAACAAGGAGCTGCCAATTCGAGGTCACTGTAGCACACCACAGACCCTGTCCCATACACAACAGAGGTGTAGGTTTGGGTTTGCCACCAGCTGTTCCATTTGGTTCAGTGAAGCTTAACTTTCAGTTCTCCATTTCACCCTTTAGTTTACAGTTGCATCAAAAAGTGTACACACAAAACTGAATGCAGACACCCATTTTGTTTCCAACCATGTACACAAGCTATCTGCACAGGACATGCAAGTATTTAGCTTCCTTTCTCAAGTGAAACTGTGAGGCATTCCATAACACTGCTACTCGGATGAGTGAATCTTAAACCTGTTACCTGATTTTCTTTAGCAGAAGATTCCAAGAAAGCTGCATTCCAGGACTCTGCTAAAGCTTTCCCTTCTTCATAGCTGATCACCCTGGCAAAAGAGAAGAAAGCATGTTCCAGATCTGTCAGTTACAAAGAAACTTGAGGAAAGTTCCCAGCATAATGAAGCACTTAAAGCACATGGAAGGTTTGGAGAGGACTGGTCCCAAGCAATTGCTATTGGCTGCTGGGCCAGGTAAAACTCCTACGTGTCCCAGGAGAGAACAGCCATCCCAAACACTCACTTGCTTCCCCAAGCTACAGCATCATCTCACATCACAGAACTGGAAAGACTTCTTTACTTGTCTTGAAAGAAGCGTTCAGCTACTTTCTTTGGAAGCTTTTAGCAAGAGTCAACATTACAACAGAAGCTGCTAGCACACATTCTGGACGCGATTCCCTCACCTTGTTGTAACCTACATTTTGCTTTTAGTCATGGAAAGCCAAGAACAAAAGCAGCCATGGCAGCCACAGGAATGCGGGCTGCTGCCCTGCGTTTCGCACGTACTGGAGTTCACATACCGTTCCATATGCAGGTCTTTTTTATTTCCAACCAGCATAATGGGTATTCTGTGAAAGAAAGTTCAGAACTTCAGAACAGTTATAGTATACTGAACAAAGTACTAGCAACATGCCTGCAGTGAAATGAGATGAAAGTGTCACTACTTACTGGACTTTTCCCACCATATCCAATAACTTGCCATGGATAACTTTTATCACTTCAAAACTGCAAAATAAAGGGATGAAGTCACACATGCACTCCGATGCTTATCCTTAATACCCAATCAATACTCAAGCAATTAAATGCACATGTAGCTGTGTTAAGAAATTACATACAGTGGCAGAACTACAGAGATGCTGAAGCGTTACTGGTTTGTGTACAACAGACAAAATGGTCCCAGAGGCAGCAGCAAACAGCAGTCTGCACAGCGTTACAGCCCCCCCACTTCTCATATTGCACATATAAACAACGTCACCCAGGACAGCTGCATCTAACACACAGTGCTAAAAGCCCCCATGCCCCCTCCAATCTGATTTGCATTCACAGTAAGAAATACAGCTATTAAGAGTCCAACACACCTGGATGAGCATGTCAAATTAAAGCAGAGTTTCAAAGGAACAGCACTCAGTTAAGCACAATTCACCAAGAAGGAATACATAACTTATATTAAATCTTAGCTCATATAGAATCCTTTGAATTTCTCTTCGGCATGCTGTGAAAGCCAAGAAAAAGCCTGAATTCCAATTTTCTATGGATAGTGAGGAACCTGATGGGCAAGACAGCATTAAAGTGATGGTTGTCAAGGCACCTGACAGCTCACTTGCCACGCATGTGATGTTTGCATGACTGGAGATAAGGAACAGCACTGAGCAACACTGTGAGGCCTGAAACCCCACATCTGACACTTAATGCCTTGGAGAACCAGCTGACAGCTGGGTCAAAGAGCAGATGTTGTGCTCTTCTGCTTACACTGCAGAAGAAAGATGCTGGGGCATGAAGTGCACACCTGAGCCTTAAGAGAGGCACGTGTTCACAGACCTGACATGCAGCTACATAACAAGAAAGGGGCAGCATCTTCACTTACACCGTGCTTAAACTAGAATCAAAACTCCTCCAGATAGGGCAGCACTCCAATGTACTTCCAGCTCCGGGTTCTCAAAGATCTGGTGCCTGAAAGCACTGCTCAGGCTGTTGGAATTCTTAAAGCTTCCCACTTCTGAACAATAAACGCTACCACAGTTAAGAAGGATTCTGTGTCGAGGAGGTCTGTTTGCATCACTTCAGCAGTGGTTTTACAGACTGAGCAGAACTCAACATTGAGCTAGTAGTTGTAATATATCTGATTCAGAAATGAATTGTGTACAAAAAAGTGACTCAGTCCTGCACGTCTTGCTGTTACTGTCTCAAATACAATACTACAGTATCAACGGAGGTAATTAAGAGTTATGAAGAGCTTATGCTGAAAAGGTGTAAGTGAAATTCTGGGCTTGAGAACCTGTCTTGGACTTTCAGCATTGCATTTCAGAAGTAAGAGTTAAAAAGTGCTGTGACCAAGTGCCGAGACATCACTACAGAGAGAATCATCCTGAAAACTGAAGAAGAAATCATCCAAATGATTTCTGATACAGACCACAAAACTGTGTCTCAACCTCAAGCAAAGAGATGTACATAGGATGACTAAGTCATCACTTTCTACTACTAGGTAAGCTGCTGCCAGTGTAGCCAGAAAAACACCATGCCACAGCACAGCACAGCTGTGAGCCCTCACCTGCAGTTCCAACTTGTGCTGCTCAGTTCTCAGTTCTGTCTCTGCACATCCAGAGCTCAGTTTTTAGCAAAATAGACCAAGGATTAAAAGTTGATCTTTATTAATAGATCAAGGTGAAATCCAAAAGGGAAGAGCTATTTAAATTTGAACATGATTCTGGCAAAGAAACAAGCTGCAATGAATTACCCAGAATGAAACTCGATTGACCCAATCAATTTAATTAATTTGGAAAACTTCCTCAAACATAAGGCTAAAAAGAGCAACGGCACAATTTAAAACCATCATCAACCAATCC
>VXAB01006512.1:930-30633 GCA_013399175.1 Odontophorus gujanensis
GTAAACAAAACCTACACAGTATAAATATTTCTTATAAAATATGGGGAATAAAAGAGTTTCAAAACTTCTCTATTCCTGTTGAAAACTGAATCTATTGTAAAAAAAAACTGCCTTCACCCTTTGTTCTGGTATCAAGACATACTGAATTAACCTTTGCTAGTCTCCTGGCTTCCTGAAGGGTTGCTGCTCAGTGGTTTGGTCTTGCTGGAGTTTTTATTTTCATAGCAGGAAGCAAGGAATATTTTTTATGTAACGGTAAGACCGGAGACTCTCAGGTAGAGATAAAGTGTTCCATTGTTCTGGGCACAGTGGTAACCAGGAATAAGTGCCCAACCTTACCTAGAGAATTTATAATTTAGTCCTTGCGAAAAAGTTAGAGAATTGGCTGCTGCCAAGAATGCTCGGATCCAGATGAAACATGAGGTCCTTGTGAGTTAAAGTACGCCTGTAAATAGAGATGATTCTGATGTGCCCTTTCCTGAGTAAAATGCACATGGATTGATTCTTGATGGTCCCGGAGGGAGCTGCATGCAGGTACTGGCCACGTCAATAAAAAGAAGTGTGCAGTAAGCTTCCATTCATTCTAAGATTAAGAAAGGGGAAGCACAGAAGAGTGAGAAATGACAAGTGGCATGGCAGCAAATGATAACAAGCTAAACTGAAATGCATTCCTGAAAAAGTCTGGATAGATTCTGTCTTACTAGTGAAACAATCCTTTTCATGAGTAGGACACACGGTTCCAGTCTATTATTATATCCCCCATCTGTGGTCTAATAAGCATTTTCTGACCTGATTTTGTGACTGAACAGAGTTTAAATAAACACGAAAATATGTTACGTGATGGAAGAACTGTATCTTTACGGGGAAAAGCAGCCAGATGGGTCATGATGGAGCGACTTCCCTTCTTCTAAGGGCATAGCAGAGATACTTCAGATCTTAAGAATTCATTATATTTCACTGGGATATGAGTATGTTCAGTCTCAATGTGAATTGATTGATATTCACTGTATGAAATCTGTTGACCTTCACATGAAGGTTTGAAGTCAACAGTAATGATTCTGTTGCTTGTTGTTTTTCAAAGAGGAATACTGTTTTTGTAGGAGATGCTTTTAAGGTCGCTTGCCACATGAAGCCAGACTTTAACAGATGAAATGCTGAAATGAAACTGTTGAAGACAGTAGGTCAAATATCACAATAGATGTATAGGCAATTCTTAGGAGTACTTATTGCAGCAAAACACAGTGCTTTATATGCTTCAGACAGACTTTTCTCTCATCTGGAGACCCAGATAGGAGCAGAAACTCCTATGGTCACTGATGTGCTTGCACTGTAGCTACTTCAGAAGGGAATCCTGACTAAATACAGTGCTGTCTGTACACACCAGGTTTCTCAACACGAACACTGGGCAGGTAGGACTTAGCATGCAGCAGAATTTCACAGCACCCCAAGGCTGAATCGGGTGTGAGCTGTGCAACAGAATTCTGTAAAGCAAACAAAATGCAGATATTTTTTTAATGATTCTAGAGAGTATTAAGAAGACTAGAGAAATACATTAAAAACTAATCTTTTGTTAGCTTGCTGGTCTTAATGTTACCCTCTGGCTTACTCTGGTCACACTATTAGCCCATAATTGAAGTAGATGTGTGTCATATATGCTTGTTCTATTTCTGTAGTTGCCTCTATTTTCTTGTCTTGCATCCAGAAAATAAGAATTCATTAACTCTCATCTCAAGATTAACCTTTCAGGCTTTGTTCCTAATAGTTGTTAATAGTCTTGGGAGCAGTTGCTCCTTTTCATTTATTTGTTTTTCCTTTTTTCACTGCAATAAATATGCCAGGTCACTCACATTTAGTATTGATCAACTTCCTGAATTATGACTCATAAATCCACTAGAGAAATATTTCTTTCTTTGTAAGCAAATGAGATCCATTAGTGATCTAAGCACAATTCAGAAAATTAACCTTGCAAATCCAGCAGTAACCTTTGTGCATCATTGAACTTTCAGCAGTGGGACATTATCCAACAATATAATGTTGATAGCTCATTCGCCACTGAGCGGGAGTGAGTTGGTACTGAAGTCTGAGTTGGACTGTTGAGTTTTCTATCAATGGAATGGTGCTTCTGCACCATAAAGGAAAGTAAAGCAGGCTAGTTTGTTTTCTGATTTTCACATTTCTTGCTTTCTGCAAGGCATTGTTGTTTTTTCTTTCTTTTTTTTTTTTTCCCTCCTACGGAGAGCAATCTTTGTCATTTGCTACTGTTCATCAAGGTCAGTGCTGCTACTATCCTGTCAGCAAGTGTTAGTTTCACCTTGTGGTAGCGCTTCATTGAATAAAATTGTTCCTGGAAGACACACCTGCAAAAACAACTCTACCCTCCTGTGTATTCTCAGCCAGTGTTCTCATGATTTGCTTTCAGTCTGTCCAACTCTAAGCCATCTGTCTGCCTGACTGACAGTACTTAGAGGCCATCCAGGTTACATGGATAATCAGACTTGTGCTACTCAGTAGGATTGGCTCTGTGGAATCTCTGTGAAATGTCTGTCACTGAAACTGTGGAAATACTGTTGCTATGGTCCATCTTCTGGTGTTAGAATAGGTCTATGCAGAGGTTTTGCTCTCTGTATAGGAAGGGGAAAAAGCCAGCAGTGTGTGGTACAGCCTTGGTCCTTCAGGCAGACTGCTGGGGAACTGCTGGAAATGGAAGAGAATGTGTCACTACAACTTGATCCTGCTTTCACCTGTCCTTCAGTTCTATCACGTTTTTCCTGTCTGAAGACAAGGCCCTCCTTGGTTTTCTCCATTAAATGAGCTGTTATAATAGATACATTTAAAAAAACAAACAACAAACAAACAAACAATTTACTTTCAAATGTTCATAATGTAAATGTTGAACTAATGCCCCACAAACTTGTCTGGCTGGAGAGATATTCAAATGTACCTCTGAGAGTCTTCCCCATGTGGCGGTAACATCTGCTTCTGAGTATATGCTTTTTTGGATCAGCTTTGCGTCCTCACATCTAACCAATCTCCATGTTGAGGCTTGAGAGAATGGAGTAATTCTTTGGAGTAATTCTTTCCTAGTTAGAAAGGAAAAGTGTGTGTGAAGGAAAGGAGTGGTCCACAGGGGCTTCCAATTCCTGACTCCTACTTAAGCCCTATAATGATGCCAGAAAAACCCGTTAGGACAATTTTGTGAAAAAACAATTTTTATTGAAGACATTCCTTGACTGGGTAGATTTTTGACAGCAGATGTTATAACTAATTAAAGTGCACCTTCTGAATTTAGAATGCTGTAAGGACTTATTATTTTTTCAGACTAATGCATCTCAGTGCATTTAACTGCACTTTCTTGCCTTTCAAGATGAGCAATCTTATGCAGGGGAAAATATAAACTTAAATAAAATTAATATTAAAGAAAAAGGTTATAAGATCTTACCAAAGGGAGGTGGACTGTAGAAAAATGGAAGAATTTTTGCATTGTAAAACATTCTAAAAATTCCATAGTAATGGGATGTTTGCTGCCTTTACTCACTGACTGTCTAAACGGGTTCAGTCAAGTAAAGGCTCAGTAAACTGTCCATGTTTGGAGTCTTGTGCATCTCAGTTTTGGGATAGTGTACAGTTGAGATTCTGAACACCATGCTCTTTATGGAAACCATGCATATATTACGGATTTTTGAATTAGTGTAATGTGACCTGTGGGATCCCATTGTATAATTTAAAAAAAATTACTTTTCAGAATGTATATAATTTTCATCTTCCCTTTTCTGTCAGTGTTTCTCGAGTTGATATTCAGGCTGTCTGCTTCTTCATCCTTTTCACAGGTAGTTTTTAGCTGCATAAACTACTACCCTGTGTCATCAGCTGTCTTGTATTTTAAAGGATGACTGGCCCTTCTTCTTAACTTCTCATTTTGGATGTCCAGTTAGTACACTGAGCTTCAAGAGCTTAAAATTGAGGGTGAGCCTCCTCCTCTTGCCATTTTTAATTCCATAAATAACTATTTTCAGCTATTTCTACATCTTGCTAACTTCTCTGAAATGTAAATCCCCGTAAACGTGCAATTCTCATTTTCATGTCTTGTGTTGACTCTCTCACCGTTTATGAGGTAAACGGTTCAAGTTTGCACTCTTACATCCTTCTGGAAAGATGATGCTAAAATATTATTTGAACAGAAGTACCTAGATTCTGTCTCTTCATTGACTTCCCTTCAAAATGCTCTCTAACTCTTCTTGTTCTTCTTTGAAAGTGTTTCATTAATCAGCCCTAACTAGCTGAGATAAATATAATGTAACCTTTCTCTCACGTCCACTTATATATTTTTATATGTTATAGCTATTGTGGGTTTTTTTTGCACTATGAAAGTAGATATTTTGGTTAGGCTGACTTCAGGTGCGTGTTTTGTCACCTAGGTGTGTGTGCAAGGTTTTCATGTCTTTAATTGAAACAATATTAATAATCCAGATATTCTGTGTTCTTTTCGCTTATTGCATTGCTGCTTTTCTTCTCTAACATTTTTGCAGCCTTCTCCTGAGTGTAACTTTATTTTCACACCTTTCATTGCTCAAAGCTTATTCATTTGCTTGGAATGTTAACGTGAAGGATGGCAGAATTTTAATGGTATTGACTGAGTGCTGACCTGAAATGCACTGTTTAAATCGGCTTGTCTGCTGCACTCAATGGTGTCGGAATATGCATGATTTCTCTTCAGAATTGCCTGGAAATAATTTCTGAAAGTGTGAAATAGAAATGCTGCTGTGGCTGGGGTATTCTTCCTGCTTACTTTGAGTGCTCTTGTGCAGACATTTCTCTGTGAAAACTGTTTTTTTAAATCCAAGGTTAGCATACTGAACTTTGGTTGGTTTGCTTAATAAGTTGTTAAATACTTAAGATGTCTTCACCACAGTTTCATTACTCATCGCTGGTGAGCACAGCTTCCGGTTGGGAAAAATCAATTCACAGCAATGCAGCTAAACATTTTGGAATGGCTGAGATAATCACTGGCATCTTTTAGGAAGAAAATCCATTGTTAGCAAAATATCTGAATGCACATCTGACTTGTAATTTGAGGACATACAGTGAAACTAGTCTGAATATGATAGAATGTAAACTCATGCTTGATTCATGTTTCCATTGAAACTGCAATCCATAATTACAACGTAGTTTCTTGTCTTACTGGATCTTCTTGCATGAAAAAGGTCAGTTGAACTGGATGCATGGCTTCAATTGTTGGTCGGAATTGCTTTTTCCATCTGTTTTCTTCGTAGTAGTTAGATTTCTCAAAGAAATGAGTGTATCAGTATTCAAAAGACGCCCATGGATGCACTGAAGTCTTTTGGTAATTAAAGCAAAGCAGATGTTCGCTCATGACATTTATAATATTGCTTAAATTTTATTTTGATTCATTAATGGAAACCATAAAATCACAAAATGAAGCAATAGGGATGAGCCAAAAACAGAAAGCAGACTATTAGCAGTGCTTATATTAGTAAACTAATGGAAATTAACAAGTAAACATAGAAAACATAACTGTGAGGTTGTTTACACAGCTTGCCTTTAGCATAAGTATTACTGGCTGTACCAGGTAGAACTGCCTGGAGACCTGAATGAGTGAAAGAATGTGCTACTTAATTGAATTTGGAGTACTCATCTTAGATCTTCAGCAAAAAAAAAAAAAAAANNNAAAAATGGTGTGTTTTTTTAAATTTTTTGTAATACTCATTGAAGTTTATCAAAAAAAAAAAAAAAAAAAAAATCAAAGACAAAGTCAAAAGTTTGATTTTCTATTTTTCCTGTCTTTTTATATTTTTCCTAATATAAGGCATTTCTACTGAGTTCCTTTTTGATTGTTTCTCCTGGTATCAAGAGGAAAGGTTATACTCCAAATATATTTAATTCTTGGTTTCTTTTTTCAATTTTTTTTTAAATGCTGTGCTGTACTCTTCTCCCTACCTGAGCATCTACAGCCCCATCCTTGTGAGCCTGAGTTTTTGTAATCCTTTCAAGCCTTTAAGCAGACAAAGCAGCATGATTCTCTCTTGATCTGGAGTTGTAACTGAATTCCCTTCAGATGATATTCAGCCCTTCTAAATGGAGACACCTGGTTCCATTGCCAGGTGAGGAAGCAGGCTGTCAGAGGGGCTTCCCCTGGATGGGGGAGGGCAAGATCCCTTGCAGGTGGTCCAGCCTGTGCCTTAGGGATGCCTGCAGCTGGGCAAGTAGGATTCAGGGAATTGCACAGGCTGTGATTAGTGGCAAATCCTCAGAAATGCCTTAGGCAAAGTTTTAGAGCTTTTAAAATTTTGCCAATGGCAGCACATAAAAATACTGTAAAACTTTGCTTGTGCTAAAGCACCACTCTTCACCGTATGTGATTTGCAGCATTCCCTCATCCTTGGGACCCCCACTCACCACAGTTCCTTTGGAGGGCCTTACACCATCACCTTTTCAGGATGCTGCAGGCCTGTTGCAGTGACTACCATAAGCTCTGCAGTCTGATAGAGACCCTGAAGCACTTCCTCAAATGATTCACCTTTTGCTCCTAAGTAGGTCAGAGCTGGGGAAGAGGAAATTGAGGTGTGCATATCTCAGAGTATGTTCTACTGTGAACCTGGTGTATGTAATACGCCGCTGTGCAGATAAGCCTTATTTCTGTATCCACTCTATTTCTGAAAATTAGGTTAGTATACTAGCAGTGGAACTAGACAGTTCTAATGTGTTTAATTTTTAGCATTACGTCTCTATTTATAGTATTTGCAGCAAGCAAAGGATACTTAAAACTGTGTGCATTTTTTTTTTTTTTGCATTATAAGCACTGTGTAATCGTATCAGCTCTAATGCCAACTGTACTCTACAAGTACACTGCTCTCTTTTCTGTGCCTGGGTGGTTTCCTGTTTTACTGCTCCTGAAAAAAAGTCTTTGCATGAGCAGAATCGTGCAATCATGTTTGACAATTTCTGCCTAGCTTGTTTGACCAGGATGGCCCTGTGTCGTTTTCAGATTTAAAAAAATACAGTGTGTACCTCATTGTCACAGATTTACCCTATAATGTGGGACTTTCCTGTAAGACCCTTTGCAGCCACTAGTTTGGAATGTGTCTCACCCCTAGCACCATGCGAGGACAGTGCTGCCCTGTAGAGGATGCTGCTCTCTAATTTCTGCCTTTGTGTATCCCTGGAGGGGACTTGGCTCCTCTACTCCATCCTTTTTAAGATGCCTGTCAGGAACGCTGAGCTGAGAGGGTGCCTAGAAGCTGCCTTGAAAGGGGTCCTTGCCAAGTAGAAGAGAGAAGAGAGGATGATTCTCATCCCTACTTCTACCAAGTCCTCAGCAAAATATATAGAAATCTTTGTGTTTCCTGTGTGCTGCCATCTGAATAAGGACCTTGGGGTAGAAATCCAGCGTTTGCTCACTGTCATTGCATGCTGGCAAAAATGGGATGTACTGAGGCATTTCGTCCATCATCGTTACAATATAAACAGAAATAAATGTATTAAATATTTTATTTTTCTAAGCTGGGGAATGATGCCATCGTACCAGAACAGCTGTAGCCTCTAATGAGGTAAGATGGATACTGTGTATAAAATCAGTCTGTATGTGCTGTTCATACAATGACAGCATTGAAATGCAAAGAAGCTACCAGTCAAAATGCTGACAACATGCAAAGCTATGAAGTAGGGAAGCAAGTGCTTTTGATGTTTAGTGATGGAATAGATATTTGTCAGCTCTTTCACTTTACAAAGAGGAGAGAAAGGGATATATTACGAACATCCATCAATCATGTATTCCGTAACGTCCCAAATACCTTTGTCCTGTGATAGAATCTCAGTCAGAAAACACTGGTCCAGCTACACATGATGCCATTATCTTGTAATTAGATCAGTTCTTTGAGATGGAGAGTTAATGCAAGGAAAGGAATAAGTGTCAGAAATATCTGTTTTAAATGTAGTTCCATTCCCCCAAAACCTTTTTTTTATTTTTTCATGAGAAGGCTGAAAATCAAGGCAGTTTTTATTTCCATTTTCACTGCCTCAATTCCTTATTTTGTTGCTTCTTAGCTTTCTACTTCTGACATGAACTATCCCTACTGTATCAGAGTTTGGAACTTGTTGGTAAAATCTTTGTTTCCTGTTCCTTTCCTCATTCATTGTCTAACTCTTTTCTAACCACCTGTAATGCTTTGGTCTTTGCCATAGTGGCTAAGTGGGATAGTTTCAGTAGACTTGGGAGGCCACGTTCTGCAGTCATGTGTATTCCCTGCAGCCCCTTCCATATCGGTATGCAGTACAATTACTATCATTCAGCTGTGTGCGCTTAAAATTCACTGCAGGAGGAACACAATATGGTAGCACTTTGTGCAGCATCTTTCATGTCAAAAATATAACTAGGTGCTTTGTGGGATGAATAATAGAACCACAAAGATAAATAATATATTTAGGGGGATAAATAATACATAAAAGCGGAGAGAAATTAAGAGGCAAAGCAGGAAATGAATTTTACTGTAACAGAAGTTAGAATCGGTAAAGCAAGGAAGCCGCAGATGGTTGGTTAACCTTCCAGCTTGCTTTTATTTCATCATTCAGATCTGAACTGTGATAATCACAAGTGAAACGTTGCCTAAGCCTTTTACTCATATTGCTTGGAAATCTGACCAGGACATCTACAGCATCAGGTGAACTAAAATACAGACAGAAAGCCGTCACTATGAGACTGTTTCTCCATCTTTTTCTCTAGTGCCTGTCCAAAAGATAAAGGCTTTCAATGAAAGATTTGCATGTTGGAGTAATTATAAAGCACAAAACCCAAGTTTTATTCTTCCTTAATTTATTATTTGCTTTCAATGGAAAGATGATTAATAAGGGAACCAGAATATCTTAAAACTATGATATTAAGATGGAACATTTCAAACATGTAGGTTGATGATAAGGAGGACCTGTGGAATAAAGTCAAGAGGAATGCATTAATGTGTATTTAAAAAACCATTGCAAGGAAGATTGTGACCTCTGATGATCTGAGCATGATTTCAGTAGGGAAACACTACCCATATTTGTGACCTTCATCCAAAGAATTAGTTCTGCCAAATTGTGTCTTCCTTTAGCCTAAGTTGTTCCCTGCTTAATGCTGTGTTCCACTTCAGCTTTAATTCAGCCTGGGTTGTAAGATTTCAGTACCTTTGTCTCTGTGGGATATTTGTGGGTTCACCTGGTCTTTTTTTTTTAGGATGCTTTTATTGCTATAGTATATCTCAGCAAGATAAAGTAAAAAAGAAAGGAAGTAAAAGCTTTATCTCTAAAATCACTCATTATCTCAAATGAGAGAAAAGTCTTTTCTTTTTTGCTATGGAAATTATCTAATTGGTGAACTTCATGTAGCAAACCTAAGCCAATTCCTTCTCTCTTTGCCCTCTCATCCTGAAATGATTTCAAAGAGGAATGTGTGATACTCGTATGACTAGAGAGGCATAAACATAACTGTAACAAGGCAAGAATGTAAAAGGAGATTTTCTCTGAGAGCTTGTTAGAGGTATGGAGGAGATCTTTTATTTTTATTTATTTATTTATTTATTTATGAGATCTCACCCACAGCCTTCATCAACTGTGAAAGACATCAAAAGCTGAGTAGAAGAGCTTGTTGTGAGTCTCTGAGGCAGAACTGTAATTTAAAATGCTCTATTGTGAGTCCTGTGGGTTTGAATATCAGATATTAATACAGTGATTGATAATGCAAGGAGGCCTTCTTATTTATACTACATAAGCATTAATGCACCAGGGAGCAAAAGTATCTTTCCCTTTGAGCAGCTGATGCTAAGATGCAAGGGAAAAAAATCTGCCTTCTACTGAATTTCTTCTTGTTCAATTAAGCTATTCCATGCCAGGAAAAACTCTTCCCTGAAAACTGAAGATTACTAGTTCTGTTTCGTTTGTTGGTTTGTTTTTTCTCTCTCTTTTCTTTGTTATGTAGTTAATAGCCAGTAAAGACTTGTCTCAGCTCTCCTTCCTTCCATTTCTCTGAGTAGCCTCAGGGTCACACAGTCTTAAGTCAGGGCCACTGCATTCAGTTCCTTTATCTGTGTTCTGTACTGCAGAGGTGCAGCAAGTGTGCAAAATACACATTTTTTGCAAAGTTCTAAGCCTTACCTCATATTGATTTAGCAGCTAGCTTCACAATAAAATGGCAATAATTGTAACAATTCTTATCACCTTCTGAACAAAATTTTGTATGATTTGTTTGGGATTTGGTTGTCAACATTTCTGTAACTGACTTTGCATCCTTTTTCTCGGGAAACAGAGTCTGTTCACCGTTAGACAGAAGAAAGCCAGAAAAGAAACTAATCCAACCAAACCCTAAAATAAACCAACAAGGAAAGAAAAACTAGCCTACAAAATGTCCCTCTGTGCAAAACACTAATACATTCATTGATGGGTTCCATTCTCAGAAGACTGAACTCTCATGTGTATTTTAGTTTAAGCTCAGTTATTGAATGTTGAAGTTGCACTAAACTAAACCAATGGTGCAGAGAAATTGGCTGCACTGTAGATGCAAGGTGGGTCAGGCAGTGTGCTGCCTTGGCAACTGATGCTCCATGGAAGAGTTCCAAAACTAATAAAGTGCAGGCACTGCATCAACTTCCAATTCTGTTGTGGTAGTCAACCCTCTCACAAGTAAACTGTCATTCAGTTGTGTTTAGAAGCTCGAAGAACATTTACTTGGGTAGCAAAGAGGTAAGAAATGACCTGAATTCTTGACCATGAAACTCGAGCCTTCTTACTGTATGTGAAGTGAGGAAACAGCTGGTGTGCTGTGACAAGGCTTCCTCTTTTTCCTTGAAGTCTCAGCTGTGTTGCGCAGGCTTGCCTTTGTTGTATACAGAGTTCCTTCTTTCATTAAAGAGGTCTTAGAAGCCGAAACGAATTACAAACTACCCAAGGTGCATGGAGTGGAAAATAAAATCAAAGTTGCCCTATGCCAGGTCCGCTAGTGCGGTTGGGTACAAAGGAAGGTCTTACTTTCTCCTGTCAGATAATCTGCCAGTTGATTCACTTTTATGTTAGCTGTGAATTTCTCATTTGTAAGCCCTTGTATAAAAATGAAAAACACACCTCCCTTAAAAAGCAGTAAGAACAAAAGCCATACCTATTTTCAGTGTGTATGAGGGGTTATTCTGCATGTTTTTGGTGTTTGGTTTGTTTTTTTTCAGTTGGTTGATTGGTTTGTTTCAGGCATGGAGGCAAAATAATGTGAAAAAGATCTCACTCTTCCCCCGCTTTATCGCTATGTATGCATTATGTCTGGTCCATTGAAAAGTTGGTTTGAAACTTTTCCTCAGATATTGCAGACTCTTTTTCTACATGCCCCTATCTTGTTATAACATCCTTGATTTATCACGTTGGCACTGAGAAGGCAGTAGATATAAACACTGCTGGTGTTCTTCCTCTCCCCGTTCTCTGATGATTGATAATGTCTGTGTGCTGGGGGTACTGATGAAGCTTTGCCTTTGTACTGCTTAGCAAACATGAGTTCTCTTCTTCCTGCTCCAGCCCAATGCCTGCTTTTGCCTCAGGCCTCCACTGTGGTCACAGTACTGCTTCATTTACACTAGGCACAAACGGGGCTTTTAGAAGCTATGAATGTTCTGTGCAAATGGTGGACATTGGTGGCATTGTGTGATTTGTAGTGGAGTTTCTTTCCATGGGAAACAGTAATTACTGTTCATAGGAATTAAGATGTGAAGTAAAGATCCTGAGAATTAACTGAAACTGAATGACAGCCCCTCTAGTCCTTCATTTAAGGGTTTGTAATGAGATTGAGTATTACTGATATTCACGTCTTCATTTAATTGCTGAATTTTCTCTGAAACCTCATTTTGTGACATGTTCTGCTTCTTCTATTTAAAAAAAGATTTAGGAAAATTCAATAGGGCTACAGAACAGCTTTACTTTTGATATGCAGCCTATAGAAATGTGCCTTAAAGTAGGAATTGCTCTTCAGCTTTTTCACTTTCTAAGTCTCCTCTTCAAATGATTATTACAGAGGAAAAAAAAAGGAATGCAGTCTACAGCCTCAGAGTCTCATACTGAGCTGAAGAAAGGAGAAGCAAGATAACTTGTAATTGAAATGACCTGATTAAAAATGGAGTAAAGGTGCAAACTGAAGCTGTCTGATTAACTTGCAGTTACATTGGGGTCCTACAGGTTTTCTGCTACTATAAACACCTAAATCAAACCTAGGTATCTTTTAAAAGATGGAAGACTTGAATTTGACTTCTTTTTGCCTTCTTGCTATGAAAAAGAAAAAAACAAAAAAACCTGCATTAAGGGTGCAGAGGGCAGATGTAGGTGGCTGTAAGGTCATAAAATATATAAACTGCTGATTTCTGCCTTTTCCCAGTTGAGAGCCAGCACAGGTTGTGTTCAGTTTATCAGATCATCCTGCCAAGCAGGAAGAACTCATTTCTGCATTCTGAAGAAACATTCACAACTCAGTCTTTTTTTTGTTAAGTTCTGTGAGACAATCATCTCTTGTGATTCTAAATATTTTACAATTTTGGCTGCGTTTGTTTCGTAGTACAGTTTTGTTGTTCCTTTTTCATTTGGAATAAGAAAATTAAAATACTGATTCACTATTGCAACTAGGCAGCTAAGCAGCTCTTCCTCCACTATTAAGGTGTCTGTGATTTATTGAGAAAAAGCAGGGCCAGGAGAGGTGGCAGTAACTGGTTCCAGCAGAATATTTGTCTCTCTGTAGATATCTCCACTTCGTGCCCTGTGGTCCCAGCTGATGGAATGACTTGATTTGCTCCAGGTCCTCTCATTGGGATTGGGAGTCTTGTTGGAGGCGACTGTGAGTGGTGAGCATGGGAACAATCTGCTTCCAGGTCAGAAGTGGAAGCAGTGCTGGAGTAGAGGGTGCTGTCCCAGGCTGTGGGCAGTGTGCAGGAGGGAGATGCTGAGCAGTGGTGGGCTGTGCTGCCTTGCACAGTGTGGGGTACAGGGCCACTGATGCTCCCTTTCTGCCGTGTAGAACAGCATACTTGTCTGATTTTTTCATACTGGTGATTGGAAATATATGAGCATAGTTTAGGGTATGGAAAATAAGTGTAATCATCAGTGTAATGTGGTAAGGATGGTGAGAAGAGTCTCAAGTCTGCTCATCCTGTTAGATTCGTTTTGTATATATTACGGTTCCTTCCCAGCAGAGCAGCTGGCTCAAAGCTGACAGTTGTTAGAGCACTGACTTGGAAAAAAAGAGAAGGCTGTGTTCAAGTTCCTGATTAAGAACATTGTTTTTAATGCACAGTGCAATAGGTAGCACAGGCGATTGAGACAGACATAATTGTACAGGGATGAGAAGTTCTTTTCTTAAAAAATGAAACAGAAAAAGCATTTTTGAAGTCTTGTAATTCATTCTGCTGCAGCAAGACAAATAGTTCGATATATCAATTTGCCTGGGATAGGCAAGAGAAACCCACTTGTTTGCTTCTCAGAATGACCATGAGTTGAGTCAGTCAAAGTTGGACATGAGCTGAAATTTGTCTAAACTTTTGCACATAATTTCCTGAAATAGTCTTTTTTTCCATTGACATCTCTGAAGAAACATATATCTTCTTCTGGTGTATGTTTGAGATCACCTCTCAGAAAAGGCTGCTCAGGTTGGAAAGACCTTGGTTGCAAAGCTGTCTGTAATAGTGAATTATTACTGCAATCCCATGGGTTCCGGACCTCTGCATTTTCCCTGCCTTTTATATATCACTCATTTACACTCACAGCTCTCATCTTAAAAGAGTTAGGACGGGGCTGAGAACATCTTTCTGAGCTCAGATAAATGATGGCCCTTTCCAAGGATAAGATTTCCTAGTTTGTGTTCGTTTTCCTCATCTTTATTTGCTGAAATAGGAACAGTGCATGTAATTTTTTCTGGAACAAGAAGATGCCATTCATGTGGACTTAAGTTAATTTCCTCCAGAGAGTTTCTTCATTTAGATGCACCAAAGACATTTTAGAAGAAATGAAAAGAAAAAAATTTAACTGTACAATAACTAGAGGTGAGATTGCTGTTGTGTCTGTATTTTTAAAAAACTCTGGTCCACTAACCTTGCAAGTAACAAATATTTCAGGGTGGGTGAAAAACTGTTCTACACTGTTGATGAAAGGGATCTGCAACAAATACCCTCAAAAGAAACTCATGACCAAAACAACATGAAAGATCAACATTACAAGATTATAAATAACGTAAAAGATGAGAAGCCTTTGAAAATCAAAGCAGCAACGATCTTTGTGTCATAACATAGAAGAGTTTGTTCAATTTTCTTTGGATTTTAAACACTGAGGGGAAACATCACAGATGTACTCATGTTGTAGATGCCTGCTGTTTGGAGGTGGAGATGCTGGAAGCTATTTTTGAGGTAGAATAGAACAGAAGAGTTCATTTAGAGGAGACCTTCAAAGACCTTCAAGTCCAACTGCCAGACCACCTTAGGGCTGAACACAAGTTACAAGAATCACCTCTTCTTACCAGCTGCCTGTGTTTATGCAATGTTTAATGCACCCTGCACTGCACGCTGCAGGCTCATGCTGAGCCTGATATCACCAGCTGCCCCAGGTCCCTTCCTGTTCTCCAGCCACTCTTCTCTCAGGCTTTGCCAATGTCTGACATTGCTCTATTCTGGGTGCAGCTCTCAGCATTCTGCTTTGTTGTACTTCAAGTTGTTGCTGTCAGCCCAGTGCTCCAATGTATCTGGATCCCTCTGCTTGGCCTATCATCCCTCCAGGCAGACACCAGCACCTCCCAGTTTCATGTCATCAGCAAAGGTGCTGAGGATGTATTCCAGTCCTGTGTGCAGGTCACTGAGAAAAAGGTTGAACAGATCCAGGAGCTGCTGAGTGCATCCTTGTGTCTAAGAGGAATGAGGATAGCTAAGTTCTCCTGTGGGCGTGATATTTATGTGTGGCAGTGGCACGTGGGCCCTGCTCTTCATATTAGGTGAGGAAAAAAATTATATCTGTTGATTTTGACAGTAGAGCTGAGGACACTCCTCAGACTATTTCTTCATGCATTAGATTGTGTATTTTTGTACCAGTTCTCTCAAGGAAAACTGCTACTACTACAAAGGGAGCTCTTGAGAACTTGAGGATAATGAATGATTTCTATGTTTAACCTGATGTCAAAATGACCTTTTGACATCATCCTTTATATAATCAAAGCTATAGTCTGTTTATGGTACAAGCCTTGTTTAGATTTCAGCTGCATATCTGTAGCAGCACAATAATTGCTGGATGGATCATGCGAGCCATGTTCCCATTTATTAAAGCATTTTATGAAGTACAAAACACACCTGATCGTTCTTGGATTCCTAGCAATAACTTTACTTGAAAACTGTTCAATATTGTTATAATAAGTACATAAATCATTCTACTGGTCTGAGATGCAAGTGAGCAAGATGCAAGTGAAAGACAACAGTAGTCATCTTGTCTACAAGCTATGTGACTCGACTAGACTTGGGCTGCGCCTACACAGACTACCGTAGCTTCTAGAATAATGGTTTTACTTTTCTGTGTGGCTCCCTGCTAGCAAAGCTAACAAACTCAAACAAGAATCTGAGAATATTGTTATGTATAGTATGTACTACAAATGAAAATTAAGTTCCAGCAATTTGGTTATGTGTGACTAATTCAGTTGCCAAGTGTTTGTTCCTAAACACTGCTGGGGAAAGGGAGTTGATTTTTCAACAGTTGATATGCAAAAGGTAAGCTGGCAATAAGGACAATGGGGATTTTTGGAGAAAAATCTGCATTTTCATTAAATTCATTGTTTGAATTTTCAAAACACAGTTTGAAAATATACCAAATACAATTTGTCACATTATTCTTTCTGAAATCTCAGGAGCGTTCCAGCTAATCAGGAATTTCTGGTTAAGTATTACACAAACTCTAGGAGTTACACTAAAAGACACGTGTCAATGAATACATAGAAAATCACAGAGCAAACTTAGCTTTATCTTCAGAAAAGATTAATCTCAGTTGCCCACAAACAAAATGTCAGAATATTTCTGTAGGAATGAAATGCTGAAAATTAGAATAAGCATTACCTGATAACTAATTGTCTGGAACAGCATATAGTGGCAGATGGCTTTTGATGACCCTTAGGGACTTCTTTAGTTATCCTCTGCTGTCAGTAAAAATACTTGTCAGGAGTCAGATCTGAAATGAGTGTCTACTGATCATGGTTCTGTTGAGAAATTCATTTTGTATAAAAGTCCCTATTCTTTGGTAGGCATGCATGGAGCAAAGCTCAACAAATTCCTACTTGCAATTGGAATTGAATTTGTGTAGATATTCTGGCTTGTAGCAGAGGTCATTTTCATTCTTTACGAAAAGTGAAGTTAAATAATATGCACTAAGTGTGACTGTACATTAAAACAAGGAAAAGCAGATGCAGATTGGAAAACCATTGTTTCAATCCGCAGCTAAAAGATATATTCGAAAGAATCTGAGCTATGTGAAGAGGATAAAATGTATTGGGAAACTCATAGGAATGAGGCTTTTAGGTATCAGAAATATTTCCTCTTTCTGTGGTGTCAATGTAAAGTAATTTCAAAACAAGAAGATAAGAATAATATATTGCCTTCAAGTGAATAAATCTGTATGTGATATCAAGCTGCAAATTTGCTGCCTGACTGCGACCAGACACTTGTTATCAACATGTGTTGCATGGGGCACTCTTGTTCCATTCCTTCCTGTTAATGAAATTCTGGGTGTAGTACACCGCCAAATCACCAAACTCTGCATTTTTCATCTGAATCAATATGACAAATGCTGATCTGCATTTTTCTTTACTCTAGGAACCTCTGAATCATTGTGAGACAGTTGAACGGCCCTATATCAGTCATTACTCCAGAAAGCATATCTTATATCTTTATTTTCCTCAGTGATGTTATCTTCTCTTGCTTTGAGACCATTAGGTTCTTCTCCTTGTTAATATGTTTGTAGTATTGCCTACTGGAGGGACCCTCATGTCATTCAGATGTGTGAAAATGCTTCCCCTAGATTTTGGCTTGTAATTATGTTGGAAGAATTGGTGCAATGCTGTTGGTGTCATAGGAACAACAACAAAAAAACAAAACAAAAACTGGAAATAGTCCATAATACTTGTCCTGTCTTAGATGGAGAGACTGGCCGTTTCTAACTAGCTGCAGACACTAATCATTAGAGTCAGCAGAAGCTGAATATTAGAAAGAGAAAGCCTCTAATTTTTTATGAGTCTTGAGACACCTGATTATTCTTGCAAGAAGTGACCTTAATGTCTTGTAGCTGAATGTAATAGAGTTTGAAACAGTGAATTTTCTGAGCACCTCAGAATTTCTTAGTTGAAGAGCTTCTGTTCAGATTCTGAAGCAACTCACCAGTCAGCTTTGGAGTGCAGCCTGCTTAATGATTTGGCACAGGACAGGTCCCGAAATACTCTTCTATCTATGAACTATCCATTGTGATTCACAGTGTATGTAGGCTTGTATACATGAAAGATTTGAGATTTAAAGTAAGGCTTTTGAGAATGGCATTAAAGTGATGAGAGTGATCAATGACAGATAAGCCCGTGATGGTAAGAAGGAGAAAATAACTTCTTAATGCAAGGAAATATCATTGAGTCTGTGCTAGCAAATATGTGGGAATATCTGCTATATTTACTGCTAATGGGAGTTTTGCTTGCAGCTTCTCATGCTCTGCAGTTAAGAATGACTCTCCCTTTTAATGTTGTTTTAACATGATTTTCTTCTCATTTCATTACTTATTGTAGATCACCAAAATTGCTGGTTTTCAAACTTTAACACGGTCAGGTAATAAAACTTAATAAAACCAGAAAACATATATAAGTCCTTGCTAATGCATCCTAATGCTGCAAATGTTAGATTAGCCATTACTTTACCCTTGAATGATTAAGTTAAACTTTCCTTTATGGAAATGAAGATGATCTCACAGTGTGATGAAAATGTGCTTCATCTGGACTCTTAGTAGCTCTTCCAGCTTTGTGAAATTATTTTCTTAGATGGATATAACATAAACTCCCACATAACTAATCTAGGAATGAAGGTCTTTTCCATGGTCTAAGAGCTATTTAGCCCTTAGTCTGAGACAGTGTACTGAAGGAGCTCAGTGAGGGTAGCTGTTTCTTTACAGGTAACTGTAATTCTCTTAAATCTTGTTACTACCAAGCTGCTGCTCAGTTATGGCCCAGGAGTCATTATGTTAGGCACCAGCAAACTGTTGCTCTTGCCCTTCCTACATCTGGCTGGTGAGTACCATGCTGGACTCTAGACTAGAGTGCTGCTTGGGAGAATATTAAATTCAGAGCTGTTGAGGAGATGTGTGAGTATGACACAGCAGAATCTGTTTAGAAGGAACAGTGAAGAACTACCAATGCAGTGTTTTGAACCTATGTTTGTTTTCTTGTGGAAAACAGCTGAAAGAGGCGTATGCAAAGATAACCTTTCATTGGGTAAATGAAATTATTGTGGCCAAGATAAAAGAGAAAAAAAGAACAAAATGTATAAGACATTAGAATAAATAATGTACAACAGCTAGAAAATAAGAGAGAATTCATCCTTGTAGGAGTAGTTCAAACACTACAGGAAACAATGCAAGACAGAATAAATGGTACTCAGTATTATTCTCTGTAAATGTGTGAGAAGCTATTTGCTCTGGAACTGGGAGAAACTTAGTCTAACCTATGACTATAAAAATAAAGAGAAAAGTTTAAGGAGTTGAATTAAAACCAAACCAACCAAATAAATCACTATTTCAGTTCAATGGGAGGTAGCTAGCTTCACTGTGGTATCGTTGGAGCCTGGAGTATGTAAGGTTGAATTGTCATGAAACTTGGTCTTCAAGGTCATCTGAGGAGGGAAAATTATGCATGGGGGAGGGGAGGGGGAGCTGCTGATTGAAAAAGCCGAGAATTTCAGTTCTGAGGTGAGTCTTATTGCAAGTGACATTAATTAAAATTGAATCTCAGTCCTGTGCTGATTTGAATGAGATTCTGGTCAGTTTAAATCCTGGCAAGTCTCCATTGCCAAATTCATGAAATATGATCACACAATGCAATCACTCTTTGTATTCAAAAAGCTGAAACAAGAGAGGTTTTAGTTTTCTTTCATAAGGAAATAGCTCTTCATTGACTGCTCTCTGTGAACATCTTTTCTACCAGACCCTTTGTGCCAACACCAAATAGCTCTTGAATCTATTGACCAGCTGCAAAAGTATCCGACAGAAGGCTGGTGTCTCAGAAATACTAGTGTTCTGTGAGAAACCTAGAAAATTGAATCAGCAATCCAGAAAGATGCATGTAGCTACTAGCCAGTTAGGATTTGCTTGTCTCAGTAGGCTTTTATCAAGTAGCAATGACATAGGCTTGCACAGAGGGAAAATTTAAATGTATTACTTAATACAGAAATGAAGAAATCTACAAAAAGATATGGGAAAAAAAGGTTAAACCTCAATAAAAAATCACAGGGAAAGGATGATCTGTAGGGGAGCTGTTATGTGATGGCTTAAATTGGTGACTGAGCAGCTGGTGAAAGGGTGAGGCTGGCCCAGGGAGCACAGACATGTTGTTTGCACCTGAGCTCCCCAGGTAACCACAAGGTGTGGACCCAGAGTGAAGCTCCCCAGGGCTCATATAAGGGCCAGCCACTGAAAGAAGAGCATCTCTTGGGCCTGGGCTACTTGCTGAGAAGGAGTGCTGTGTGGCCAGTTTGCCCCCTCACCAGTTGGGTGAGTTCAGCTCTTTTTTCTGTATGTGGCTATTGACCTAGCTGTGAATACTTTGCCCTGTACTGTCAGAAGCAGTTTCATTTCTTTGTAAGCAGAACATGATCTGAAGAGCAGGTTCCTATAAAGTGTTAAAAGTGTAGAATGTCCTGTGTGTTGAGAACCTTTTCATTTTAAGTCTGTTAATCATATTGAGCCTCATCAGAATGACCAAATCCTAGGGTAGTTTTGACACTAGGACTGTGAAGTGCTTCCAAATTGCCAAGTCCCCTTACTAGGGCTTAAACAGGGCTGTTGGTGTGACTGTCACTGCATGGCATTGTGCATCAGTCTCCCTCTTCAGTTGTTCCAGTCTCTGCCTGGTGGTTACCTTCTCTAGCCACCAGCCTAAAATAGCTGCAGAAACATTATAAGGAAACCAAATGAAAAGGTTTTGACATCTAGACTTCAAGTTGTATTTTTGACACTGAGCACAAATACCAGAAATACAGAGTAATGTTCTACCAGTTTATTCCGTTAAGGTGTCTGAGAGCTACTGCTGAGCATGTAATCACTTTTATGTTTTGCTTATGGTCTTTGCAGCACTCGTACCTGATTCATTGTGTTCCCACATGCTTTGGAATACACTGAGTATTAAAGAAATAAAAACTGGTTCTGTTCTTTGCTTGCCTATTCCATTTCATTATACTGGGAACTTACATCATCAAGACACAAAGGACAAGAACCTATAGAATAAGTTAACAGACATGAGGCTAAGGCATAAAAATTGATGCAGCTTTTCATTGTTATAAGTCCTATATCAAACAATTATTTGAATTTATAATAGCCACCCACTCTAAAGAGATTATTCTTTCCTTTCAGTGCTTGAAATGTTGCACAATGCACAGAGTTGTGCACTGTTCAAGGTTCAGGTGACTTAGGCATTCACTTACGACTTCTGAACCTGCTCGGCTTTAACCTAATCTCATTCTATATCTACTTTAAGAAACACTAACTCAATCCTCATATTTCTGATCACTGCTTATTTGTGCTTGCATTTTTGCTGGTGTAGGTGTTGTTTTGTCTGTGTGTGCCTACACACATTGGAATGATTTGGAACAATCATTAACACATATTGGTGTTAATGATTGTTCCAAAAGGCGATATTTATTCTTGGCATTTGATTATTTATGAATAATTCTTAGCTGGCTGGCTTTATGATTAGGAGTGATGAAGGTCTTGAGCCTCCCTCTGCCCTGCTAAACCTTTACTGTTTACCAAAGAGCCAAAAGCCTGCACTGGAAATAAAATATACTTATTATAATTTTAATTAAAATTATGATTATAGCTTATTAAGTGCTGCATGTTGTTGACTTGGTTGTGAGAAAGTTCCAGTGTTAACCTCTGACTACGCTGTCTAAGGATGCTTTTTTTGTCCTAATTTGTCACCTCCTGTTCAACTTCAGAGAAACATGTTAGGCAGCTGAGGGAGCCAGGAGCAACTCTGTCTCTCTGAAAATCAAGGAAAGGCAGTGGCTATGATTTAGAGAGACTTTTCGGCTTCCATGGCATCCTCCTATGGAGGTGTGAGGTGAATGGGGCATTTGGGTATGGTAAAATAATACTACTCTACCCAAAATGGTATTTGGGTAGAGAAAGTTTCTGATCACCCCTTTCTCTCAAGGTGCCTTGGGTAGATGACTGAGCAGTTTTGAGATAGTGCTTTTATTTGCTTTTGATATCAGCTTAGTTCATGGCTCAGAGAGAGAAAGTGCTGTCCCAGGTAACCTATCCAGTGAGATGAGATCAAATAATTAACGATATTATAATCTTTCTTAACTAAATGCTAATCCATAGGCTTGAACCAGCAGGTTTCAGTATGAGTTGAGAAATCAGTCGTTCTCACCACGTATGTTTCTGGAAGGGTGTCCCATCCGTAAGTAGCTGATGAATGCAACATTACAAAAATTAACACTAATTGTCTCTCTTGCCTCGGGAGGCTTCTAAACTGGTGTATTATCTTTTGGAAATGTAATACTAATGAAACTCAGGCATTAGCCATGCTATGTTGGTTATACTGTATTTTGCAATATGCTCAAATGTAAGGTCCAGTAACCTACCATAACAAATCTACTTGAAGTTCTAAAGCTTATTCTTTCACAGTGAAGCATAGCAGGGGATTTTGTGACCAAGTTACAACAGTGGGATACAACAGTAACCAGATATTTAAATGTCTATTTGACCCTTCTTCTGTTGTATACGTAATTGATAAGCGAACATTTTAATAGGAATGGAATCCAGTGTCTCATTCAACCACCTAGCAGACAGGTGAATTACTCTTTTTGTTGTGAGAAACTGAACGAGTACGTACTAGAAAATTCCTTGATAATTATTCAGAGGACCAATTAACAATAAATATGTAGACTTGTGATATTTGATTATCAATTGTATGCTGGTGTTCAGGGTTAGCTTGTGAGCATTGCACCTTCCTTACCATTGGTATTCTCTCTTTTGATTTGCATTGTTTTAGTGTCCTGAATGGCTTTGAAAAGTATTATGTATGTAAATAAAGGACATTGGTCCTTGATACAGCTTGATTTTTTTTAAGACAGATTGTTTATTCTTTTTCTTACATTTTTTGTTAATGAACTAGGAAAATGTTATAAATTGTATATTTACTTATGTTATGTTTAGTGTTCATCTAGAAATCATTGTGTTGATTCCAGTTGGGCTACACAAAATCAACATTTTGTTGTTTGTTGAGTGAGGGAAATTTGCTGAGCATGTTATCTCATGAAAGTGAGCTGTTGCATCAGGCACAGTCCGGTGCATTATCAGCCGTACACTACCGCAGCCTGCGCAGCCTATATGAGGTTGCAGGTATCAGCCTCATTTCATAAATCATTTCATGTTAACTTAGGTCTAGCAAATGAGATGGGCATGAGCCAGAAGTTTGCTGAAGATGCGTGATGTTTGTCAGTACTCCTGAAAACTAATGATGAGCTAAAGTAGAGCCAGGGGGGAAGTATGTATCTGATCCTTAAATGGAAAGAAAGTGTGGTGTCTCTGAACTTAGCCGGTACCAGTAAACCAGACCAGAATGTTTTCGTTAGCAGCTGCATGATGGTATCTGTTATTTTTAACACAGTAAAATGATCCTCTTGGAATTCAGTTTGTAATCTAACCCATTTAACAGTGGCATAGTGTACTAAAAAATTTTACAAAGCGTTGTATAATTTGAATTTGTGTTTACAGCTAAAAATAAACTAAAAATAAAAGCAGAACACCCCAGAAGTTTAATTTCCCCTGTGTTTTATGCACTGCATTAATTAGACAGGTGAATGATTACTTACAGCTTCAAAGAAAATGCCAGTGAATATTTGAGTAAAAGTTGTACAACATTCACTAAAATTTTGCAGTGATATAGTTGGTAGCAGGAGGGACTGGCAGTAATTATGTTGGAAGAGCAGAGAGAGATTCTACCTGCTCTGATGCTCCAAGAACAGATAGCCAAGAGGAACAAACAACAACTCTTGACTATCACCCCTTCCACCATATCCGTGACGCTATTCCTTTACTACAACCTGTTCTTCAGTGCTTAGATTTTGCAGTCAGTAAGGGAAGATTTTGGGGGATCACAGGGTCATTGTTTGATACTCATGACCTTGCTACCAATGACACAAGGAAGTGGTGAGAAGTTCATAATCAGTTTATTGTATTTTAATTGACAAATATGAAGAGTAGGTGACTTCTACCTAAGAAAGATTCAAACTCCTACTTGTTAGTATTTTTACATAGAAGTGACCTTAAGATACATTGACTCTGTTTTTAATCCTAGCATTTTTAGGTCTTAGCAGGTTTCTCTGCTGTTTCTTAGCCCAGGGATAAATTGTAAGCTTTGCTTTGTGTGCTTGTAGGCAAGTTTTGTTTCCTCAGACAAATACTAAACTAGAGACTATGAATATTGTTATCTTTTTAATGATGTTTGTAGTGTAAGTTTTCTCCATGTTCTGCATAGCTGTCTTGTGAGATGTTGAAGTGAGATTAGATTAATTCAATTTCTAAACTTCTAAAGGAAAAAATACCAGAATGCTGCTGAAGTAGATTCAGACCAGCATTTTTGGTTTTGGGCGATTTAAGAAGAGTGGAATAGTAGTGAGCAATCACATTAATGATGGTACCCAGTGAGATTTTGTTTTGCTCTGTGTTTTCTTTCAAGGGTGGTAGGTAATTCCAGGACTGGTTAGTTGTGGCCATTAAGTATAAGAAATATAACATCTGCAGTGATGGTCTTAATTGATTTTATTTTATTTTACCTTGAATCATGATAGTTTATGCCTATCTTTCTATCTAGTTACATATTTCACTTTGGTACTGAGTTGTTCAGCTCCTGTCCTTCACATTCCCAAGGCCTGCTGTGCCCTAGAGCTAGATACAGGTGTATGTTATAATAACACTTTGGATGAAATATTTGTTTTACTACATGTATAATAACAGCTGTTGATTGGAAAAGACTGAGTTGGTTTTCTTAATGCTCCTTCCTTTCAGGGAAAACATTGGTTTTTAATATCTTTATCTAAATGAACTTTTAATTATAGCACTACACTCTTAAGAATTGAATTATCCTAAAAATGCCTAAAAACTAACAAATATCATGCTGTTTTTAGAGACCAGACTAACTATTATGATTCTGTATAGGGCAGAATCAAGATCTTCATTTAATCTGTGTGGTGTCACTTCGCTATCTTGAACCCAGCTAGGCTTTGTGGATTTGCCTCAAGGTAGAGAGAGCTCTCCTGCTTCTCAGGACTTCTAGGTCTCTGTAAATATTGCACTGGTTTAGAGTACTTAATGCTTGCTTCTAGGGACCCTGAAAGCGAATATATGCCCTATCTTGGACGTGTATATTACATAGCAAAATGGCACCTTGAACTGGTCATCCAGAAGGCAGAGTCTTAGAAATCATCAGTAACTCCTCCTTTAGCCTCACAGAAACACATTCCACTAATATTTTGTCACTGTTCATGGGGAGAACTACAGTAATCCTTTCTCGGTGTTCCTAGTGAAAAGCTTGAGAACAAGGGTTCGTAAGGATAAACTGAGTCCCCCTCAATGACAGAGGGAATTATAGCTCTGTTAATTGTCAGTACTGGGTCAGTGAGCAAAAAATATCTTTACTTATCCCAATTAGCAGGCATATATTATTGAATCTCTTGGCACAGCATCATACCTTTATGAAAACAAAATTAAATCTTGTGTCCATATGAACCTGGCATTGACGTTAGCCTGGGAGATGATGTAGTTGATCCTTATTATGACCTTCTGCCAAGCACCAGCCTGAAGATCAACCAGCAAAATGACAAGGGCAGGCAGGTTAGGGAGGCTGCAGCCAATTGAGGAGCACACTGCAGGTCCCAGCAGTGCAGCTGCTCACACCCACTGAAGAGGCTGCCTTCCCTCAGTTCTGTGCTTGGCTGCCGCATCCTAAGCTCCACTTGGCTTTGCATAAACAGCTCACACCAGAGGATCTCTTTACCTTTGCTCCAAGCTAAGGAGCATTTACACGATCAGTAGAAGGGCTTGGAGGAGTTGGTAAGCAGTACCAGAGACAGTGTACTTTTCATGCGGCTAAGACCAAGTCAGGACTCAGCTTTATTTGTCAGGAGAGTTGATGTGAACAATTGTGGTGGAGCAAGTCTGAAGTACTAGAATCTCTGTTCTGCCTTCTCTCCAGTATCCTTCCCTGTTGCTCCCACTAAACTTCCTGCAATTTGCTGATAGGGTTGAACTGCAAAACATATGCACCTTGAAAATAAAACTTATTTTTGAGCATAACTGTTAGGCTGACTGGGGGGAAAGCCTTCATGCCAAGTTAGTTAACCTAAAAATACTTTTTCTCATACTTTGGTACAAAGCAATGTATTCTTGCAATGTGATCTAGGTATGGCCGTGTAAAAAAACCTAACATTTTCCTCTATGTAAGGCATATGAATTACTGTAGTTAGAGATAGATTGTTCGTACTTGTTTTGGACAATGAGTAGAGTACAGTGTGTGCAGTGAAGACCAAAATAAGATTATGATTGTTTTTCTAACAGAAAAGTATGTAATTATTAAGTGCTCAGTGGTAGAACAATAGCTCGCACCTTGAAAATTTCCTTCTTTTTGAGAGAGAAGAAAATAAGTTTGTCTGCTATGCCTGCTATTAACCAGTCTTCCAAAGTCCTCAGCAACCTTGTCTGTTTTTGTAACAGTCAAAAGATTTGCTAGGAACATGCAGGAATAGTTTTGGTATCTGTTAGAGGATGGCATTTATATACTGCTTGTTATACTTGTTTTTTAATCCTTTCCATTCATAGAAAAAGAACCCGTTCTGTCTTTTCAGCTGCAATGCAGAACATGACCTTCACTTTTTCTCCTTCGCTTTTCATAACAGTTTTTAGAATAGAAAACAAGAGCTTATTGTCCGTTATTTAAAAAATGAGCTCCCTATTGATTTGCAAATAAATAACAGACTCAGAATATTTAACTATGTTTATTCTGTTTACTGTGTGCAACAAAAAGTATTCATCTGTCATGGCCATCAGTAGGGAAACTACTGAATCACAGCCTGAGCCACTGATTGATCACCTGAGGTGAGCATTGAGTCAGCCATGGGGCACAGGTGAAGGTACTGATACCTGTGTGATTGGAGGGGGGTGGAGCCTGGCTCCACCTCCCCCCAAGCCCCATTTAAGGGCTGGCTTCCACCAGGGAAGGATCTCTTCTTGGAGATCCCTCCTGTGTGGAGTCCTGCGAGCCTTCGTCATCTGAGGTGAGCCTTTGTTCTTTGTACTATTTCTTTGTACCAGCGCATATATACCATCTGTGTAAGATACATTCAAATATACCATCTCTCACTATCCCGCTGAGAGAACTTTTCTTTGAGATCCTTAATCCTACACCATCACTGATATCTTTTTCATGGGGTTGTAATTTAATGCATTTCTCTCCAGAAGTTATGAAAAGATTTAAGAAATAAGAGTAACCATTCCATGCAGCTCACAGACGTTGTCAAAGCATATGGAGCACAGAATACATTGTGTTTTGTGCTGGACTAATGCTAGCTAGAGTCCTGACGTTCTGAAGTACCCAAGAGAGCAAACAAATTTCTAAGAACACCACATTGTGAAAAGAAACAGGAATTTCCCATCAGAACTTTGATATAGGAAAAAGTGAGAATTGTAATTGTTTATATGTGTATTTACACACACACACACACACAGATGTGATGTAGGCATAAGGAACCCTTAATATCATGCAGTATCTTCTTGTGTAACCCACATGACAACATCACTGGAGAGCATGCTGTCCAACTGCAATGCACACAGAAGCTTAATTCACTATTAAAAAAACCCCATGATTTGTCATGAGTTAAATGCTAGCCATATGAAAAGGTGTGTGCATATATGTTTTGAACACTTTTTCTTTTATTCTCTGACATTTCTAGCTATCGTGGAGAATATATCGAATGCTCTCCTCTCTGTTTGACACTGTAGGTTTCATCCATAATATGATTTCTCAGAAATGCTGTTTCAATTTCACCTTGTTTCAAAGTCTTATTTCAAAAATGACAGGGGTAACAGGTACAAAATATAAATACCTGGTTTTGTTAAAACAAGAAAATGCACACTTAGGTCACCTACTTTTTACCAGACTACTTTCAGCAGCCCTACCTAGGGAACCTTCTGAGCATGCTGATATTAGGATAAGCAGTTCACCTGCCAAAGCTTTGATTCTTTTCTCTGCCAAACTCCCAGTGCTTTAAATTGACTAAAAAGTACTTAAGAAATTAATCTGAATTTTCTTACCCAATACATCTGGTATATTTTTCTTTATGGGCTAACTTCACCTCTTTGGTGTATTACATTCTGGAGATTATAAAATGGAAATCCATATAATGTTTACATTATAATATTACAGACTTAATAACACTACATACAGAAGAAGCATACTGCGTAGAGTCCAAGACTTGAGATCTCATTCAAGACATTCAACACAGACAGTAAAAAATCACTTCATGACCTTTTGAATTGTTCTCAGTTGAGAATATGCCAAAAAGTGTCAATGAAAGATGTTGCTTTTGTACTATGTTCTGGCTCCTTTTATTCTAACCTTGGATTATCTAGGGTAAATTGTTCTCTATTTGCCTTAATCTCGTTAAAAAAGAAAGGTAGTGTTCCCATTTAGGACATGTAACGCAGCAAACAGAGGGTAGGAAAGGTACTGTGAAGAAGGGAAAATGCTGGTTGATCTCTCCAGGTGATTCTCCAGACCTCTCTAACTTGGTGAGTGTCTCTCCCTAAATCGTAATTCACGTTTAGATATTTCACAGGTAATTTATTCTCTTTGTGCTACTGCTCATTTGTTTTGTGTGACTCAATATGTCAAGGCATGCACACATCTCACTTAAGAGAATGCTAAATGCCACTGTACGAGGTGGATTGCCAGTTTTCTTCCAGCACTTCTGAACGCCAGTCCACAGAATTTAATATCAGATATCTTACACCCTTTTGGCCTTATATTTGTGTTTCTGGGCCCGTAGAACAATCGTTTTTAACCATGATAGATTTAAAGATGAGCATCTTAGGCTGCAGAATGTTTGGAAATGGAGGCAGGGAATGCTGCAACAGATCTTTTTCTCACAAGAGCGAGAAGGCAAAACTTCGGACATAAGCTGACTTTCTTGAGCTTTTTAGATGTGCTATGTAGTTAAAAATCTGAGAAATACATAAGAATTGTTTTCATCACTTATTTACAATGGACTTTTGTGCCTCAAAGCTTATGTTGTCCTTCAAGTTATCTCACTCGGTTTAATGCAGTCAATGCTATTTACCTGCAAACCTTTTCTTATTTGTGTCCGTATGCTGTCATAACTATAGCAAAACATAAAAGCATCCCCATTTGAATACTTTTATAAGGAACAAGTGACATTTGTAGTCTGGTTCAGAGAAAAAAAAAAATTCTGTTTCAGGTTTCACCATTAGTTACAAGTTTCTCCATTAAGTTTCAAAACAGACTAAAAACTAATGGTGCTTTAGTGGGACTCTGAAAGAACCCGGTTTATTGGCTCCATTTGTTATTTGATGCCTGGTTTCCAGTAGCTTTCTAGACACCCTGTAACCACAACAGGGATTTTAATCACAATATCTTGTTCAAGTTCCTTCTTACGGTAAACTCTTCACACGTAACCTCACTTTCATTAGAAAATAATGCTTTGGCTATCTTAAAATTTTGATTAACATTACTTTATAGGATAAGGCAATCTTATGTATGATAAAGCAGCTGGAATTTGAATAGTATCATTTATGCTATGAAGCTGAAGGATTATAGCAATCCAAACCACTGAGGAAAGCTAATTCAAGGACTCTACAAATCATATAGAAAGAAAATAATACTGTCCTAATGCTTTTAGTTCCCTTCCTGATGAAGACTTTACTATACTACTTGATAATGAACTTTTGTGCTTTTTCTAGTATGTAATGAGCAAATACTGTTTCAAGGGATGATTAGATCAATAGTATAAAGATCTGGGGAAAACTGTGACAGGAACATGACCAGCATTTGCTAGTGTTTGTGCTATTATTGTGCTTAACGGCTTTTAGAGGGCATGTAAAGCCCATAATAGCTCTTATGGCAATGAGGGGATGCTCTGAAAATGAGAAATACTGCAGGACTTGGAACATTTGGAGATAGGTTGCTCAAGGAGATGATGATCCTTGAGCACACTGCTCTTAGTATAGTTCTCATCTTCCTTAAACTGAAGGTAAGCACTAATGCTGGAGCTATTGAGAAGAGTAAGCTGACACTAAAGCCAATGTGATACTCAGCCACATATGTGATAGGCAGAGTTGGGAGGGGAAATGTTGCCTTGTGTTCCAGAACTGGACTGATCTAACACATTAAGATGCCTTTTGCTGAGC
>VXAB01006516.1:0-16237 GCA_013399175.1 Odontophorus gujanensis
CCTGAACTTGTTTCCTCCCCAGCCCTTCCTATAAAATTATTCTGAGCTGTGGAGAGCCCTGGATAATGATTTCTGTACTCAGCTTCTTGCACAAAATTTCAAGGATTGCTTAACAATAGTGGCTTTTTGATTGCTCTTAAGGCAAGGCTTAGAGTACTTTGAAAATATTATTTCTGAACAGAATAATGCACTGGATGGATTTTTAAACCCACAAGCTCCTCAGGGCCTTGTGCTGAATCTGTGATGCTCTTGAGATTGGCTCTGGGAGTGGTTGTATGGGAGTGGCAGTTTGCCCATTGTGTTGCTTTGGGGTGACTTCCCACGGCGGGGGGGGGGGGGGGCGTGTTGCCTCTTGGTTTGCTTTGGGGGGCCCTCCCCCGGGGGGGGGGGGGGGTCATTGCTTCTGGTTGACTCGATGCCACACCTATGCACATCTGAAATCTGGTTATAGGGATTGATGCAGGAAAAAAGGAACATATATGCAATGAAAAACACAATAGGAAGCTGTTACGTGTTTGGATCTTGCATCTCAGCTGTGGGTAGATAGATGGCCATTGCTGACTGCTGTCAACACAATCCTTCCTCTGTTTTCTAGAGGACTCATGAGTTTAATGAAAGAAACTGGTTGCAGGTGATGCTGTGTTCTTACATAAAGAATACAGGGAAGGAGGATTGACATTTACACAGCAATGATGATGCCTGCTAGTTAATACGTAAATGGGAAGGTTTGTAGATGGCTTTTAGATAAGGCCATAAAATCCTAAATTTTTGTTGACGTGGACGTTGGCATTTCTAAAAATTGAGTGTCTGATTTTTGATTCAGTGCATCTTATGAAAGCTAAAAGAAAGACTCAGAAAAATGACTTCTCTTTGAGATGGTCCAGAGTAGCAGGGATTGACGTTCCTTTTTTTAGAGCCATTGAAGACAGTGTTCTCTGATAAGGTTTGGGGAGAATGGGGGCTGTAGAAAACATTTTTTTGTTTGTTTGTTCGTTTAATCTAAGTGAGATGACAGAGAGGGAACAAATAGTAAGCTTACTCTACTGTGGAAATCCCCATCTTGCAAAGCAGACATAGGAAACCATATGTTTTCAGTGACACAGAGCCACAGCAGTTGAAGTGCTGTCTGTCGTAATACTCATCACCAATTTCTGTGCTGCCGTGGACATCATTACAAAGCCCTATATGATGTATTAGGAAGTAGGTGATGCTTAATGATTAAATTAATGAACAAGTAATATATAACTCTTGAAATCTATGGATTGTTTTGAGGTGGATATTGTTTCTTTGCCTTCCTCTTGGTGTATCTGTTTTAATAATTGTTTCGGCTGCTATGGAAACACTTCAGGATAGGGATAGTAAATGTTCTTCGGTAGCCTTTTTTAATCTGCGTAATCTTCTGTCTGTTGTATCCTCTTCTTATTAGACTATCATGAACATAACAAAACCTATTTGCTGGCCTCTGTGCTTAAATAGAATGTAAATATTAAATTAAGTCTGGAATAGTCATCTCAATGTTAAAGTTAGTAGTATGGTTGACATGAAAAAAGTGATAAATATTTAGAGAGGGGTACCACTCCAACCTTTTGTTTATATAGCATCTGATTTCCTAATTACATTTCAGGAATAAAAAACTGTAGATACTTAATTTAAGGCGTTCTCTGGAATGTCCTAACTGAAGATTTATTCACCCCTTAAATATATATTTTATATCAGGTGTGGAACGGGCACTTTAGAATTAATTCTTTAAAGCTTTTCTAACATGCAAAATTAATAACATAGTTCTTCATGTAAAAGGTACCTTTCAACAATCTAAAACAGGAGTGCTTCAAATGTTGAAAGCATGTTTTCAGGCCTGCAGAGGCCACCTTGTGTGCCTGCACTAGTGTGGCTACCACCTCCTGTACTCCCTTCATAAACTGATTGAGCTCTCTTTGTAGAAGTGGCTTTTTCCTTCTGTCACTCTTGCTGAAATGTTTTTTTCATCACCATGAAGCTCTGATGAAGTAACACATTGAGCTGTGGTTATGGTTATCTTCTGTCAGTAGCCTTTAATTACCTTGTGCATGCATCACATGCTTCAATGCATTGATGTGTCTACTGGAAGTGTGTGGAAAAATATTCATAGTAGAAATATATACTAACAGCCAGGGACCTATGGTTCCCAGAGGAACAAGAATGAGAGGAGGATGTACACATGGGACTGCGGCTGTGTTTCAAACTTGCATGATGAGTAGGTTCTTGACAGAGAACGGGGAATTTGGGGCTCTTGGCATGTTCACCAAACATCCTTAATAAATCCACAGCAGATAAAACACACTTGAACAGCATGGAGTGAGACAGGGATGCAGTGAACAGCGTTTTATTTTGACACATAAGGAAAAGATCGGAGTAGTTAGAAAACATATGTTTATTTGCAAATAGAGTACATATGTGTTTGTTTGTTTTTTTCCCAATGGTTCTAGACAAGATTACTAGGTAGCAAACCTGTAGCTTCATGCTCCTAGTAGAGTTGCTGAAGGGAAAAACAGTATGTGCTTGGACACATTAAAAAAAAGATCCTGTGAGGGGAAAAAATAGGAGCAAAGTGACTCTGGAAGTTTAGACTGTGCAGAAGAACAGACTAGCTGTGTTTGGATCCCAGAATGTAGCACAGGAAGAAACAGGCTTAGAATGGGAGAAAAATAGAGATCTTGAGAGGGAAGTATAAAACTGACAATAAGACAGATGATACAGAGTAAAAATGAGACTACAAGGTCACCCCAGGTATGCTCAAGAAGCAACTGCTCTTCAGCTATGAGAAAGGAGATAACCTGCAGTGGAAACTGTAGTGCTTTGTCTCAGGGGCTTATCAGGATGAGAGTAATTTTATGTTCTGGGATGTCGAAAGATAAAGGAGTGCAGACATGGAGACAGTGTTGTGGGGCCAGGACAGTGAAAGAAGAATAGTTTCTGAGTATGGAAATCACAAGGCAAGGGAAAGAAACGGGTTCTGCTCTCTACTGTTGATTTTCTTCCTTGTGCTTCTACTTGTAGCCCCTCTGTACACAGCTCTTTTCCTGCAACTTTGAGAAGCTGATTCTGTTTAGTGTCTCTCCTCTAAGCACAGGTCCTTTTTTTTATTTTTTTTCTTCCTCTGTTCAGAGCTTCTCTTCTTCAATTTCCAATTGTTTCCACTCATCCTTCTCCTTATCCAGCTTCTCCCTGAGCAACTATCTATACTTCCCCGCAGACATCATCTGCGTTACTAATGTGATACTCTCTGCATTTCCTTTACAATAATAACTTTTTTTTCCTCACTCTGTTTTCTCACTCTGTAAGAGCAGTTGTTTTTGCATCCCCAGAGCAGCTACAAAAGCTGTGAAAATTTTCTGTGAAGTATCTCTTCTGGGATGCACTTGAAAGAGCTCTAGAGGTCTGCTTCCTTCTGTTTGGGTCCTTGAGCATTGCTCTCTGTCCCATCCCCTCCTGCCCATTTAGATTGTTTCTGTGGCTCTCCACAGTTGTCAGAAGTCTGGAACTTCCTTGCTACTGTGCAGTTCTTCCCCACAGAAGTGCATTTTCACAGCTACAGAAAGTTACACTGGAATGATGAAGTCAACAGCTGTTAACTGTACATACAATGTTGCTGAGTTAGTATTTCATGTTACTTGAGAAACACACACACATATATATTTTCAAATATGTTTTCCAATATAGACTACATTCTTTTTTCTTTTCACATTGCATTAGAAATAAAAGGGTTGGAGAGTAATGAAGTACTTAGAGTGACCATCTGCTCTTTATTTGACTTGCTATTTTCATTTATTTCCCTGTATCAGTTTAAATATGTCCTGGACCATTAGCTATATTATGATGGATTATTTTGAAATCTTTGTTGAAATGCCAGGTTCAGACTCCAGCTATGAAGCATGAAAAATACTGAGTTAATTCACCTTGGTTGTTTGTCTGTTTACATTTTTGCTCTATTCAGTTTGAGACCAGTTTGCTTCCTTGTTGATAAGGAACCATGGATAGTTAATCCAGAAATATGTGATGTCTTTTAAGTAGTATTCTGAGAAATGTGTTGACTTGAGATTTTACTGTATTTTTGTGATTTTAGTACATGTGGTGCAACTTATGTGAGAAATGGATACTGGAAATCCTAATGGTGGATCCTATCTTTTGCTTGTGAAATATCATAGGTAACTCTGCATAAACACATGCAGAGTCTAAGCCCTTTATTTCGAAGAATCCAGACTTGTATATTTGGTGCTGCTATGTTCATACAGTTAGAAAAGCATTGTGTTATGGCTTGAGGATTGTGACCTGTAATTAAAATAGTGTTATTTTCAAGGTTAACTCATACAAAGATAAATCCTGTTGTGGCTGTTTGAAAGCAATGTTTTTTTCATTTTATTTTTATAGTACTATTAATTACTGTATGTTTGATTTCCTCCAGTATTTTTTGTGTATTATGTATACACATTACAAAATGTGTATCTGAGAGATTTCTCTAGCTTAGCAGGTTTGGCTTCCCATTTTTTTTTTTCATCTGAAAGTTTCTTACTTCTCACATTTCAGTACTTGGAATCTTGTATGTTAGGTATTAGACAATAAGCAGTGTATTGGTTGCATTAGGCTTTAAAATTATCCTATTCTACATAATCTTCTAATATTGACAGACAAAATAAGCCTACTAACTGCATCACACCTTCTTTGCTGGTGTTAAGTGTGAACAAAATTGTGTGATGTCCAAGTGTTACTTGCTTTCAGTTTGCAAGTGAATATTTTCCACATTCTTGAAGAAAATGAACAATTCTGGTTGCTTTTCTTCTTTTTCTTCCTTGTACCCATCCAGTATCAGTCAAGGTTGTTTTCTGTCATGTAAATTTCTTACATACCTTGTTAGTCATTCCAGAAACTGTGATATATGATTCAAAATTGAGGGCATGCATTTATGTAAAAAGACCAAAACCAAGAGCTTCTATTTTTACAAGCAGAACTGAGAACACCAGTGCTGTGTACAATCATCGTGCTGCAACAAAGATCACTATTCAGTGGAGATGCAAATCTACAGTATGTAGGTTTTGTTTTCAGGCTACTTACCGAGTAGCAATTCTTCCTGAATAATGAACCTTCCATGAGTGCTTTGCTTTGAGAGGTGATGATGAATGATGAGTGCTATCTCTTTGAATTGAGCAAAATAATTAAAGAGCAATATTCTTTAAAATAGGTTGTATTGCTAGGATAGGCAGTGCTTTGGAAATGTACTATTCAGTGGACGGGATCCACTCGCCTTCTGTCACATTGTGATCTTTGGTTGCTTGCATATATCAGTGTGAGTTGAGGCCTCCCCGCTGTAACAATGGGGTGGGAAGAGCTGGTTTAATAGAGGAGTAATAGAACTTGTTTGCTGTGCAACAGACTTTTCTTCTTCCTGCTATTTCATGTATTGGGCACGGTTTATTTGTTTTCCCTTTCCCTGCTATTCACTTTGCAACCCACTCTTCGTTGCTATATTGTTATGTTACAGACATCCCCTTTCTCTGGGGTGGAGTCTTCCCAGCCTTGTTGCCTAGCTGATACTGAGTCTGGAGATGTTAGCTGTGCTTGGAACAACTTGCTGCAGGCTGCTTTGCACAACTGGCTGTGTGTGCCTTGGAGTTCTGCTCTTGACTTCCTGTTAATTGAAGGTGTTAATGTTTGTGGAATTCCTTTTTATTATGGGGACCTGTGTACTAAGAGGCTGGCTTCTAAAAGGAATCAGCAGTGTCGACTGTAGTGAGATGCTTCTGCTTTGTGCTGGGTTCAAACTGATGGCTTAGTTGTTGCCAAGTGTGGCTGCTTAAAGGAGATTTCTCTTCTTGAATTAATGATTTTTTTTTGGTAGTTCACAAGTGGTCCTATATTTTAGGAATTAAGTATATAAGGAAATAATCTGTACAAGAAATGTTTTTTTATAGTTCTCTTAAATTCAGAATTAGGAACAAGTTGAGATTATTTACTGTCTTCACTTCTTTTTCCTCTTGAATTCTCTGAGCCAACCCTTCTTTGGTTGCTTAAAATGGCTTTTTTCCTATGTAGCATCTAGATGCAAGATTTCCATCATAAATTTATCCTGTAGTAAGGCCTTTCTGATGAGAATTCATTTGTGGCTTTAAAAAGTGAAAATGATTAGAAAACATAGGGAGAAATGAGAAAAGTTTGAGCAGTTGTCTGTACGTTAGCAAAAATAGGTTGAGGCTGATTACTGCGTTTCTCGGTTGGGAGTGGGAATAGAAAAATTCAATGCTGTGAAATGAGAACAAGCGTTTTTTGTTTGCTGCTATTGCAATTTGCCAACAGATGTTCTCGTTTTACAGTTTGTGCCTGGATTTTGATGTATTTTCACATTAAGCACCCACTGTATTTTGGTTTAAACTTGATCACAAAGTGTATTTAAAAAAAAAAAAATAAAAAGTTGAGCTCATTTGGTTAAGATATTGCTTCTTTAAGAATATGGCTATGGTCAGAAAGGGGGACCTTAATTTCTGTCCCTACGTTTTGTAGAGTTAAATGCTGATAAATTTAATCTTATTCTTGCAGATATAACAGATGATCTGGTATTTCTGTTGTGATCAGTCTGAAGTACTGCTACATGAAACAGGAAGATGTAGGGTTTTTGGTAAGCATAAAACATTGAGTGGTATCTTGAAGGATAGCCCTCCAAATGAACTTTCTTTTGCTTTCAGGCAACAAGGCAAGCGTTTGGCTAGCTTGAGAAGAAGGTAGGGTGATGCTGAGCTGAAGAGTACCAGTTCCTATTCCTTGTGTATACATTAACCTCATTAGCAGGCTGCTGCCTGGGCTTGAGTAACTCTGCCTCCTGGGAGCTACCGGCTGCAGGCAGTGGGAAGCCTCCCAGTGCAGGCAGCTTGTCCCTGCAGAGCAGCTCCCAGCACTACTGCCCACGCTATTCCAGCAGCTCCTCCAGCTGTGAAGACCCAGTACCCAGAAAAAAAACTTTTCCCCTGCTTCTCCTTACAGCAGTTCAGTTCTTGCTGCCACAATGCTTCAGTAATTGTATTTCTTTTACCAGGTTTTTTTAATAAAAAAAAAAACACCACACCCTAACACGACAACAAAAAACAAATCAAAACCTTTTTTTTCCCTCTTGTGTGCTTCAGTTTTAAGCAGTGTAGTGGCAGACTTTTGTTAAGAGCTAAAGTATGGAATTTTGAGCACTTCAGCTGGTGACTGCAGTTGTTATGAGCCTTAGAGAACTGCAGATTTCTTGTTCCAGTCTGTAAAGTATGGGAATAGTCTACACTGTGGAGCTGATGCTAGTGAGACGGAGTCCATTGGACTGTGCTTTTTTGTACAAAAAGTGAAAGCACTGATTGATGGCCCGATAGATGTCCCATTGTGATCCAGGAGAAGATTGTCCTACTACAAAATGTCCCTGAAGGCAAAATGAGAAGTCAGTGCAGTTTCATAGTGATGAGGTGCTTTGTCTGCTTCCAAGAGCATCAACTTGCTTTGCCTGAGAAGTTTGTTCTGTAAACATCCCAACTCAGATAACATAAACAGGAACAGATACGTTGGTGGAAGTTCTTAGATGAACCAGGGGATGGAAGGCTGAGTGCAGGACTGATGAGGAAATGTGTGCTGTGGAGTGTACTTCTATTTCTGTCCTATGCACAGACATAACCAGCCTGCAGTGCTAATAAACTTGGAGTGGTTGTATAGCTAAAGGGTAGGTTATAAATGTGGAAACAGGCACCACAGTTACTGCTAGGAGGCAAGCATGCAGCTTTGGTTTCAGATCTAAATGAATTTATGATGTTATTCAAAATGACATTTGTATCTTAAAAAGCCCTTTTGAGACTGTTGGTTCCTGGTGGCATAAAAAAGCAGAGTTGATGTTTAAGGTAACTAGGATTTATGGCACCTATTATTTTTGTACTCTCTGTGCTTGAACAAGTAGGTAGGGAGATAGTTCCCTTATGGCTTAACTAAGTGAATGCGTACTTACATATAGTAACAGGATCACATTGCCCCTGCTTCTGTTTCTGCAAGCAATTTTTAAAAGGGAACTATGCTAGAATGAAAGGTTTGCAGAAAATCACTGGTAAGATTACTCTTTCTTATTTGTGTCTTTTCTTCTTCCTCTCTCTTCTGTGAAGGCCTGTCAATTTTATTGCTGCTTCCGATAGTGCCACCTCATTTGCTAAATGATGAAATTTTACTTTGACTAAGTGGCTAGCAGAGGTTTCAGCTATCTTTGTTCTCATTTGTTCCCACTTGTAACATCTTTTGTTAAGGTTGTTATGATTACATTAAATGGAAGTTAGCTGTCTGTTCTTCCTTGGTGTCATTTAGAATATTGTTCTTTAAATTATATGGGATAGTTAGTCACACGAATGACTGTAAAGGAGTGAGTCCTGGACTGTAGATTTATTTCAAGTCAGAGTGGGCCATTATGAACACTTAATCTGTTCTCTTTCCCTGACCGGTCACTAGAACTCCTTTCAAAATATGTTTCGATTCTGTCACTTTTTAGTGACTTCTCTCCTTGGATTTAAATAATTTATGTACTTTTAAGAGTCTGTAATGAGAAGCAGTTACAATGTAAAGCAGTATGTGGATTCTTAAGAGTAATAACAAGCTTTTTAATATATCTGATATTTTTGTGATCCTTGCTGTCCCATCTCTTAGTCTGAGTAGGCTTGTGCTGAAGAGACCTCTGACAACGGGATAAATATTCTCTGTATGAAGGCTTACGAAATTCCAATGCAACTTGTCTCTTAATCTTCATTCTAAATAGATAAAAAGAAATTTGATTTCCAGGTGCCTTTCAAGATACCAAGAGTAATTCTGAGTTTATTTCTGACTATGCTGATGTGCTGAAACACTCAGACATTTGAGCTGAGTGCAGTAATGTTATTATAATGGTTGGTGAGTGTTACATGAAATGGCATTACCTAATATTGCCTTCTTATGCATTCAGGGCTCATTTTTACTTCTCTGGCTCCAGCATTCTACTGAGAGCTCACATTCCTTTGTTTTTCTGTTACACCAGAGTTCTTACAGTGCTGCTTTTAAATCCAGGGCACTATCTTCAACCTAATGGGCGTGACCAAAACTCTTGTTTGTGTGTGTGACCTGTGACTTCACTGATTTATGCTGTGACAATTCTGCATGCCCCAAAGATGCAAATCAGTCCATGCAACCAATGAGACTTGTCAACTCTTTCTACTGTGCTGCTTTGGTGAAGTTGAGCAGCAGTGATTTTGTTAACTCTTTCGCAGTAAAAGCTGATGATTGTGAGCAGAACAGAATGCTTCAGGATTGCACTGTGCACAGTGCTGCTGGCTGGCTGCTTTCCCCTTTGCCCTTCCTCAGTTTGTTGCCTTTTCTTAAATTATTATATTATTTTTTCTTTACGCACGTCTATTTCAGGAATGCTTACCCTTATTTTTGCCCAGGTCTCTCCTGGGCAATATGAGCAGCTCTTGGTTTCTTTTCCCATCCTTGTGCAGAAGACAGGGCCCTGCCTTTTCAGCTGTTTGTGTGGCCATGCTGAAAGCCAGCTCAGGGATCAGATCCAGATATGTTTCACTCAGAAGATGCTTTTGCAGCATTGAATGTCAGAAATCCTTTCTGTTAAAGGTATGGTACAAGGAAGAGACCAAGCAAGCGGAAAAACCTGGCACAGGGCATGGCAGATCTTTAAGGCAGAAGCTCTGTGAAAGCCTGTGTTGTTGAACTGAGGCTTGCAGGTATAAGTCACCGCTTTAGGAGTGGCTGATTCACAAACTCATGTTCCTTACCTGCACCAGTGAAGTCAGCCTGCTTAGTATGAAATGAACAAGAGATACTTAGTTGCTGCACCAGCGGACTTAGTGATAGAAACAGTAACACGAAGCTCAAGCCAGATCTCGAAGAGCTGATCAGTGCCCAAGTCAGATGTCTTGTGAAAATCTATTATTCTGAGGTTCTTTATTGACGTTATTTATTAAATGTGCAGTCTTATGGACAAAGAAATTACTCATAAAATGAGATTTAATTTTCTTCAAACCATTGAGTGGTTTAAATCATATCATCTAATTTATTCCTTACTGGACCCGACTCTCTAGTTTCTTTTTATTTCTCAGAACCTAATAGAGAGCAAGAACTGATGAAAATAATAAAGCTGATACTGAAGTCAGGAAGATTCTAAGAATTTTAGAGAGAGTCATTTCTCTTCTGGGCTCCACTGGTGGAGTTTCAAATAGAACCAAAGCTGAAAATGCTTCTTGATGGTCACTTTTTAATGTGGAGATCCTGTGAGGGAGCACTTTTTCTGTACTCCTTATCTCTTTGAAACTGGCTGCAAGTGAAGTGAAAGACATCTATGCTGCTGAGGGATAACAATACTGCATTAAACAATGATTGGATGCCTAACCTGTCAGTGATCCACAAAAATAAAGCAGTCTGAGTTTATTGCAGTTTTATGTATGTAGATATTCCAGAAACGAATCTTGTTGCTAGTGCAGTCATTCTTGTTCATGAGGGAAGTGGACATATACCAAATTTGAATTGAAATCTCTAATTACATGAATTATTTTGTCTCTCATTTGAAAATCAGATTGTGCATGAGTTTGACTTCATGATTAGTTTTCCTGATTAAAAAGGGTCTTTTTAAAAAAAAAAGTTTGGTTTAAGAACGTGACAGCAGTTCTTAAGTAGTAGATGGAAGATTGTCCTGAAGGCACTAAAGAACAGTTCTGAATCGTGTTAAAAAGAGTCCAATGGAAAATATGTTTTTTACCTTCAAATCCACCAGTTACATTAGAAAGACAGGTTTCAGCTAGAATGACAACTATTCCAAACATTTGAATAAACATGCTCTTTGTTTTGTTTTGCATTTTTCTGAGGAGAAAAAAAAAGAAAGGAACAATCTTGCTTCAGTATTTCCTTTCTTATAACCAACTAGTTGCATTCTTCTTGAGTTCGTGGAATGAGCACAGTTTTGAAAATGCTTGAGAAAACAGAGTTCCTCGACCATCTGATGCTTCTTTGTCTATGTGTGTCTGCATGCATCTGAAGTCAGGGACATTGTGCTGGAATCCTGTGAGTGTGACACCATGCAACTGCAGGGTGATGGAGGGAATTGGAGCTCCTGGTCTGGGAAGCCAAAGGTGAATGTGTACTGACCAGAGAGCTAGAATCTGCTATTATCAGCCATCCTGGGTGAAGATTTCCAATTTAAGATTCAATTTATTTTTCAATTTTATTTATTATTAGCTGTAGGTATTTGTAGCTTCTCTTGTGGTACTCTCAGAGCTTCCTTGGAGATGTTCTACTGTCTGTATTGTGAGGTGATGATGTCAGTAATCTCTTCCTGGACAGGAGGATTTGAGACTTTGATAAACAGCTGTAAAAAGATTACCAGAGATTGCTTAAGATGTCATTGCCTTCAGCTATCTTGCTCTGTGAGTGAACTGGCAGAAAGAGGTGTGTTCCAGTATCTGAGTCTGTCAGCTGGAGAACCTAAGCACAAACGACAAAATCCTGTGCTGCAGTGTTAGAGATGAAAGTATGTTTTGTGCAGTGGAGTCAAGGACAGTCTTCAGCAAGCCATGGCAGTACGCACTGAGTACAGAGTGCTGCTCTATTCAAGTGCTCAAGCAAGATTTGTCAACCTGGACATCTATTTTAATAGAAAGTCTACTCTTGTAGCATGCTTCGTCACTGTGGAGGAGCGTCCTTTGCTCTTGTTTTCCCATGAGCTTGCTGTTTCAGTTGCCAGTTGTCATGGGAGTTGAGCACTGTTCTGGTTCTCTAAAGAGCTGGGAGCAGTGGTTGCTTGTCCTGTTGACTTCTTGGTACAATTTTGGGCTGCTCATTATACATTCACGGTATTATTCTCCAGGGATTTTTGTCTGGGAGGCCTCTGCAAACTGCTACAAATGTATTTCAAGAGCAAATTTTGAGTTTTATACTGGCCAGAATGGGATCTCAAACTATATGAGAAATTAGCTCATCATTAGACTGATAAACTACAAAAACATAAGACATACTGTGTAGAAGTCACATAAAGCTCCCTGACCAGCATAAGACTGAGGAAATTAGTTTAGATATGCTGCCTTTTTGTGTGGACTTTGTTCTAGAAGCAGAATTTCACCTTGCACAAATAATGGAAGTTGACTAAAGGTATTACAGTGTTACAGTACAAAGTTCCTTTTGCTTTCAGTTCTTTAGTGTATGAGACTGAAGTGACTGTCTTGTGGAAAACCTTGTAGGGTTGAAAAGGTGAACTTTCCTTCTGGAACACCCTGTGTGAATCTCCCTATAAGATGAGATTAAAAGCTTACAGCTTCTTATGTGAAGCGGTGCACAAAGAATTTGGTGAAGAACAGTACTTATGTACAGCAGAAGATAATTTATGAAGATATGGTTCTATCTATGCTATGACCAGTCTATATAGGTTATGGGTATTCTAAGTATGTATTGCTGACTTGATATAGCTGTACACTTGAAGTCACAGAAAGCCAAACACTTTCGATGAACTTTTCAAGTTTGTGGATGAAATTTCATTGGGCATTCCCCCTGCTCCAAATGCTTAGTACTTTGTAGGTTGTACTAGGTGTGCGGTACTTTGTAGTAATTTGTAGGGTGGAGAGGTGGGGGGAAGGGAGGCTCTTCAAAATTAAGTCCTCTGTTTGCTTTCCAGCTTGTTAAATGCTTCTGCTGATCTGAAGGTGGAGAAACAAAGTCCATCTCTTTTTGTCTAAGTGTATGAATGAATTCATACATTTGACTTGTTTAAACACACAAATTACTGGTTCATTCTGTCAGGGTAAAACAAATTAAAATAAGAAGCTGAAATGCAATATTCATATCTTGTGTATCACATAAAATACTTCCATATAGTTTATTTACTAATTTACTAGTCTCAGTGAAGCATAACCTTAATATACACTTTGTAATAACCATGTGTTGAGATAAAACACTTCCCTACCTTAAAACATGTTTTTTGTTAGAACTGTACTGGCCTGAAGAGTTGCTAAAACCCTGTAGCTAAGCTCCTTACTTTCCTTCAAAAAAGAGAAGTTTTTTCTACTTATTGCTGATGCTGCTTTTGTGCATTTGAATTTAAATATAAAACCTTATTGTCCTGAGCTAGGTGTTTCTCCACCAAACAGTTAAATACTGATATCTGAGGTTAATCCTCCTGTACTTGCAAAATCTATGCTAGAAGTGGTGTGTGCAAGGCCCCAAGTGTAGAAGCTTTATGGCACTTCCTGCACCATGGTTGGTGGGTAGCTACAGAGTAGAAAGCACTAAAATTCATGTTGATTCCAGTGTTTTAATTAAATCATCTTCAAATGCTTTTTCAAGGACAGTCTGATTCTGAAAATACTGGAAGTGCTTCAGAACAGGATGTTGTTAATTGCATATTGAAGTTTACAACAAATCAGAGGAGAGGAGTTAACAAATTCCTTTTATTCCTTTTTTGTTCTGTCTTCAAACTGATTATTTTTAAAATTCAACTTGAGAGTTCAAAATTAAACTTTCTTCTTCTTTTTTGATACTTCTAGTATGAAGTTTACATTGTAAATGGTGATTGTGGTGTCAGAGTTCCATATTTGCTGTCAATATTACATGTATAACCTGAATAGTTAAGTGTCTATATAGAGGGCAATGGATTGAACAGAACTTAACCAATATGTTTAAAAGAAAGGGCATGACACAATATTCTCTCTCAAAGATATTGTTTAAATAGAGCTACTTTTCTAGTGGGTCTACCATTTCTTAATTTTTCTCACTGGTAATTTCTCATGTCACTTTTCATTCTTTCTCATTCTGAGTGTTCTTCAGCAGTATTTAGAAGACATGAATGTTTCATCTTAATATGTAAAGCTCTAAGTGTCTCCTGAGTGTTCACCTGCACAACTGTCATCATGCTGATGTAGGAACCAGCTATTTTACTCTGCTAATTATTTTGAATCAACTTCAGCTGTATTGATATATTCAAGACGGTGTTAATGTGACCAGTGCTATAGTGGATCTCTGCCCTAGGATGGCTCTAACAGATATCCTGTCTTCCCCACTGATGATCCTACTTGCACCACAGTTCTATGCTTCTTGTTTCTTCCTCTAAATTTGTAATGCTCACTGTGGTCTGGTATATCAAACTCACAGCATATTGTTTTCCAGCCTAGAGGATGGAATGTTGTAAACTTGCTTTGGTGGACACTTGGCAAGTAAAGTATGGTGCAGTCTGTCAAGTAGCAGAGACCTTCATGATGCCCTGAAATTTGGTACTTTGGCATGCAGAATTCATTGAATGCTTGAGAAAGATTTGGTTAAATTGTTCTTAGGCCTTCTGTTGAATAAGGCTATCAGGGAGCTCATTTTCTTATTTTTAAAGCAGTGAAATCAAAAAAGTATTCAAAGGGTGGGTTTAACTGATTTTTCTAACCTAGTGATATTTGGATTTAGTTAAATGGAATGTTAAGCATTAACACATGAAAAGATTAATGGCAAAATACTGAAGTTAGAACAGCTTATAGAGAGCCATGTAAAGCGCTATGATGATTTGCATTTTTCTAAACAAAGATGAACTCTTTCTGTGTTTGTTGAATGTAGAGATTGTGTTAACTACTCGAAGCATGTGCAACTTACTGTAATCTGTTTATAATAGTAAGAAATAACACTACAAAATGTGCATGCTCACTCAGTGGTTCTGACAGAAAAAATGACATGCCTTCAATTTGTTGCATGATTTCAGGAAAAAAAGATTTAAAAATCCTTAAATCATCACATGTAGATTTTCCCCACTCCAAGCAGTTTGGAGGTATTTGATAACTTTCACGGAAATAGATGTAAATGTAAGATGTTGAAAGTTTGTAAAGCCTTTTATTTTTAACAGACAAACATTTGAATGAAATTACCGCTTTCCTCAGTGATCTTACGTTCGCAGAGTGCACTAACTTGATGTTTTTACTTCAGAAATGTCAGAGTGCTCCTGTTATTCAAAAACAGCTTAATTATGTATGCTTTGTGACTATCTAATGATCTGTTTTGAGTTACCATGACTCATTTGGGGATAGGTTTTGATGACAAACCAAACTCATGACACTTACCAATGTTTGGCTTTTACGTTCTCTTAGTGAAGATGTGCTCTTCACGTGTACTTTTAATGACTACTTCCTGACTTCCTATCCTATGTTGGTGCATTCTGTGCTTGCTTCGGGCAAAGGAAGTTCCAAGTACAGCTCTGGGACCTAAAGATATACAGAGTGATTCAAAACTTATTTTTAAATCAGTAGATGAATAAACTGGCAGCGATACCTAGCACAGTGCTGGGAAAACTGATGTAAAAGCAAACCTGAGCTTGGGAAGGTAAGAAATGATGAGTTTTTTAATTAACAGGCAGTGCTGCCGCTTGTTTTCTAGTGTAGATCATGTATTTGTTCAGTCTGAAAAAAGTTGTGGAAGAAAGAAAGGCTTGTGGAAAGACATATGTGCACTCTTGAAAGAAATGTGGGCAGTCTTATTAGGATAATCTCCTATGGTCAAATAATAGCCATATAATTTGTTTGCCTTTGTTATAGAGTTTCTGTCACAGCCAGAGGATATTTTCTTTATATGAGTGGTTTTTAGTTGTCACACATGCATTTGTAGCATGAGGTGGTTTGTTTATTTATTTTAAATTTTATTCTGCCATTACTTTTTAAATAGAGGTTGATGGGAGGTTTCTGGAAACTACCAAGAATAGAACCTCTGCTTTGGAAGGCGTAGTGTAAAGGTTGGAAACCTTGTGTTAATTTAAAATGTCATATGAATGAAAGAACAGTAAAATAAAGGGAAGGACAAAGGCAGTAAGAATGTGACTTTGGTAGCTGGCTGTGGTATGTACACACCTTTAATAGCTCCACGTCACAAGCTCTCTGTTGACAGTGATCACCTCACTGAACTTTTACCAGTGTCACAGAATGAAGCATGACTCAGGCTTTGTAGCTAGTCACAATGTTTTTTTTTGCATTCTGCTAATAACAAATCCAGCAAAGATCTAAATCTGTAATATATTTAAATCTTTATTTATTTATTTTTATTATTTCTTTCCCCTTGTATTTCCTAACTCCTACAGCAATTGTGAGATCTGGTGAGATCTGAAGTTATTTTTTTTTCCACAACCACTGCATGAAATTTAAAAGCTGAGTAAAGATAAGTGTAATGCTGTTTTGTTAACAATGATCTCTAGAGGTCCTTTCCAACCCCTATA
>VXAB01006519.1:0-22053 GCA_013399175.1 Odontophorus gujanensis
GGGGGGGAGCGGGCCCGGGCGGGGCGGCTCAGCTCTCGCGAGATTACGCCGCCCCCACCCGGCTCCCACCTGCCTCCTCGCCGCTCGCGAGATTCTCCGCGGCGTGATCTCGCGAGATCTCTCGCGGCGGGCGGAAGAGGGCAAGTGAGGACGCGGAGGCAATTCGCTCTCGCGATAGCGGCGTGACGACGGCCGCGGGGCGGGGCGGGGCCGTGCCGGTCGTTGGTCGCCTGTCGCCTCGGTCGCCTGCTGCGGCTGTCACTGAGCGACGGCAGCCGGACGAGGGCAGCCTGGGCTCCCGCCAGAGCCGGGAAGTCCGCGTCTCCGCGGGGTCCGCGGCTGAGGAGGAGCAGGGCCGGCCTGCAGGTGGAAGTCCGCGCCTCTGAATCGCGCCTCGTCATGCTCTTAATACAGGCACCCACGGGGCCGCTGGATTTAGAGCTTAGTTCACCCGACTAAGGCAGTCAGGGACCTTCTGAAGAGGATTTTTGTATCTAGAAAAGAAATCGAGGTCAGCCTGATCCAGCGGGAGTCTGAAATGCACAACTGAAGCTATGGAGATGGGTAGGATGCAGTAATTACGCACAGACAGTGCCAAAGCTGCAGCTTGAGGCAGTTAATTAAAAAGAGCACAAAGCTTTTTTGCTGTTAGTATATTTTTAGTAACAACAACAAGGTTTATCAATGCTGGTTGGGGAGCTGATTAGAGAAGCAGGGAGATAGCTGCACACCCCAGTGCTTTTCCAAGCTGCAGGAATTGGGTTAAGTATGAACTAAAAAAGCTTCCTGACAGGTCAGCAGGTTGAATGTCTCGCTGCCTGAATGTTTGGACACCACACAGTATCTGCTTCTGTCATTTGTTTTCTCAGAGCCACCACGTAGTCTTCAAAGTTTTGCTTTTGATTGCATTTTATTTTGTGATTCCTGATATCAAAATGAATGAATGAGTGAATGCCAGGAAAAAAATGTATTTGTTGCCAGTGGTCACTGTGTGGCTCTGAGTCTGTGCTGTGTGAGCCAGAGTCATAAAAAACACTGAAAGACAAGTTCCTTGCTCATCATGCAAAGGCTCCACTGAGAAATAACACTCATATCTCATCCCCTGGGATATGAATTGTCTCAGGCTGGTGTTTACACTTGGTTCAGTGATAGCAATTCCAATTGTCTCTGTAAATTTTGCTCTAAAATGATGGCACTCCGGAAATGAAGGAGTTAGTTTTAATCTCTTACAAGAGCTGCTGTTCACACAGATGTACACAGGGCTAAAAGCCCTCTCAAAGCCCCTACCAAACATTCAACAGACTCTCAGTAAATCAGATGATAATGCTGTCTTGCAAATATCTGCACATAGGTTCTAAAGTTCAGGCTGAGCATAAGCAGAGGTTCAAGTATCAGGGCAGCTGCTTTTCAAAACTTAATTCTGGGGCTCAGGATATTTTATGGCCCAAATGGTATTTGGGAGCATAGCCTCATCAAGATTAGTTTGTTAGCACCAAAGGAGATGTTCAGCACAATAAACATGCTTACTTTGAAATAGCTCGTATAATAATAAGATGGGAAACTTTTACTATTGCAAAAGCAGTCTGTTTTTAGGTTGCAGTACTGCTGGTCCTGCTGTATTGTTAGGGAGCTTGAAAATCACTTTTCCTAGTTGCTCAATAGGGTCTATGTGTATGCAAAGTCTGTTCCTAGAGATAACGGGAAGAAGAAGAAGAAGAAGGGCATTTTTCACTTCTGACAGATTAACTGAGTCCCGAGCATGAGGTCTTCATTTCAGGAAGTGCAAGCAACTGGGGAACCTCAAGCTACACTGTCCAGTGCTCATGGCAGTCTGTGAAATATCAGGCTTAACAGCCATGGAGTTGACATCTGTTTTGGTTCAGGCTGTGGTTGTTACTGACATGCTTGTTTTAAATGGATGGCATCTGTTGCCTTCCTTCCTGAACACTGCAGGAAGATGTGGAGGGAGGCACAGTTCTGCTTTCCTACCTTGGGATTTTTGCAAGGCTGGACGTTGCTAGCAGTTCCTTCACCCCTAAACCTCAAGGGAGCAAGTGTTCTTCCTCTCAGGAAGGTAGGGCTCACCTGCCCTCTGTTCACACCTGTGCTGGAGATCCACACTGTGTGCCCTCCTCACCCATTGCAGGAATTCCTCTTAATTTGGCAAGTACCATTTTAAGCATTTCTCACATCTGGAGGGAAAAGCCAGGAGGGCTAAGTGCTGGGTGCCACTGCTGGGCACATCCAGGCTGCAGTGCTACAGCCCCATGCTTATGGAGAGGGGCAGCAGGAAGCACATGTTGTACATCCACAGCAGAAAATCTTGGTCTAGTTAGTGAACCAGTTGGTGAGAATGATTGCACAGTGGCACTCTTCCATACCAGGCACTGCAATTCCCTAGTACACCATTGTGGACAGAATTAAAGCTCTTTTTAGCTGCTGATTGCATCTACCATGAAGGCAGCTCATGCCCACCTGACAAGATTGTCATCCATTAATCATCCACCAAAACCTTCACAGCAGGACGAGCCACTTCCTGCATTTTATTTCCTGTAGAGATGGGGCCTGGCTTGCAGCAAGTTCTGTTTTCTGCTTGGTCTTAGGATTTGATTACCTGCACTGTAACCCAAAGGACAGAGAAGGATGCTGAAGATGTGCTGAAAACTTCCATTTCTTTCTTTCTTTCTTTCTTTTTTTTTTTTTTTTGCATTGAAGAAAGTTTTTAGCAAGAGAAAATCCAACTCATAAAACTAATGACCATTTAAAACCATCCCTATCCTTCTCAGAGACCAGTATCAGTCTGAGACAAGAAAACCATGTCGTTGTCTTAGCAAATGCTCCTCAAGTCAAAACTAGGTAAGAATCCCACAGACCTGTGTATTTAGGAGAGTCCGGGAGGCATACAGAGGTGGGATGCCAGACTTCCTGTCTGAATGCTGGAAAGCTCTACCAGGAGAAGCCTTCAATCTATACCCTAAAACTGGAGTGGTTCCTGAGCCAACCAGTTTGCCTCTCAGATCCCCCACCAGTGCAGCTCGTGCCACCAACAAGGGCTGTGCTTCCTTCCCAGATGCAGGCAGGGATGAGGGCTGTGTCCTGTCTGAAGCCTCTTTGGCAGCTAGAATTAAATCTTCCCTCCACAGCTATTGTGGCCTCCAGGAAGCTGGACCGAGTGGCTCCTGCAGATGGCATCTGCCTCCTGGAGATGGAGCAAAATCCGCGCTGGAGTACAGCAAGTCTCATTGGAGGCAGCGTGTCAGAGAGTGATCAAAGATGCTTAGCCAGACACTGAGCTCTACTTCTGTGCCTGCTGTTCAGCTCCCCTCATTGTGCAGTCCTCAACACCTCGCCTCCACGAAGCAGCCCCTGTCCTGCTGCCCGAGGCAGGCGAGGCATTGGCTGGCTGCGAGCCCAATGTGAAGGGGACAGGAGAGCAAGAGGAGCCCAGCATGTCCAATGCTCACAGTGCAATCTCATTTGGGTACTGGTAGACCCACACCCTGCTCTCTGCTCTCCAGATCTGTGCTGAAGGCAGCTGCTGGGAGCACAGGGAGGATGCATGGATGGAGACTGTAAGGCCTGGACTGAAGAACTTCTGGCTCAGCAGATGGAGAGAAAGAGGAAAGGCAAGGCTCTGAGCTAAGCAGGGCAGGATGGTGCAGCTTCCAAATGAGGGACGGTGACAGCAGGAAGTGGCAGGGACTGGAAGCATTTTTATAACCAGTTGGGGAACAGCTGTGCTGATTTTAATCCAACTGCCTCCAGAAGAGCCATAAAGCCCTTTGATACCTACTGCCCATGCAATAAAATGTTAATCTCAGCTGAAAGTCTTTGTTCTCTTAGCAGTATTTTTCTGTTTAGAGGTAATACTCTGCTGCCTCCAGTCAGAGGCCCCACTGTACTACAGACTGTGTATGTGTAACAGAGGCTGCATCTCCTCCAACAGCTTTAGCATTTGAGAGACAATGGACAGTGGGAGAACCTAGAGTCCTAGTGACCTTTAGGAGCAGAGGCACAGCCTTTCTGCTGCTGCAGCACTGTCCTATGTGCCAGAGAACCCCCTGGCACAGGTGGGTTTTGTGAGGAGGGGAACAGTGTGGCTGTGAGGCGTTTTACAAATGTGTGGTAGAAAGTCCAAGAGAGCTCCCAAGGCAAGTTCAAAAGGAGCAGGATGAAGTGAGTTGGGTTCTCAGTAGCATCTGATATGATGTATCAGTAGAGAAGAGGCCACGAAGGGCTTCAGCATCATTTCTAAGCCCTCCTAGGGAAGGCAGTAGTTGGTTTCCCACTGGGATGTCACATATTTCCATGATAGTCATGTGGGCTTCTTGGTTAACAGTTTAAACCTAAACAACATAGGCTGCCAGCTATGCTTTCAGCACTGACCTGTAAGTACCAGTGTTCCAAAAGTACGTATGCCTCCCACCCTTATGCTCTTGACAGACCTTAGTGACCACTGATGTTTTGCTGTACACAGCATAGGCCTGTCCTGCACGGTGCTGGCTGAATGCTCAGGGCTCACAAGGACTTGGGCAATGCCCGTATTAGCGTCCAAAAAACATGTGATGAGTTTGGCAGAAATGAACCAAGCTTTCTATTTTCTCACCTGTTTTGTTCCATCCTTCAATCTTCCCATTCCAGAACTTCTGGCTCAGAATACATTCTTTCTATTCATTTGCACGTAATTTGTGTCCCGAAATTTCTTCAAAATCAGAGTAAGAGGCACAACAGGACTCTTCCCTGCCTTGCAGCATTGTCAGATGTGTAGGTATGACGTGATGAAGTAACCAGTATTCAGTTTCAGAAAGAAGTGTTTAGGTTTCTTTCTCTCAGATCTTTTCTTCATTTCCAGGGATCAGGAGAATCTCCAGGACACCAAAAGCTCTTACTGTAAGCAGACATCTTCTGTATCATCAGATATGGACACTCATGGCATTATCTAAAATAGGTAGACTAACCTAAGATTAGTTTTCCCACATCTCTTGCAGTACTGTTGAGTGCTAAAATTACTGGGCTGCTTTCAGTTAGAGGCTGCTTTTTCAGACGAAACCCTGTGCTAAACCTGCTGAGTTGTCCTGGCTAATATTCCATCACTGACAGTAGAGTTTGAAGCCTATTTGGTATTCCTTGGCAAAAAAACCTGTATTTCTGCCAAACATTCTGTTTTTTATCTAATACTGTTCACTGGGATATCTGTTTTTGGAGAGGGCTATGCTCCTCATAGTGTCTGCGGGTGAAGGTAGTGAGGTCATCATATACTTCCATTATTTAGCATGTACTGTTCTTGCTTTCATGATCTTAGTAACAGTTTGCCACCTCAAACTTTTGTACACATTACTTAGAGGTTTTAAGTGACTCTTTATCCTTGTAGCTGTTGTGTAGTTCTGCCTCCTGCTGCATTAATAAGCTCCATTATGCTGTTATCTTTGTTGCCATCAGAACCAAAAGCTGAAGTGAACTCTAGGCATAGCTCCTTTACATTATTCTCTTTATTGGCATTTTTATGCAACCATTTGTCTTCAATATCTGCAGCTGTATCCTGAAGGATTTTGAAAAGGTACATACAGTATTTTCCTCTCATGAGAGCTCGGTTTTAATTCAGGGTTTCCCCCCTCCTCCTGCCCATTTAAAAGAAGAAGAAGAAAAAAGTTTCCACTCCATTGCTGTCTGAACAGCATAAAAAGCATCTCACAGATGGGCTGACTACTCACAGAGAAGCACGAATCCTAAAATCCAGCAGATCCCAGCCTAAACTCCACTCCTTCCCTGCTGCATTATGAATTAATGTGTCTTGATGTCGTTTTTTTCCCACTGCTGCTTTCAGCATACTCCATCCTTTTCATTTCCTCTGTAGCTCTACTTACAGCTGGTAAACTAATCACTGCCTGAGCAATGCACCTCAAAATATTTGTTTGTGCTGAATGAGTCTAGCTGGATTTTCTGTTTCACATCATCTGCTGTTCATGTTAATCTGTATCAATGTTTGGTTCATGGTACTGAGCTCAAAGAACAATTATGCTGTTGAGGGGAAGGAAGTGAGACTGTAGGAAAAAACTTAGTACGAGCTAGCTGTGAAAATGGGTGTTAGCATACTTTTTGCATGATCACAAGCAGAGATTTTTTGCAGCGATACAGGTAAGATAATTTTGAGGTGATTGTGCAGACTTAAATTAACATTCAGTTCAGTTTCTTCCCATTACAGGGTCTGCAGGGTACAGACCTCTGCTCCCACAGCATATTTATCACTGCAAACATCTGGCTGAGATTTAGACTGCTGTTGAACGCAGGTAATTTCAGCTTCACTCCGTTGTTTTCAGTCAGTCCTCCAGCAGTCTTCCTTGCTTTGACCTAGATTGTGAGCAAGAGCTTTCTGATGGCATTTCAGAGGAAACTAATCTTGCACTCAGACTGAATTATGAACAGATTCGTCTGTGCTCCATACTCTGTGCATAAGCAAGTTTATTTCCACCTCCATCCTAGAGTAGCAAATCCTTAATGACCTGTTCTTACACACAGACTCACTTGCAAAGGCTCAGCCTATGGAGTGAAGCCTTCAAACCTTTCTTCCTCTGAAAGCTAAGTTGCTGCTGGCTAAAGGTACCAGAGACTTATATATATTTTACAGAGGCCTCCAGAATTTTAACATGCAAAATAGATGCAGGAAAACAAAAGCTTTAATTAACAACTGCAGAACATGACAGAAGACTGCTAATGACACCCCAGCAATCACTGCAGACCCCAGTTGGACTGTGCTAACCAAATTCCCTATCCAATTATGCTGCCTGAGTGGGGTGACATGCAGTCAATAATACAGCATGTGGACTGCAAGATACCAGTATTGGCTTTGGAGTGAGATGTCCTCACTGCCTCTTGAGCACTAGGATCAATAATGAGAGGGGGGAGAAAGAAAAATGCAAGCAGGAAGGCCAGCTGCTCAAAGGACCCTGTTAAGCTGATGTATGTACCGGTGGATTTCTACATGAAAACAGCAACACTGAAATGGCCCTTTGAGAATGATGTATCAATACTAGCACCGTTAACTATTACAGTTTACATGCATCACATATGAAGCAATTTTTGCTTTGTCCATTAACTTCTGCAAATGATCTGCCCTTTCTCTTCTGGTTAAAGGTGATGATACATCTGCTGTTCCAAACCACAGATGTGCCCATACTGTTTTCCCACAGGTATTACTGTGGTCTTATTCACACATTATTAAAGTCTTACTCACACATTATTAAAGCTTCGTTCTTACAAGGGGATGTAAGCCTCGTTGGCACTACCACATTCAGGCAAGTTCTCATTTCATAAAAGGGACTGGTCCAGGGAAAGTGCTGAATATGTGGACTAGAAACATGTACTGTCCTACTCCCAGGCATGGAAGGGTTTAAGCTGCCTGTGTGCCACTAAGAGCATCCACCTTACCACAGTAATTTATAACACAACTCTCCTTTCAGCCCTTTCCCAGGACATCTCTAGATTTAGGCCTGCACACATATACTTGCTCACCAGAGTGTCCATTGAAGCTAAGACATGGATGCAAAAAGGAATGAAATCAGCTGCAGCAATTCCTGGTACAGGGGGCCAGAGCTGATGGGCTTCCTTCCAGGGACATCTGGTCATTAACCCTCACAGTATAAGGGCTTTTAGGTCCTTTCATTCAGGACAATGGGCTGCATGGTAAGAAAGCTAACTTCACACAGCAGAGGCTTAATCACACCTTTTGGGACTTTAAAAGCTGGTAGCTATTGATTGAGGCAAGGGTGGTGAAACGAGGTCACAGCTGCCTTCATCTTTCACATGGGGTCCATGGAGACCACACCGAGTAGCATGCAGAGCTCCCTATTGATTCAAGTGGCTTGGCAATTAAAAAGCCCCGTTTTCATCCTTTCAGTCATGTCCCCTCACCAGATGAAGGCCAGTGGGCTCAATCAGCTCTCATGGCTGCCCAAACCGAGTTGGATGCACTCAGCTGTAACACCAGATGAACGCTGAGCACAACTTCAATTCACACCAAATGCCCTGAGATCCATCCTGCATATGGCATAGATGGGGTAATGTTTCCATGCCTCTTCCTCCAGACCCAGATTGAGCCAAAAACCCAGTGAAGAAAAAATGGTGTGGCTCTGGAGAAGGACCTTGCTGTTAGGAGAGCCAAGAGTGGAGGCACATAAACAAGATGGTATGAACAATTTATTTTCTGTTCTAACCCTCCTCCCATGCCTCCAGCTTGCCACTGAAACACGAGAGGTGATAACCTGCACTGTCTTCTGAACCCTATGGGTTCCTCCTCATGACCTCTTGTGCCTAGGAGTGCTTCCCTGGGGCAACAACATACAATGAAGCTTGAGGGAGCCTCAAACTGCCTTTGTACAGCACTTGGCACTGTGCAGTCCAGGGCAACAGGAGGGCTCAGTCCCCTTGTTCATTCTGAAAATATATGTGAGTAACCATGGCAAAGGTGTACTCTCAATCCACAGCCAACTCTGGGGCTTAAAGCATTCACTAACTTCCCAGCAGGGAAATGGATGTGTCCTTTCATCAATCACTTTGTTGCCCAAATAAAAGGCCATTTCATTTTCATAGCTACAGTTCTATCAAACAGTATTCAAAAGGACACAGGTTATCATGCACACAGATGACCAGGCAGCTGAATGATGCATTCAGACTGCACAGATCTCCAGAAACAATAGTGGATTTTGCCACGTGTTATGGGAACACAACATCCCTGATGTGGGCTCTGTGCAGGCTGAACGCCTTCTGGCAATTCTTGCAACACTAACAATACAAAGATAGTGCTTACTATATTGATACCAGACAAATGCTGCCCTAGAACTCACATATATAAGGTCCACTACTGCTGTTTTTATAGTGAGAAATGCAGTTGGCACTTTACAGGCCAATCTTAGAAGAGATTCCTCATACACACACCAGTGGTTTCCTGTGACAGCTTTGCACAGAGATCTCCCAGTGCAGAAATGTGTGCATGGCCAACACGTGCTGAGCATCCTCTGAGCGTGTCACTGTATTGCTTTCAGGTGAGCAGCCCTGGACATCTTGATGGCAGGACTGAGCCATTAACTAGGGGAAGTTATGGGCTATGTAAGACATCCCTAAACATAAGCAGATCTCTGCATCTATTTTCAAAGGATAAAAGTCTGTCCCATGCAAACATGTCAGTAACTCATGGCCACAGTCCCTGACCACCCACTTTCATGTCATTTCCTGACATGAAATGACACATCCTGATGCTTGCCAAGCAGGGAGAGAAGAGGAACATGAGCTGCTTCCTTGCCCAAAGAAGTGGTTTTGTTCTGCTGATTTGCACAGGCTGTGTGCATAGCACTCCTAACCTGTGCCACACAGCTGTGTGACACTTATGTCATCTCTCATGTTATTTCTGTGGACATCTCTCCAAAGCCATCCAGTTCCTTCCATCTTCTGCAGAGAATATGGCTCCACTGGGGACATATGGCACAACTCCAGAGTAAAGAGTGTATTTTAAAATGTACCTTTGCGTGTGTATGGGTAAATGTGGGGATAACCCCCTTGCAAGGCAACAGTGCAGATTTGCAGGAATCTGCTGCCAAGATCTCGGTATCTCAGAATGAGTGTACACCTCCCAGGACTGGGTGAAACCAGGGAGATTCATGCCACTCCCAGACAGCAATCACCAGGATGTGTGTACATACTCATAGTTTCTTTGTGGCTGATCTCATCTATCTATGACCAGTTGATGTGAGCAGTTCTCTTTACGAGATGCCATCATGTTCTTCTGCTCCATCCAAAGCAAAGAGTGGCTGCCCTCAGCTTTCCCCCTGGGCCACTGCCCACTTCTGCCTCCCACCCCTCAGCTGCAAGGCTGCTATCTGAGCTCTGTAGCTGTGCCATGGCTCAATCAGCTCTAAAACCTTACATATAACTCCTGTCTGCTCACGGAGACACGGCTTTGACATTTCTAACCTGGTTATCTTCTTCTTCAGGATACAGCTTTATTCTCCTCACCCAGCAATGTTCTTATCTATTTGCTTCATGATAGTAGATGATAGAATCTGGCGAAGGGCACCCTAATTATTGGAGCATTCAAATCATAGGTTTCAGGAAAAGTGATCATTACTTATTCCAAAGTATTCATAAAATTAACAAGTTCTGAATACACTCAAGATTAATTTAACAAGCCACTGCACATTGCATTTAGCATATGCATTCAAACTTGGTAGAAAGGAACACAGCTCTTTCAGAAGACATCAGGGTCAGAAGTAGAGGGAGCCACTGTTTGTCCAAACAAGAGCACACGTCAAGCAGGTCAGGGACCTGTGCAGCAATGTGTTCAAATGTGTGCAATTCAAAAAGCATACAAAGAAGCTCTTCCCAGGCTTTTCATTATAACAGGGAATTCAAATTCCTCCTTAAATTCTGTTTCTCAGACAAAATCAAGAAGGCAAAAAATGGTGGAAAGAAAAAATAATAAACTCCCTCTCTCCTTCTCCCTACCTCGGAACAGATTTAGGGCTTTATTTTGAGAACGAGGTCGTCTGGCTGATGGCTGCTTCACACACACATGCAGGTACACACTGCACCCTCGTTGCCTCCTTTTTACCTTTCTTGAAGATGTATTTCTCTGTTCATCCCCAAATCCCAAAGCATCTTCCTAGCTATTTTTCCAGCAGGATGAAATGCCAGCAATAAATCCATGCCTTTATTCACCTCGCTGTAATTTCAACAGTGGCAAAGAAGAGACCTCAGCCCTTGCAAATGGCCTTTTACAGTGCTGACCATTCCCACAGCTTCCCTGTGGCTCCACGACCTGCTGCAACAAAGCAATGACCATTACATTTTTGTTTAAACTGTACTAACAGACCCCATTACAGATCTTTTCACATTCTTCACATTCATCACGAAGTATTCCTACCGGTTCATTAAGGGAATGAGGAAATAAATCACACTTGAGAGAATATGATGCCAGCCAGATCCAGATGATTCCAATTTACTTCACTAAAATACTTTTGATTAAAACACATTACTGGTGACGTGTCTAAAAAGGAACTTGGACTTCAGCCTCTGTAATAACTGCAATATGTTCTCAGTCTCTAGCCCTGCCACAGACTGCATAAGCTCATTGTTAAAAACTGCTGTGAGAGTTATTAGGTGCTTGTTTCAGACACACAGACTTCTCACTGCAGTCACTGCTGATGTCCTGGCACACCCTATGTGGGATCATCTGCAAATTAATATCATTATTCAGTTGTTCCAGTCTCACTATGCACACCATAGTTGCACAGTGTCAATTTTACATAAATTTCCACACATGGAACATTTTAAAAATCTCCCAGCTGCAGCAAGAGAAGTGGAAAGAAATTGCTTCAGCCATTAGCAACCTCCTAATAGCACCAGAATCTCAGCACTGACATGGACAATAAATCAGTGCTCAGGTCTCTCTGAGTAACACTGATAACGCTGCTTTCCATCAAGACTGCTTTAAATCACTGATCTTTCTCTGGAGATGCTAAGCTAAGCCCTCATGTTGTAGGTGTGTGTTGCAGGCTCATGTCAACAGGCAGAGCAGAAGCTAAACAGGAAAGGATATAAAATGTTTTATTTTACTCACATTAAGTAGAGCCTGTAAGTGCTTGTCCATTAATACTACTGTAGATCTGAGTGATGCTGTTTGCCTCAGCCCATCCTGGGGTGCCAAAAATTCTCAGTGCATTTGAAGAGGTGATTTCAGTGGAAGTTCCCTTTGTCTTTTTGATGGGTGCTGCCATTCCCTGGGTAAATGGGACACACAAAGGTGAGGACTGGGATACAGGCACATGGAAGTGTTTCCAAGACATGGGTTAGAGACAGACCAGCTGTATGTCTTCCAGCCTGCTGAAGGGATATGCAGGCTCACTGGGATGTCAGAAAAGGGCGCTGGAGACAAGGGGAGAGAAACTCTTTTCCTGAGCTTCTACAGCTAATCCAACCTGGAATTTCCAGGTGATCACTTGATTTCCAGTTGTCCCTTTATCTCCCAGGAGTGGCAGCTACTTAGACATGAAAGCTTTAGCCCTTTGAAAACGGAGTGAACTCATCAGACCCGTGATGAAATCTTGTGAAGAATGATATGGAGTTACATGTCTGTTCAGTCAGCCACCTAGAATCTCACCTCCTCCCTGCCTGAGCAACTGACCTGCCTCTCACAGTGAGGAGCAGCTGGTTTGGGAAGGAGATAGCAGTATCTGGTACAAGGCTGCGGTATTCTCCACCACAGAATCCATTTCAAGCCTCACCACCTTCCTTTCCTTTGTCACAGTGTGTGACCATACAGCAAACTCCGACAGGAAATTGTACTGCAGTCTGCAAGCCCAAGTAGCTGCCAGATTCCTTTTTGCTTTGAGTACATGGCAAAACAATGGAGTGCCTGCCATAGATCATATTGGTGGACAGTCACTACAGGCCCTCAAATGGAAACAGCATGAGAGCCAAGGGACAAATTCCCAGTTTCAGAACTCTCAAAGCTTTTGATTTATCAGAGTGCAGCAGAAGTCAAGTAAGAGTGAGCTGAAATTTCAAGAATCCTGGTAGGTATTTTCTGCCTCTAATTTAAACTGCTTCATGTTCTGGGAGGTAATGCGGGGATTGCTGAAATGAAGGAACTACCAATAAGGGGTATGGCATCTGTTTCCACCTATTCCTTCATTATTACTAACAGCATTTTTTTCACCACATTCCTCAGCCAGTCATCTGTAATATCAAAGAGAAAACTATAGGTTGTTCCACTTCTGACAGGACGATATTCACACAGCCCATATTTTAGCAGGACTCTGGATTCTGTAGCCCCATGGCATTTGGAGCTTCCTGTCAGCAGAAATAGATCTCTTTGCACTAAGAATGAACTACAGCAGCACTAGCTCTCCAGGGCATGCAGCATGCAGTGGGACAGCTCTGTTTCCACACAATAGTAGTTGGTGGTACAGATATCTGTGAACTGAATCATTCAAAATAATGTCACATTTCTGGCTAAGAACTTTTTATTGAGTTTCCCACAGCAGACTTTTTTTTTTTTTTAATCGGGCTTCACTGCCTGATTTGTTTACTGGTTAGGATATTTATTTTTTCCCGTAGAAAAGAAAAACAATGCAATTTNACCTATTCCTTCATTATTACTAACAGCATTTTTTTCACCACATTCCTCAGCCAGTCATCTGTAATATCAAAGAGAAAACTATAGGTTGTTCCACTTCTGACAGGACGATATTCACACAGCCCATATTTTAGCAGGACTCTGGATTCTGTAGCCCCATGGCATTTGGAGCTTCCTGTCAGCAGAAATAGATCTCTTTGCACTAAGAATGAACTACAGCAGCACTAGCTCTCCAGGGCATGCAGCATGCAGTGGGACAGCTCTGTTTCCACACAATAGTAGTTGGTGGTACAGATATCTGTGAACTGAATCATTCAAAATAATGTCACATTTCTGGCTAAGAACTTTTTATTGAGTTTCCCACAGCAGACTTTTTTTTTACTGCCTGATTTGTTTACTGGTTAGGATATTTATTTTTTCCCGTAGAAAAGAAAAACAATGCAATTTATGAGAGTGGCATAAGAACAAAGTATGGAAAATCAAAGGAGAATCCTAAAATGAACTCTTCTTGCCTAGGGCAGAAAATATGGCTGCTGTGTTTGTAGTGTTCCACACGTGTAGGAAAGCTTTGTTTTCATGAAATATTACACATGCTCCAAGTAGGTGCAGGTATCTGTGTAACCCCTGCTTTGTCTTACTGTAGCAGGCAGTTATCATCAGTCCTGCAGCACATAGCATGGCCCCAAGCCTGCAGACGTGTTGGCTGGAAGTCAGCTGCCTAATCACAGCCACCTATGCTGTAATGCCCTCAGGTTTTGTCCCTGGTCTGCCACTGCCTCTCCAAAAAGGCACAGATCTCATGCACAGTGTGTTTTATATGCTAGCCTTGTGCAGAGGTCATGAATACTCAGGATATCTAAAATCGTTGTAGACACCTATGTTTAAGAAACTGAGCACTCACTTGTGCTGTAACCTTAAACTAGCGGAACTGCTGAGGCAACTGCAAGACAAGGCCTTCATGTCTTCCCACCTTCTCAGTTATCTGCATCCTGCTGGCTTTGAGTGGAGAAATACAACCCTATTTAACTATCAAGGAAGAGTTTCCAAATGCATTCACTTGTATGCTCATAAAGTTCATAGCAACAAAGGCCAGTGGTCATTTGGCCATTGCCACTCATCACTAGCAGACCTCAGAAGCCTAGATACTTGCAGAGAGACTTGCAAGACAGCACTCATGCAGCGAGTGGTCACCACAAAATGCTTGTAACCACCGAGTGCTTCCAGGCTGAGTGGAGAAGTGCTATCTAGAACACAGAAGCACAAGGGAAAGAGAATTCCTGCGCCTCTGGAGGAGCACAGTTAGCTTGCTGATACTCATAGCTGTGAGCCAAGCTCAGTCCCTGGCCCCACTGTTTGCTCCATCTCAGATCTCTCAGAATCTCTTTGTATTGGACCTAGAAAACAAGATCCATAAATGCACTGGAGCCCTTCTCAGCCATTAAGCAGTCAACAAACCCTCTGTGTAACCCTTAGGTGCTCCACTGTCCAATAAAAATCCCTCACTCCCGGGTGCACAGAATGGCCATCTGAACATTTGAGGATCCTACTCTGCCAAGTAACTGTTTAATGTTCAGAAACTGTGACACTAAGTTGTGTAGATGCTGGCTACAGCAACATAACTATGCTCCCATCAGCTCATATGGGGAAAGGTGCATTCATGGTGGGTTTTTTTATGCAAAAAGTGAATAAAACTGTCTCTGTTGGTCACCCTGGCATCACTCAACTTCCATGTTCCCCATGGAGCCGAATGTCAGCAAAGAAAAGAAGGGCAGGAGATGACTGCAAGGCCTTTGGCCAGTAAAATCATTCCAAGTCTTCTGTGCCTAGATTTTAAGAGCTTTCAAATCCAGGAAGACTCAGAAAAGGCAGCTTGGCCTTTGCAGTATTTCAAGAATGAGCCATAAAACTAACACCCTGGACCAGTTCTAGTCCCCATCACATGAATTTACTCATGTGCCAGTAACTCTAATGTAAGGTAATCAAGTGATGAAGGTTCCACACTGAAAATACTAAAGAAAGGGACTTCTCTCATGCCAGACTGTAAACAAAGCTTGGGGGAACAGTTTAAATCCTGGAAGGAGAAAATTCTCAGTTACGTTGAGTAGCTTGTATCTCAAGAGTCTGTTTTCAATCATAACATCTACAACCCAGTTTCACAGTTCATACTTTACTACATGAACAGCAGTTGCCAACTGGATGGAAGCCTAACTTGGTATTTTCCAGTTGATGGGAAAGTTTTCTGAAGGATATTTGCTGGAGCAGGATGACAGCTTTGCACGATTCTTCCTAGAAATGAAACATGAATATCACTGCTTCCATTAATGCACTCACTTGCTCTGGACATCACAAGGTTGATATCAACACATTCCTAAATCCTCACAGACCATATGGCAGGGCAGAAAAGGCAGTTGGCAAGAGCAGGAATTTTCTGGAATGGCAAAACAGTTCTGCTGCCTACCAGCCTTGACTCTGCTCCTTGCCTCCCCTGCTTGAACTGGTCTCCACACCCACCAACCACCTTCTAACTCTCCCCAGAGTCAGGGGTTGGAAGTAAAACATTCAGCAGTGTTGGTGGGCTCCTGCTGCTGCTGCAAGGATACAGCATGAGCCAGCACGTTCTGCAACACAAAGCTTTTTTCTTCTGAGCCCTGATGTGGCCATACACAGTTTTGTTCACATCACCGAGAAGGTTTGAGCTAGTTCTGCCTGGCACTTCTTATGGAGTCCCTTTGGCACAGCTGCTTGCACAAGCAGGTACACATACTCCTGATATGGAATTTTTTGGTGGAAAAAAATAATATTGTGACTCTTAAAAAATAGAAAAAAGTTAGATCACTGTCATTCCCCTTAGGATTTCATTCCCATCAGTGGGTCGCAGCACCTGACACCAAAACAAAGTGAACTAATTTCATTTTGTGCTTCAGTGCAAGCTGTCATGCAATGCTTTTAATTGGTATCAAATGAGACAAGATCTTAGAAATGGGGTTTGGCTTAAAGTTGAAGTGCAGAAGGAAAAGATCCTCCTTTCCAGCTGCAATACATATACTGCATGCTAATCCTAGATGAAAAAGGTGTGACCTCTTAGAGAGCAGAGGAGACAGCAAACATCCTGTTTCTCTCCTGTTGTGCTGCTACAGCTCACAATGTGGTACAGAACAGGTAGCTATTTTCTCTGTAGCAACTGAAGAATCCTGATGAAGGGATTCATCTGCATGGCTATGTGAGTCGTGAAGAGGCCATAAATGTCCCAAGGCAATGAAGATTTGGATCTAGCAGTTCAGTGAACAGGACACTCTGCTACCTCCAAACTTCTTCAAAATCCGCTACGATTGAATGACGTGAAGCAGATAAATGATTTTTGCAAAGCTGGAAATTGGTCAGATAAGCTTGGAGACTGCTGAAATACGTAGTGCTTCCAATGTCTACCTGTAGATATCCAAACACCAAAGAACAGGCGAGTTCCTGGTCCATCAGAGTAATATCTTCTCTGTCACAGCAGAGAAGAAGAAAAGCAGCTTTCCCCAGCTTTGTATTTTTATGACCGACATGAGTAAAGTCTCTCTAATCAGGTGTGATATGTTTGGGCGTGATGACAGTAAGCAACAGTTATGACCACAGTATTATTTGTCCTATAAATACAGCTGTGCTTTGTACTTGGTTAACAAGAATTGCTACAGGGAAAGCGAACCTCTGCCAGTTCAAAAAGAAGAACGGTTGCTCTCTTTGATCATTCTTCAGAGATGCAACTAGAAAGAGAGCAAAGAGCACTCCTTGTCTCATCTCGTTCTGCTGAATCACAGCCCCAGCAGTCACAGGACACGGGACTTGGTCCTCAATGCCCCTTGCACGGTGATGGGTCGGAAAGAAGGATAGAGGCAGAGGTCTGGGTTTGAGAAAGCAACATGCAGCCCTGTGAGAGGCCAACACCAGTGAAATTCCACACTGACCTCCAAAGAGATGAAGAAGTGTTTCAATCCTAATCGAAGCACTGCTAGGTTTTCTATTAAAAACACCCCAAAACAGCTGTGAGTTATGCCCAATAAGTTTAATAATTGGTAAAACCATTGCAAATGACAACTACAGAATACAAAGCAGACACAAAAAAATGACCGCATAAAAGTGAGAAAGGAGTAACATCTGTGATGAAAGGTGAAGTAAAATACACTTGACAGGATATGGATTCAGATATAACACACACGGTCACATACAACACCGCATTAGTAACAGCACACACAAATACTCATTCTACTGGGGCTCTCCACAGCTCTCCACTTCATCCCAGGTGACAGGTAAATGGATGGTTTGTTACTCTCTGACATAAATTCTTGTGCACACAATATCGTCAGCACCAAAGGTCTGGAAAAGAAATAGAAATCAATCAGAAAAAATGGAACCAGTAAACACTTAACATCATTTTTCAAGTTACTTTTACTATAGCAGAGAGATCTACAGAAGAAATTTCTTACTCCTTTTGACAGATGAAAGCAAAGAAAGGAGTCATTTTGGACTAGAAATGCACTGTAGGTGACCTCTTTTCCCAAGCACTGTGAATTTTGTCACAATGATAAATGACCCAGAAATTCCCTCCTTCTATAGTTTCTTGGCATGCGTTTATAAATAAACATGAGAAAAGAAAAAGAATTTGGAATGTACTGCTGTTATATTTAGAAACAAATGCAACACTTTGAACTGGAAATGCTGGAGGTGCAATCAGATTGGATGGCACGATAAAAAGGTATTCTTTGACATTTGCAGTATAAATCAGAGTAATCCAAATGAAGTCAGTGGAGCAACGTTGGTGAGTGTACAAGAACATCCTGTGAACATAACGCTGCTGCAAGACGTTGACACACCATGCTTGGATATTGAACCCTTCTCTCCCAAGCTGTAATGTGGGTAGCATCTATCACAGCCTCTTTCCGGGATACAGTGACTTTAACTGGTGAATTAGTTAGCTATGGAGGGGTCTGAAATGAGGGCAGAAAATGAGGACAAAAATGTAGTGGAGATCAAGCTCATTTCACATGACAAAAATGGTGAGATCTTATAAATGTTTTGTCACTAAACATCTGGGAGTCATTGACTTAATACAGACTGCATTTAATTATCATTGGAACAGGTGCTGATCTACGCTCTTTGGTGACCAGCAGCAGAACCTAAGGGAATGGCATGAAGCTGCAACAGGGGAGGGTCAGATTGGAGATCAGGAAAAGGTTCTTCACCGAGAAGGCATTCAGGCACTGGAACAGGCTGCCCAGGGCAGCAGTGATGGCACTGTGTTTGTGGGGTTCAGGAAGTGTCTGGATAGTGCTCTCAGACACACGGCCTGATTTTCGGGTGGTCCTGTGTGGAGACAGGAGTTGGACTTGGTGACTCTTATGGGTCCCTTCCAACTTGGGATATTCAATGATTCGATGATCATCCTATTTCTCATGCCAGATTCAGTACTTCAGCATACTCTGATTTTACAGCTACTAGAGTTGGTGTTATATGATATTATACTAACAGAAGGAGTTTTAGATACGCATCTGAAAGCCTGTTTTTGTTTTTTAAATCACTCTGTAGTACTGCCCTTAGAAGGCAATTGTGCAGCAGTAATATTGCAGTATGGATTATGATGATATTGAGGCATGACAGAGATTGTGGCAGCTGCCTCAGAAAGCCACCTAAACTCTAAATCATATTACGTAACTTTATGTCTTTAGGCTAAAATCAAAGCAAGCAATTAAACATACAAGAAATAAGTGTCCAAGAATGAGGAAATACTGCCTGCAAAAAAGCTACGAGCACACCAAATGCTCAGCTACACTGACATCGCCAGAATCGAGCTCACTGCTAACAAGCTGTGACATGGGATGCTTGGCTGTAATAACTGCCAATGTCTCACTGAAAAATATAACTGAGACCTACCCCAGAGTGTTATGAAAATTCAGCTGGACTTTATTTATTTTAATGCTTCCTATGATTGCTTTGGCCAATATTTCTTCTCAAGGACTTGGCTTTAAAACTGTCTCTGGTATATATTTTCTTCACTTTACCGAGAAAAAAAAGACGTCCAGTATTTTGGATGGTGAGAAATGACAAAGATATAGGTTTTGCTTTTATGCACAAGAAGAGCTTATCATATTAATCTTTACTTACATTTTTAACTTACACATGAAAATGTCTGAAAATGAACATTAAAGGACGCAGCAGTCCCCTACCACCCACAGCAGCAGCTGCAAACACCCTCACTTTGGCTTCCTTCGTGATCTCCATGATTATACACAAACGTGAAGTTACTTTAGTAGGAGCTTTGCCAGAGAAAGGAAGTCAGAACCAAGACCATGCAGAGTTTGAGATTTTGTATAGACTAGGAGGTCAGTGACAGCGACTGCCTTCCTGTGGTACAATCAGGCAGTGCAGAGCATAGTGAAGTCTGGGTCCTCACTGCTCTTATTTCCATGCCAGAGCGCATAAAGAAATGGCTGTAATTGTCATTGTCACATACATGGTTTACATGTGGACTTATATAAAAGGAGTTGCTCTATCTTACTGTAACTTACTAGCACTGTTGATAAAAGTCCACATCGCTAAGCCATGCAAAGAGGAACATATTCAAACTTGCTGCACTCCTTGTCTTGTGGTTAGTCACAGAAATGTCTAAAGAACAGCTGGGCCCAAGCTCAGGGGAAGATCCAAAACAAAAGGCTGTTATTCCTGCAACTTTCACACTTATATCCTTGTACTCAGGAGTAAGACAGGGCAGCTTAGTATTTATATGTCCAATTCTAGAGCGGAACGAAGCACTAGTTCCTGTCAGAACAAGCAGACTTTATGGACTTCCAAGACTGAAAGGAGTAGAACTTCATAATAAGGAGAGAGAGTAACACTGGCTAATTGGTGGTGAAATTTCACCAAAGCAACTCAAAGGAGTGCAACACTACCAAGCTGAATTCAAAACTAATGAGAAGATGCAGGATTTTCAAACACCACACTCCCATCAGATTGCAAAGAACCCACTCATCTTACAAAATGCTACAAGGCCTCTATCTAAATCTAAAACAGGACTTTAAATGTTCAGTTTACAGAAGACTGTAAATGTCAAAAGAGTTTTCTTTACTTAGCTTGTCATAACTTGTGGCTAAAAGAATCCAAAAGGGCACTGCAAAGAATGTGCTGCACAAGGGGATAATCCAACAGATGGATCTGTTTCAGTTCACTCAAGATATCATGACTGCTGACATCATCAGAGATTAAATGAAAATTACAGGGCAGTATATATTATTGTTGCCTTGTAAAGGCCTTATTTACAAACATTTCCTGAGGAACCTTTGTGATACATGGAGTACACAGTACAAACAGGAAAACTCTCACTGAACTCTCACATAGGAAAAATCACTTCTGCCAGTGTGTGCAAAACTCCCATTCTCTGCTCATGACTGATCACCTACAGAGCCACCTCATACAAAGACAAAGGGAATACATCAAATGTATTACAAATGGAGAAGATGCTACATAAATTAATAGCACTTTTCATCCCCAGAAAGGGCTCTGCACATACAGACTTCCACACACACACTCACAGAAGCAATACTGCCTGAACAAGATTAAAGTATCTATAAATCTCTAGACTGATCATACTTAACCCATGATGATAAACTACTGTTATACAGCATAAACATATAAATCTTCACAAGAAATCCATCCTGTGTATTTCCTTTCACCTCCTGAGTCCTATAATGTTTCAAGGAGATTGACTGCTTTGGGGACATAGTCACAGAAGACTCAACCCTCACTTTCAAACTTGGATGCTACTAACAAGCTACGCAACATACAAATTCACTTTCTGCAGGGCAAGACCACGCAAAATCTGCTCACTTATCAAGGTACCTGTATTTGAGAACTGCTGTGCTATACAGTTGCCTCAGAGTAAAGCAGCAAATGAACGGCAGAGATAAGAACACAGTCTTTAAAGCCACTTCCCAGCAACCAGCTAAGCTGCACTCTACCACTTCCTGAAGGGGGCTTGTGGTGCAGAGGGGGTCAGCCTCTTCTCCCAGATTACTAGTGACAGGACGAGAGGGAATGGCCACAAGTTGCGCCAAGGAAGATTTAGATGAGATTTGAGGAGAAACTTTTTCTCTGAAAGAGTGGTCAGGCACTGGAATGGCCTGCCTAGGGAGGTGGTTGAGGCACCATCCCTAGCGCTGTTCAAGAAGCGTTTAGATGAGGTGCTAAGGGATTTAGTTTAGTAGTTTAGTGGGTAGGGATGGTGATAGGAGGATGGTTGGACTAGATGATCTTGTAGGTCCTTTCCAACCTAATGCATCTACGAATCTATGAATCTATGAACGATAATATGCAAGGCTATCCACAGGATCAGACACATTCACAATATAAATGGCTTCGGCTTCTTTCTCTGCTTACGTGTTTGGGACATGCCCCAGATCAAGCCATAGTAGTGAGCAAGGGCTGCAGATCTATAAGTTCCCCTTCTAAATCTCCTCAGGGTAAATACTAAAGTAAAGCACTAGGTAAATGCAACACATATGTGTGCATGACCGCAGGTCTCAGAACTTTTATCAAAGCTGCTTTTAGAGAGGTCAGCAGCAAAAACCTTCAGTGAGGTGTCCCCCCTTTTGATAACTGATTGTGTTTAAGATAATTCTTCCAAAAATTTACAAATCAACTTAAACTACTTATGTAGTTTAACATTGTTTGATACAAGGTTTAGGAACACCGCAAATCTCAGCATTCAGCTGAGCAATACATTTCCAATTCTGCACTTCTCACCTGCTATGTTTAATTTTAGAAGCCAGCAACATCATTTAAAAATGTTCACTCACGCATCTAGACTCTACAGTTCACCAGTTTTAATCAACTATGTCATGATTTTTCTGGGAAGAAGTGGAGAATACAAACCATGCTTGATTCCCCCCCCCCCC
>VXAB01006519.1:22068-175928 GCA_013399175.1 Odontophorus gujanensis
AAGGGGAAAACAAAACCAGCCTTGTTCCCCCCCCCCCCCAATGTGCTGATCTTTGACCCTTGCTATAATTGATTCTGAGAACCCCTGTGTGATACATGAACTGTGTAAAATGTGCTCTAAGGCTGTTTTTGAAGATCCCCTTCAGTAACCATCCACTTTAAAATATTTGTGCTAAAGATTAAATTAAAATCTACAGAGGCACGAGCAGCTACAAAAGCAGTGAGGCAGACAAAGTCAAAATATAAATGTTTCTTATTTGAACAGCTAACATTCAGAAGCAGCATCCTTTAACTTTGTAAGAGCAGACCTTTTGTTCTGACTTACACAAGTGATTGATAGCTCATTAATGTCCTTGATGAAAACACACAGCAAGAGCAAAAACATTAAGGACTATAAAATAAAACTTAAGGGATGGAAAAAGATGTTAGAATAGCCTAAATTCCAGATCTTACTTTTCAGACAAGTAAATGAAGCACATATTTTTGTATTAGATTCCAATTTTGATTTGCCCGAATGCTAATTCATGTTGCTTCTGAGTTGAGCTGTAAACAAGGTTATCTATGCATTATAGACTGTCCAATAAAGTCTAAAGATACAGTCATGATGAGCAAATCTGGACTTTGGTGGGGATCAATCCCTATCGTCCTCCTTTGCTTGCATGCTCCTTTTTTAACCTCGATTATTTGGTACTTCTAAAAACGCAGTGCTGCCATCACTAACATCACTGATAAAAGCAGTTGCAATGTTCTTGCACATTTGTAGCAACGGTTTTATAAAGTAGACCTTGGTCATAAATCCCTCACTCAGCTAAAAGGACTCTTTTAGCAGGACTTTAGATCTACACCTGCCATACTACAAGCTACATATTATTTACAGTACTAATAAGAGTCATCTCATTCCCCATGCTGCAAGCAGTTAAGGAGGACTAAAGGTGAACTCAGCTGGCACCTGAAATTAAAGAAAACTTCTGCTAACTGAATAGTTTGTTCCCCGCATCTGTGTACCAGAGGACACAGTGTGCATGAAAGACCATCATACTGCTTCAGGGGAATATCTTCGAAGAACACAAGAAAATTCTTCTGCCAGGATCCTGAAAAGGCTGAAAATTATACAGTAATAAGGTTTCTATTTTAGATCTGTGATAGTCATAACAATGCAACACTGATTTTTTTTAATATGTGATAATAAATGCATTTTAATACATTGTGTCAGAAAGAAAAACACATCCTCCCAGAAAATGACATAATCTAATGGACCCCCTAAGCCAAGTGGCACATTAGATTAAAAATTATGTAGCAAAGCACCAAGACTTATGCAGCCACTCTTAGCAGAGTAAAACTCATTCCTCACCCCTTACCTACAGCCTCAAACCTATTCTCTATTAATGCCTCAGAAGTCTAACACAGTTTTGATTCCTTATTGCAACTTTTTGCACACAGTGTATGAGTTTCATTGATTTTTTCTGTAAATGCATTAATAGCTAGGGAGGAGACTGACAACTTCTTGAAAGATGTCTTTGGCTGGAGAAGCAGAAGCAGAGGGTGTGAGAAGTATCAGCTTCACAGAGTTCACAGGGTCTCCTTGTGAAGGATGAGAAAATATTTCCTAGGTAAGTAAGAAGGTTTGAGAAGTGTGAAGATGGGAACTGTTAAATATATGAATTGATATAGGGAGAAAAACTGCATGAGAGTGAATTTTGGGTCCTAAAGATCCCTAAAAAAAGCTGGGATGATGGAAGGAAAAAGAGGGAGAAAGACAAAGACAGATCTCACTGTGATCTTGGTTTGGAAGAAGTAAGACGCACATGAGGAGCTGCAGACTCAGACACAAGGAAGATTTCCAAGCATGAGAAAAAGTAATCTAAGTTAAACCCTGGAGCAATTACGAATACAAACACAGTGGAGAGGCAAGAGCTCAAAAGGGATCCCAAAGTTTTTCCACTAAGAGTTCGTATTCTTACTTTGCTCCCTGTCATAGTCAAGAGGTGCACCTCAGGCAAACCTTTTCAGTAGTTTATCTTTCAAAATGAATACGGTCTGGATGGAATATTCAGGGCTTATAAAATTAGGGGCTACAGGAAAGAAAAATTGAGCTTCCCTTACCCTCTTCTGTCTTTCTTCAAACAGAAAGCCTCCCACAGGGATTCATTTTGGTCATCTTTACTTCTCCAAATGAACCAGAGACCTTACACTCACTGTAATCACTCTTAGAAACACCTCATTAGAGAGCTTCAGGGTGTCAGAGGATTCTGAACATCCTGGCTCATGTATTTAAAAGATCTGGCCAATAAATCCTATCAAATATTGTAATGGACTTGAAATTTCCTGTCTTGTGGAATACGTATCAGCCCTATATTTAATGAAGCAAAATAGGCCATTACGCTTCAGAAAAGAGGCAGAAGAATAGAACAACATATCACATTAAAAAGTGAAAAACAGAGAATGATCTCAACCACTTCGAGACAAATGCTATGTCTCCACAATGGCCACAGTAAAATCCTACCAAAACATAGTCACAGCTTGCTGGGAAGGAGAAGGGGATTGGTCTGAGGAAATCAGAAACCAGGAAAATTACCTAGGATCACGATCATCTGAGCATGAGTTTCCAAAACTAGTTTAAGAAAGTCTTCAGTGTATATCAGAAGAATTTCAGGTGAGAATGAAGAGATGAACCTGCTACTGCATCAGGTGTTAGAATGACTGATGGCAGGAGAGCACGTGTGATTCCGGCATTCATAGGTTAAAAAGGAAACTGATTAATTGGAAGGGCTTATAGAAGGACTGAAAGAATAATAAATTAAAAAAAAAACACCTTGTTTGACATTGAAGGGCTCAAGTGACTTAGCATAACAAAAGGAAGGTTCTTCTAAGAGGTGGCTTCATCAGTGATGCTAACAGAAGTATTCGTACAAATAAATGATAGGAATATTATTTAGATTCCTCAATATACACAATATGCAATGGCAGAAAGTTAAACATAGACATATACAGATTAGGAAGAATGTGTACATTTTAGTGGCAATGAAATTAACCAGTAGAATCAATTCTCAGAAGTTGTTCGCAGTCCTATAACTGAAAATACTAATAAGAAGGAGTTTTTTCTAATGTACATCGTAATCTGAAAAAGAATTAAAAGAAAATTCAACAGGCTGACTAGGGGAAAAAAATAGTCCAGATGCTTTCTAATTGTTTTATTGCTCTGGTTTCTTGACCAGTCTCATTCTTCTACCACAGCTGGGTAAGTCCATGTTGCTGATTCCAGGAGAGAAACGTATTATGATTGCTCTTCCCACTTTGCTTTAAACTGCTTTTCTGCTTGAACGTTCCTTGACAGCTGCCTCACTAGTTTGTTGTTTAAGCAATAAACTACAACAATGTATTAGTAAGCTGGAAAAATTGAAGCTGAGAATTCATTTTATTTGGTAGGTTATATATATATATAGATGAAGCAGAGATCTAAGCACTTTGACTCCTAAGCTTTTTGGATGATATAAAGAATTTCAGTGATTAATTCAAAGTAAATGATTCAGAATTATAGTATTCATTCAGTGAAAACCAGTTCCATTTCATTAACAGCATGCTCTTCCTCATAAGGGGTGGATGAACAGTTCCAAATAGTCTGGGATAACAGTAATACTTTAAAAGCTTTTTATTTATACTTGGCTAGGATTGGGTTCTGTTTTTGTTTCATATGTAGCATTAAAAAACAGAGCTCCAACTGCTTTAGAGAAGCGTTTGGGAGGCTGTTTTTTAAATTGCAGGAGTTTAGTCAGTCTGACAGTATGAAACAAAACCTTCCTGTCTGATGTTTTCTTGTTGCTCCAGCAGCATCTCTTCCATGCCCAAACCATGAGGCACAACACCTCAACCAACTGACTTACCCAGAATTCAATTGGAAGGATGTGCAAAATAAAAGATTCTGAACTTGAGCTGAACTGTGTTACTTGTAACTCAGAAAACCTGTGTCTAGATTCAGTTCTGGATGTCATTTAATTAATGTATGTGGATGGATTGCTAGGGAAATATTCGCTAGGGCAAACTCAGCTCTAACAGAAGTACAATATAAATAAAGAAACTGCACATGATTCATGGCATAAATGGAGAGGCAGTTGCAGAGGTGCTACTGCAAATGCTTGAAGTAACCCTGCTGACATATGGAAGGTCACACAGGAGTGGGGGGATGCTGGCTGACAGCGGATGTGTAAATGTGTGGATTTCTAGCGCACTCACAAGGGCAGCTCTGAAATGGATTCAGAGATGATCAAGGAATTGGGGGTGGAGGCAGAGATAAGGGAAGGAATTGTGTGTTCTTCATAAACAGAATGAGATTAGAGCATACTAACAACATGCCACATGTCTCCTATGCACCATGTGCCTGTGTATAAGAAGCATCACATTAAACACATGCTTATAAAAAGAAGGTTCTCCAGAAATGAGGTCAGACGCTTTGATCTCTCCCTCACCAGAGAAAATCTGCAATAAATCAAACAAATTCTTTGGTGTTATTGTGGGCAGAGAGCAGAAGTGGCCCACTTGTGATTATTCTACCAGTAAAAATACGGTGAAAGATATAGCAATAAAATGCAAGTGAGAACCTGCATCTACGTGCATTTTTTCTTAAACAAAAAGAAAAAGAAAGGAAAAGATTTGATGTGTGAATTGTACTGCAGAGAATTATTAAAATGGTACTTTTTCCAGATAGATTGAAGAAAAGTAGTAAGCCATGCTACATAACAACAAAAAGCTGTTTACATGGTGCACACATTGGTTGGGTTTGAGGTTCTTACCAAAATCAGCTCATCATTAGCTAATTCTCGAGTCCAGTATGTTTTAGGACCATCTCCCTCAATAAGAGTTTGTTTGCAATAGATCTTGTTTTCATTCTCCCAAGTGGCCAAACTCTGTGGGCAAGAAAACCATTAGGAAAAGCATTAATTATATTCTCCAGCAGCACGAAGCAGAGGAACAACAACGAGCAGTAGTGAGAATAACTGCTGCACCAAAGGAGTAAGGCACAGATAAAGGCAAAGGGAAAAAGACATCAGTGAAAAGCGATGAAATCAAAATTAAGTTGTAATTTTTTTTAAGTATATACTAGCAAAGTAATTGTAAATGTGTCTTTTCAGTGTAAATCAGCACCTGCTTCCAAACTCAGAAGTCGTTTTCATAAAATGCTCCATGCTGGAAACTCCTGTTCAGAAACACGTGATGATGTAGTGTCCACATTCCCAAATATCTTTGTACACACGTGGTTTGATGTGACATATTATTTATCACTACAAAGTTCCCTCAGAGTAAAAGCATCAAGAGCACTACGGATCATTTTGTGGTCATAAATAATGCAGTATTTGCCACTTATAACCTTCCATGCTATGTGGCACTGTGCCAAGTTAACTGTATGTTAAACACATTCTGTACTAACAACCCAGCATAAATCACAGCTACAGCTCCATTACAGGAACTTTGTTAGAATTCCAATGTTTGTGATATTTCTTTTTTAAGGCTCTAGGTCTGGTGATTGAAAATACCCTCAGGCATTTTTCAAAGCATCTGAATAATGACTATGAAACCAGTGAAAAACAAGTTAAGAAAATATAGGATTTTGTCTAGCTTTCACAAATAGGCAAGCCCTGACTTTCTGCTGCCTTTCATTCTAGCACTGAACTATTATTCTATGGGGCAATGGAACAGCTGTGCAGAAGGATGCCCTGTAATGAATGTGTGAGTAATTGCTTTACAACTAGCACATGGGAGACATTCATTAGTCCGTGATTATATACAAATATGTGCGCACATATGTATGCACAAAATCAAGTTAACACTTCCCAGACGTTCTGAGGAGGAAAAAAAATTAAAAAACCCTTTCCTTTGATCTAAAATTAGCTGTTCACTTTATATATTTATGCCAAAACAATACGTTTTTAAGCTAACAAGCCACTTAAAGTGGCAGTTATAGAAGATATGCCTCTCAGTGAACTGCATTGGACTCCTCTTTGTTCGTATGAACAATAGATCAAGTTAGTTGGCAGAACAAAACCCTCTACCCCATAAAGTGTATCATAATCTATCGCCAGGAATCACTTTTGCCAGGTCTTGCAAGTTATTTTCTGAAGTATTATTTTATTGCTTGTCAATTTCTGCTCCATGGCTACATCTTGGCTATATATATACAACAGCACAACTAATTCCTGAGACTGGACAATAAATAATTTCACAGCACATGGAAAAAATTTGCTACTTCACAAAACACATTTCTTTCAGATTTTTCCAACTTGCAAACCTTACAGCCATAATTACTATTTTTCCATCTGCAGCAATAAATCCTCCTCTAGAAAGCAGGTCACATTTATTGTATATGAATTATACATGAAAAAACTGCTTTTTGCTGAGCAAGATAAATTAACAGCCAGCAACATTTCCTGAACAAACTGTTAAATGTATGAGAACTCATCCTGGAGATGAAGTGGATGTTCTAAATATTCACCGTTTTCCACAATCTACCTCTCTTTGTCAAAAAACTAAATTAACAATAGCACTGAAGATATTAAGTTCACTCTGATTTTTTAATTGTTCACATGGTGTCAGAAGCTGGCTTAAGAATCAGCAGAGATTATAGCTTGGCTGCTGCACCACCAAAAGCTACCTTAGAAACCATATTCTTCATTTGGGACCACATTTTGATGCTCTTTACTCACACACTTTCCTCAGGCAAGCTTACAAACATCAGTGAGTACTTGGGTAAAGGATTACATACTCTTCCCTTTTGTTAACTCTTTCTGAAAGACAGTGCTGATGAGAGCCCAGCTCTCCAGTACCCTGAATCCCATGTACCTACATCAGCAAGAAGCCAAGATCAGATGCTGCTGACTTCACAGTATTATATCCCCTCCACAGCCATTGATTTACAAAGGGTAGAAGAGCAGGGGCACACACAAAGAATCAAACCCCAAATGTACCCTCTTGATGCACTTCTGTACGAGGAGATGGTGTAATTATGGCTGGCTGTAACTCTGGCTGGAAGTCTGTCTTACACTGCTGAAAGTTTATCCAACCAGCAATCTGAAAACGTGCACTTGCAAGGGAATGTAAGATAATTTCAGCCCAAAACAACCAATGTGAACTGCTTGTGAAGTTGTCCGACTGACTTTAGGACAACAATTATGTCAGATTTGTGCACTAAATCCTGACTCTTGAGGTGTCTCCAGCTCCAGCATTCCCAATCCCATGTATACACCAAGAAGAGAGACCAGGGAGAGCTTTCACTGTGGCTGAGGTCTCACAGAGAGAGGGAGGCAAAGAGAGCTGGACAAAACCACACCAGGGAGGGAGCTGGCAAGCAGATACTTGGCTATGCCCTTAAGACCTGCCATGCTCCGTTACCTTCTGATTTCAGTTTTGCTCTGTCCTGTATGCCAAAGAATGTTGCATGAGGTAATCTGCAGTCACCAAGACACCCTCTGAGTGTTACCAGGAGGAAGAAGGTGGAGGACAGCAGATGTGTTTGGCCCACCTAAGAGGACTTTGGTAGGGAAGCTGGGCAGACACAGCAGCTCCCAGTGTGCCTCTCTGCCGGAGTGGTAGTTCTGTATCTCTCAGTGCGTGCAACACACTCCGCACACACAGCTCTCCCCTTACCCTGCATTTTCGGCCATCCACCGTCTCCTCCTCGAAGCTCTCCCCAATTTTGAAGTTGATTTCCGTGGTGCGGACAGTGGTGGAAGTTTTGATGTAGAACTGGTCCCCATCCTGGCGGATCTCCACGTGGGGTTTGGAGGCGGCTGCCACCGCCACCTTCCTGAGCATGGCGTTGACACCTGGACAAAACGGGGAGGAAGCAGAGCTTGAGGTCGCCAGCTCACCCAGCACCAGTCCGGCACGGGCGGGGGACCCCAAGGCAGCACCGTAGCCCCAGCTGGAGGAGCAGCGGCTGCGGGCAGAGCCCCGAGGAGGGCAGCCGGTGCTTGCAGGTGAGACACGGAGCGAGCCGTGCCCACCCCCGTGTCCCCCGGGCAGGGCTCGCAGCCTCCCCCGCTCCGCCGCCGCAGCCCTCCCGGGAGGCACCGGACACCGCGCGGCTCCGCTCGCCCCGCGCCCCTTCCCTCGGTTCACTCACCCAGCGCTTTGAGGAGCTCGTCGAAATTCTCGCTGCTCCTCATCTTCCAGGTGCCGGCGAAGTTAGGCATGGCGAAGCGAGCGACGGGGGCGCGGTGCTGCTTCTCGCTCTGAGGCTCGGGCACCGTGTGAGCGGGGCGGACCGCGGCGGCGGAGGGGAACGCGGGTCACACCCACCGGCCCCCAGCCCTTCCCCTGGGAGCAGCGCACGCCGTCGGGCTGCCGTTCCCCCTCCCAGCTTTCCGTCTGTCCGTCCTCGCGGCCCCCCATCCATCACTCCTGTCCTGCTGTCCTCCTGGGGCCGCCCGACTGCCTCTTGTCCCACCGCTGCGCTGGGCACCGAGGGCTCGATCACAGAGCCCGGAGGCAGCCGAGAGCAGCGCAAAGGAGTCTCAGGGCTCACGCTGCACCGCTCCCAGCCTCGCTGGGCCGAGGCGTCGGAGCATATAATCACACCTTGTATACGGGCACTGCCCGCACACCTGAGTCAGCCCTGGAGCCCGGGGTGAGCGCGTCCCCAGCAGCGCTAACGCGGACGGCCCCCACCAAAGGGGTGCGGGGGGGCACGGCCCTGCCCAGGGCAGGAGGCTGCGGCGACAGAGCCGTGGCTGCCCCGATCCGAGCAGGGCGGAGGACAAAGGTACAAAGCCCGCACGCTTCCATAGTCACGGCCACACTCCTGCGCTGCTCGGTTGCAGGTAGAGGATGTAGCTGAGGGGCTTCCGGAGAGCCAGTGCCCGTTGCGGTCATAGTTTTTCGTGGAGAAGCACAACAAGCCTCGTCTCGCTGTTTTAAATGAACACCGGAGTGCTGTAGCTGTGAGCACCCGTCTGCACCTCACTGTGTTTTCACGGTCGTGTCTGTTGCCCTCGCTTGGAATGCCCCAGTTTTGGGCCAGAGGTGCAGCTGATTTATCCATATGATTAAGGGGAACAGGATTTGGTGAGTTAAGGCACGTGGACTTTTTCTGCCGCTGTTGTGCGTAAGGAAATACTCCAAAGATTCAGAGGGCTGTGATTTCCCGCTCAGAACAGAGCCAGATGTATTTTAATTATAGGAAAACCTTGGCTGAGCCAGCTTCATGGTACATTCACAACCATTCTTCACTTGTTTCACTCGCTCTGTGAAACGACAAGTTGGTTCCTTGAGGTATGTCCAAAATGTGTTCACTCCTGGAAAATGTGCAGATCTGGGACTTACTGCAGCCATCTGTCAGGCAGGACTCTGCAGTTTCTAGAGAGTGAAATTTGCTCTCATTTTTCACCCTAGCAAGGGCTTTTCTCCAGGAAGGCGGAATTGTAGGGCAGAACCAAATATTTCTCTGTTGGCAGTCATTCTTTTTCAACTGATTTTTTTCCCCTGTCTTTTTAGGACTCCCTGGAGACCTGGCATAGCTCTGTATCTGACATATTCTGATGGAAAATGTGGTGGTGTTGGTTTTTTTTCCCAAGAAATTAAAACTTTGGTGGGAAATATCTGTTTTCAATATCAGTTTTCTCTAGAAAAACAAAAGCAAAGAAACAAACCCAAAACAAGGAAAAGCAAAAGAAGTGACGCAAAACTAACCATTGCCACCAATAGTAATAATAACACTAAAAACACCTGGGGAAAAAATCACAAAGCAGACACAGAGATGATATCTCTAGGGCAGGTGGGCTCGGATCTCGTGAACAAAAAGCTGCAGGCCCAATGAGCCTGCACCAAATCTATGCATAGCTACAAAACAGTATTGAAACTCCCTGCGGGGTCTCTCAGTCTCTGCTTGCCAGTTGCACCATTGAAAGCATACTGCCACGCTCCAGGCTTGCTTCCAGAACCCCACAAATAAGTACACGTGGACCCCAGTGGGAGCAATGCAGTGTCTGCAGGACAGAGGTGTTATGACAGTGAGCAGTGCAGCACTAACTGGGTAGGAGCCATCTATGTCTGCCTAAGGAAATAAATCAGCTCCGAAGATTTGAAGGAGGGTATTTTGGTTTTTGGACAACCACTTGATTTCCACTACTGCTCTTTATTTGCAGCACCACTGATCTGAACAAGAAGTATGTTGGCTGTGAGGGTGTTTTGAAGAGGCAGGACCAGTTTTCAAGGTGTTGGACTGTGGCTGCAGACCTATCTCATGCTCACCAGGAGAGACCCTTCAGAATACCCCTCATCTAGAAAGTATGGCGAGCTGGAAGGAGCAAGAGCCTGCAAGTGGCAAAGGCTCCCTTCTGCAAGGGCAGCACATTGAGCTAGTCAGCTTAAATACATCTGATTCAAACTACATTTTTATTTAGTTTATACTCTTTTCTAAAGACTGAGTTACTGATCCACCTATACAGTACACTCCTGGGTGTCTAGCTGGCATTGTCTGACAATGTGTACATGTTCACACCTTATTCCACTCAGAGGAGCTTTTCTTCTAGCACTACAGACTGGGCTCACTGCTGCTAGCACAGGGCTGGAGGCAGGTCCGCATATTTCCAGAGCAAATATTTTTCTTGTCACCAGAAGTTCTTCATATATATGAAATGCTTGAATTAATCGCATTTTTCCATGTTATCTTTCCTGTATACATCTTCTCTTTTTTAAAAATCATTTATGTATTCCCATTCTGTCTCAAAAATATACCCTCTCATTCTTCTGGCTTCACCAATTCATTTAGGAAGTCAGCAGGAGTTGAACTGCTGCCTCATAAAGAACCTAGCTTCCCTCCAACAAAAGTTTGAAAGCAGAACAGTTCTTACATTCCCAGTCCTTAAGACTGTTATCTTTCAGTGAGTAAAATGTGTGAGATTTTTTTTTCTTTGAAAATATTGGGATTGTAATCCCACTGCATCAAGGTATCCAAGTCCTCTTAGACTGATACAGCAATAGAAGGAGATGTAACTTAAATTGCAATTTATTTCAGATGGCTTAAGTAGCAGTTACACTAATCAATTATACATATAACAAGAAGAATATTCAAGTCTGTAAGGGCTGAGTTCTTATTTTATAAGCTCTGATCACATCAGTCAGATCAGTGCTGTTAGGGTTTGGTTTTGTTTTGTTGTTGTTGTTTGTTTGTTTGTTTGTTTTTAAGAGAAAAAAGATAAGAAAGAAGTATGAAAAGTAATTAAAGGTAGGCAAGAGAAAGGAGAAAAAATGGAGGTGGGGTGCAAGAGCCACAACGAACATTGTACTGTTATAATTTAAAATAAAAAAGTAAAAAAAAAAAAAAAATGGAGATGGAATATGGATCCAGATTAGCTTACTTCACATCTTGAATCGCGTTAATGAAGGGCAGAAATAATATAATATGACAGAAATGGCTCAAATCTGTACCATGAGTGAGGGTAGCTCCACTGAGATCAGAAAGCTATTCTGATTTACATAGCTGAGAATTCTGTCCATGGACTTCAGCCCTTATCACAAATCCTTATCCTACAGTGGTGGTAGGAGATATTTATCAGGTTATGCTGAAACAACCAAACTAAATGGTAGTTATACTTTTCTTTCAAGTCCCTTCTTTATCTAATTTCCCCATTCATGTTATGGAAAACAGTTTGATTTCCAAAACACCCCTGTCAGCAGTTTTTTCCCCTCGGCTTTTATTTTATTCACCTGAATCCCCTAAGGCTGATCTCTCACTGCAGATGGACCTAATTAATCTTTCCAACAGTGTCACTAAGACAAAAGGAGGTAATATATGTACAGATGGGATGAGGGCACTTCGTCATCCATCCAAATAAGTGACCAGTAATGTGACCAAAACCATCCCCTTGAGGTTACTGACTGACCACTGTGAAGTCGCACAAGGCTCAGGGTAAACAATAAATTTTATTTACTAAGGTGGTACCCCAAAAAAAGAATGGCTTCAAGGAGAGTATAATAAATTATTTCTGACATGAATAAATTATACAACTGGAAGGCAAATTGCCATTGTAAATTTATCTGCCAAATTAATTTACCATGGGCCTCCAGCATGACAAGAGGTGAAATGTAATACGAATGTATTCAGTGTTGACTTGTATATTCTACAGCACTCTCATTAACAGTTGAAAGAATACCCACTAATCCCAAGCTGAAATGCTGGAGAGATTTCAGACTGATTTCAAATGATTCTGGGGATGTGTCTGTCCAGACAAGTACATTAACTCCAATATAGGTTATGAAGATCTCTTTAAGCAGTAAAGTCATTTGTACCAGCTCACAGGCAACCTAAGGCAGAGTCTAGGCTAGGGGAGCAGAGGATCAGAGCAAGAGGCTGCTGTGACTGGGAGCTGTTGGCACAGGATGATGTACAGGAGTGCTCTGAAGCCCAGATCTGCCTCCTGGGCTTTCTAGGTGGGGTCATACTGGTCTGCATTACCCTCTAAGGCAGAGAATCAAGCCTTCTTCAAATCAAGTAAGGTCCTGTAGGTGTGCACCACAGTCGGGAACAAGGTTACTGTCCCCCTGTCATAGTGTTTTAGATTATAACTTGTATGATGTTTTAAATAGAAGCCTCTGAAAGTGAGCTGGAGTCAGGAAATGGGTAGAGATACTGATGAAGTAACTAAAAAATTCAGCCTTTCCACTGAACTATGCCTGGTAATTTCCCTGTGTGGCCACAACAAATAACTGAGCAAGGATAGGGAAGTGATGGCAATGTTCTGCATGTTTGCAGCCTCGATTTGGTATTTCAGCTTATGACCCTGTTGAAGTTTGGCCATTGGGCTGAGAATACTCCCCATTACTGAATCATCAGTAATGCAGAGAAGCTGTTTCTTTCTCATAAAGAGGTAATCATTGCATTAGAAATTGGGGGCTTCAGAAGCTCTGTAATTCTCTTTTGCTTGAACAAAAGGTATTGGTAAAGCTGTAGCTGTCAATATAAAAGTAATCAAACGGTGTCAGCTCCTCTCTAAAGATGACGCAGGTCTATTAAGATATAGTCAAGCAGATGGACCAAGCTGTTACATGGATTACCTTAGATATTGGAGACTCTTAAAGGATCTTTGTCTCCAGGGATTGAAGACCATGTTATTTTTTATCCGAGTGTCCTGAAGAAGAATGAGTGAATTCAAAGGAGTATATTTCCATTTAGGTCTGGACTGAACTCCCAACAGGGCTATGTCCTGAAGCTATAGGGGCCATAACATTTGCACAATCCCAGGTTTTACTCTGGTGCCCTGACCTTTGTGTATATGTTAAATTCAAAAGCTTTCTACTACATCTGGCAGACAAAAAAAAAAAAAAAAAAAAAAAAAAATTTGCATTCCACATAAATTAGAACCAGGAAACAGGAATCTCATCTGTTAATTCAATTTAGCATTCCAAATGTTATCAAAGGTTTTCCGTCAGCCTATCTCAAAACAGTCATGAGTCTAAGGGTTTGGAGTTAGTCCTTACCAGTATGAGTAACTGTTCCAGTGAAGGTACATCAATTTATGTCAGAAGACAAGGTCCAGTAAGATGTAAGCTATAGGTATTCTAACTTGTATCCATCTATCCTCCGTCTTTGTTTTGTACTGCTAAACTTTGCTTAGAAAACGACCGTGAGTACTACTGCTCCTTCCATTGTTAACCCTCTGACCTTCTAAACTAATATCGTCTGCTCTTTCTAATTCAGGAGCTTTCTGGGGCTTATTAACTAAACAGACCAAGTGACTGTTTCCCAGCTGAAACCAGCATCTCTGACAAGGAGGTCATTGTTTACCAGGCTTCCTCCTAGTACTAGATCTGTAGATTTCAGACTGAAAAGGAATAATGCAGACATTCTTTGTCTACACATTATCTGGGAAGCATCAAGACAACTCAAGCCGCTTCCTCATCGTTAAAGATTTGAGGGGTCCTCTCTAGGGACCGAGGTGGTTACGGCCACAGTTTTAAAACCTGGATGCTGAAATGTGTAGAAAACTGTATGAGGTACCTAAATTAAAGAATCTCTGGCTTCACAATTAACAATCTTTTAAGCTCACACTGATGGCAGTAAAAGAGAGAGTAGTCATCCCTGAATAGCAAGGTCTCACTACATACTTAGAAGACTAGCTGAATGCTATCACCTTGGGACATGATGAACATAGTTCTTAGAAGATGCTGTACTCAGTCTTCTAAATTTACATATTAGAATCCACATGATTTTCAATAGTGCTGGTGATGAAGTATCTGTTTTTGAAAATTCCTTTTTCTTTAGGTAAGACTTAGTAAACCTGATGTTCGGAGTGGCTGTATGGGTTGAGAGATCTGTTTACTGGAAAAGAAGAAATTCTAGCTGAGGTAAAGGACCTTACTACAAGGGGCTTCAATCCCTTAGGAACTGCAGACATATTTTGACATTCGTGTAACCTTCTGTCACGATTAAGACACTTTCAACAGAATTTGTCTCATGTTTCTTGAGAATTCCTCCTCAAAAGAGCTCATTCACAAAGAAATTTCCATCCTGCATGTCTCAACATATCTTTGTACTCCTCTTATTTTTAAGATAATGGGAGTAAATTTGCTGGAGTACGAAGGAGGCTGTAGTTTCCATGAGCACCACCTAGTGCAGAGCATGTTTCATGCAACATGTAACTCTTCCATCTGTATCACAGATGCATTCAGTCTTGAGCAGTTTCCTATGGGCAACTTCCATCAATAATGTTAATTGGAAAAACATGGGAGAAGGTTATTTTGTCAGTAATCTCAAGCTATGAACCCCCAAAGTAGGAGTTACTGGTGTTGCAGAGATAGTGCAACTAAGTTTTGGGGGGATGTTTTCATAAAACCAGGGACACAACCCATTGAAAGATTACTAACAATATTATAGGGGCACAATATTAAAGGAGAATTGCTAAACTTTGAACTTGGTTGTGCTGATGTAACCCTTCTATTTTTCTGGACAGAGATGACAGAAAAAGGGGACACAAAGAAGTGGCAAGGATGCAAACTAAGGCTCCCAAGTCTATTTCCCAAGTTTCTTTCAAATGTTTCAGTTTTTATTTCAATATAATGTTGGTCTATTTTGCAAGGAGAAGCAGCATCTTCCCAGTTCATAAATCTAAACAACAATTCCAAACCACAGATTTCAGAACAAAAAGATGAACTCTTCCCTTTTACCATTAATTGTTGTGTGTCAGTGAAAAAAGAGCACTCTCCTCAACTGAACTCAGTATCTGCCACCAGTGTCAGATGGCTTTGGCTAACCAACTCATGCAAAATGAGACTTTTTAAAAAATGCATATAAAAAAGACATTGTTCTATCATATAGGCTGTTTGTGTCCAGGCAGATGAAGTTCATAAAATGAGAACTGGTATTATATGAACATTTTTTAAATAATACTGAGCTAAGTCAAAATCAAAAAGAAAAATTCCATAGTTCCATGTAAACAGACAGACAATGTCAAAAAACAGAAAACACTCTTCTTTTTCAACTACGTATTGATTTTTAATGTTGCATTCAAAAGACTCTCCAAAGATTGAAGTCCCTATTATGCCAAGTGCTATAGATTTAATTGTCTACTTTTCTTCACTCATAAATGACTGTGAATGATATATTCTTGGCACAAATAAATCTATGTTTATATTTGGGCTACAAGCCTAAGTGGAATTTCTAAAGAGAAATGGTACCTACGTGCCAGACATAACTTACCACAGTTGGAAATGAACAAACAGAAGTATATTAATTCTCATTTTCCTTAATGAGCTATGACAGAAAGTCACTCAGCTGAACATAACTTTCTTTAATAAGAGAGGTTCTGCCCATAATACCACCAATTTTGAATGGACATCCACTAATGTGTTTTTTTGGTTTCTGAAATTAAGTGGTCTAAATCTATTGTTGCCAGAGTAGTGTTAATGCAAACAACAGACATAGACTGAGCAAAATACAGAGGCTTCTTTCCAGAAGAAAGAAATGATTGAGAAGCAAGATAGCTAGGAGGGCTGTCTATGATCTGAAGTTAAAGGAAATAGATGGTAAAGATCAGGGCAACCAGACTGTATTCAGGAGCTTGTTGTGCTTCAAAAATCCAAACTCACTGTCTGTTAAGAATCAAGTAAGTGTGGCTAAGAAATTCCTTTTCACTAACTTGATGGCCTGTTTTCCAATCAGAAGATTTGACTGGGATCAATGATCTTTCAGCAGGGAAGGTTCTGGAGAAAATATATCAAAAGTCTTGACTTACCAAGGCCTTCTGTGGACTGTGGCAGATGTGTGGCATAGGTGGCATAGTGCTAAGATAATTGATCTGTGAGATAACAAGAAACACTCCTTCCAGCTGCCAGACGTAGAAGCTGCAAAATGAGAAAGCAAGAAGTAAGAGCATTGTTCAGTGGAAGGAACTAAGAAAAAGATCAGATTGAGCATTTTGGTTCAGTCATGGGGAGTGGCATTCTCTTGGTAAGGGGCTCAAGGCTGAGTTGTGTTAGCAGCAACAAAAATTTTTACCACTGTTATTTTTGTGAGAGGTTTGCTGATTTTCTTGTCTTTTCTCTGCAAAACAACAGCACCTTCCTGCTTATGATTTCAAGATGTCACAGTTCCAGAAACAATATTTGCCTTTGGGAAATAGACTAAGCTCAGCTTAACAAGGAAACATTTACACTGGGATATTATGGATGCAAAAAAACAAGATTAACCATGCTTTTTAAGGTAAACTGTGTCTAAGCTCCTGACTTGCTGCTGTTGAAACAGACCTTCATTTTGCTGATTTATTTATTGCTTAAGAAAGACATTGCCTGCAGCTGTGATTAGACAGAATATACTTTCACAGTAATCTCTAATGCACTTCTCATGTTTTTAGTCTAATGACAGTGACGGACTGGTTGGCTGCTGTCTATAGATTTCAAATGCTGTTTTATCTGACAGTCCTGAAGGGCTTAGTTGTACCATACAGACATGCAGTGTCTAGTGTGACACTGACTTTATACAGTACAGCACAGCTCTAACTGCTTTGAGTAGAAAGCCCATAAATATATGTAATGTACTACAGGCATAAGCCATTATCTCACACACTGAAAATGACTCAAGTAGTCTTTTCAGCTAGCACACATTTCAAATGGAGTCCCCAAGCCTGAAAAAGTCTAGGCAAAGAAAGAGGTGAAGTATCTAACCAGTCATTCTTTACTGAGCAAACAGTACAGAATGCTCTGAAATGTCACCCCTTCCTGTGGAGACTGTGACATTAATTATGTCTGACAAGAAGAGTAGATAGGCACCATGCTAAATATGACAGAGACTCAAAGTATCAAGGAGAAGTGAGATAGGAGCAGAAGGATAAGTGACACACTGAAAATACAAATAGACAACGGAGTATGTATATGGAACTTATTGAAGTAGGCATGCTTCCTGAAGCAACAATCCAAAGTGCATTCAGAACCTGGATAGACTGTTATTCTTACCAATAACACCCATTTGTAAGCTGGAAAAAAAGATCTGCTTGGTGGTCTCACCATTGTAAAGATGTATCAGAAGTGAAAAGTAAGTAACAGTAGGTAGGGCAGCTAGAGCTCATACAGCTCTGATAAAGCACATTGAGGGTCCTGAACTTTCTATCTAGAAGACTGCTTACTGCTGCTTGTCAAAGGCCCAAAAGCAGCATGTCAACACTCTGGTTTCAGTACAGATTAAAACTGTTTGTATGCTAGCCTTGGGCACAAGTAGCAATAAAAGAGAGGTCATTTACTCATGAAATCACTGCTTGTTTCAGAGAAGCTCTGCTTGACTGACTCTTCCTAGTCTGTGTAGCGTGGTAACAGATGAGACTATGAGGATAGTGCTGTGTATATATGTAGAAAGATTATGGGAATAGAAGAATTTACTTTCCAAGCTACCAGGCACACAAGCCAACTGTTGGACTTTTTACGATCTTGGCTCTTCCCCCAGACTAAGTGGTTCATTTGCGGTACAAAAATTGATCTTTGGAATTTTATCAGAAGAATAGAAAGAAAAATCACTTCCCCTGATCTGCAACATAAGAGGAGTGGTACTGTAGGGATGTAATGCTTTAAAAAGGAAATAATCTCAATAGTGTATTTACATGAAACTGATAAAATTGAAAGGAAGAAGACAAATTGTATCTGCCTGTGATTTTCTAACAGATTCCTAGAAGTGTTAAGAAATGAAGTAAATACATTCTTCTAACATTCTCTTCAAGTTCTTCATTCTGTGGCTCATAGTTTCCAGTCTGTTCTGATGTTTTCTTCAAATTCTCTTTGGAACCAGCTCTGCTCTCCTGTGTTGGTTGCAGTTTGGAGATGAAAAGGAAATCTTGTAGGTTTTAACCAGGACTGTACACAGCCACCACGATCATTGACAAGCATGCAGTAACAGAGTCACAGCACTTAACTTAAATATTCCACCTTACATCCTTCCAGAGCTAATTTTCAAAAGAACTAAGTGGTAGCAAAGTCACAGACCTGCAGGAAGAATCCATGCAGCACCTATTTCTGTATTAAACTTACTTCTTGAGATCAGTATGGTCCTTTGCCTGCTCTGTCATCAGGGAGATGGTAGCATGAAAGAAAGCTCCTTCAAGTGAGAAGCCAGACTAGAAATCTATCATAAAGGAAAAACAAACAAACAAATAACCACCAGAAATCACGTTGTAAATATCCTTGTGATATCCCCATCCTTGCAGGAGAGCACACGGACAGAGTAAGTCTCTGAGTCAGACAGGAAAAGAAAATAAAGAAGGGATCAATGGACTTTCACAGTTTCAGAGAAACAGTGGTGGTACAAAGCACTGCAGAGCAATGTGGCAGAACACAGATTTCAACTGCAAACACTAATATGTTCTGCTGCTTTAGGACATTATTTTTTTTTATCACTGGACAGGCAGAGTTTTACCTGGAACATTATGCAAATTGAATGATTTGACATCATTTTTTTAACTATCTGCATCTTTCTCTGAAAGCTTTCTAAACCAGCTAGGGATGCAGTACTGTAGTTGCCACTGACAATGAGTTATTTGATTATGCCAATTACCTGTAGATTCTTACCCAGTTATTTTCAGAGAGGAGCTGAGGGATATTACAGCAGTTAGGGTGTTCATGCACTGGTATCAATTTACTTGTGACACATGTTAACATGGCAATACATCTGTTCTTGTTACTCTTTAAAGACACTGATTTTGAAATCAATCCAGTGATTCCATCTAGAGATTATTTATTATACAATAATAATTTGGAACAGATTTTCCTGCCCTTCCTCACAATGGGTTGTGTGCAATCTTTCAAGTGTGCCCACTGAAACCAACTAGAATACCTCAGCAGTAATATAGTGCTGCATGTGAAAAAAGAGAAGCAGACATCAACACTCAATTGTTGCTACCGTGATTGTCACAGAACCTATTGTACTGAGTGACAGATGACAAAAAGGCCAGAGTTCTTAGCTATAATTGTCTTAGATTGTCTTAGCTATAAAGGTCTTTAGAGTGTAGACAATAAATTTAACATGACAAAGGTGGGAGAACAGGTGAGTCTGGGCAGATGGGTCAGAACAGTTACAAAGCAACAGCACTCAGGAGGGAGAAATCCGAATCACCAAGGCAGAGAAAAGAATATAGTAGCAGCTTAATTAGACTCCACGAGCTTTAGAGACAGGTGTATAATTATGATCCTGATGATGGTGGCAATCCTCTGTCACTACAGCAGCACCAGGTCAGTAGAGCAAGACACAGCAATGTAATGGGTAGCAGAAAACTCTGCTCCTGTGGATTTTCCCTCTGTCTCTCACCCCAGCTCTCCTCTCCAATTGAACACACTCAAGTTTTGGTTCCCCGGGGCTGAGTGCTTGTGCATTTTGCCCAGCTTGAATCAGCAAAGTGATCTATGAGACCTGCACCAGCTGGACTTCAGCACAGAGAAGCAGGCAAAAGGAAGACAGCAGTAGCAGCCTGAGAAAGTCCAGATCTCCTTCACTAGTCAAAGCAGTCCAAGGAGGTTTCCAGCAGTTTGCTGGAAAGTCTGTCTCCAAAACACTTAGAAGGACCTGAGACTGTGTTTTCCAAGAGATTTAATTCCAAGAGAGGCAGAGCCTTTCTTCAGTGCCTCACACCTCCCGCCTGGAATCATCAGAACACTTGGGCAGCTGTCACATTAGATTTTGTCATTGTGTCCTAATGCAGGAAGGCTGGAAAGTGACCCAATTCATGTTAAAAAAAAAAAGAAAAGAAAAGCGACAATCAAAAGAATTTGTGCAGACACCAGTGCAAAGATGGCAAAGCAAATTGACTTTACTCGGCAAGATGAGATTTTCTTGAAGGAGCTAGGCTGTGAAATCCTTGCAGACAGACTCACCATACAACAATTGGATTTCATCTGCCTGCTTTTGGAGGAAATCTAGCTCTCAAATTCAATATATTGCTCACAAAATACAATCAAAAAACCTTCTACTTCAGCCCTTCTAAGGCAATACAGTCTACTGAAACCCATGATTTACAATCTGCTTCGCTTTAAATTAACATCCTATCAGCAATTGCTGTAACGTATTTCTATTAACACACATAATAAGCCCAGGGGCAGCCCATCTCCAGGAAAGAAACTATTGCCGCTGTGATTTGCACAGGAGGAGATGTGTATCCACATGCAACATCACTGGCCGAGGCTGACATTGCCACTTACCGGGTCAGGATGAAGATGACTACATTCTTCCTTTCCAGGACTGAAAGGTTCAAAGCCAGACTGCAGTTCACATTAGAAGCCTTTTTAGCTTTTGTGCTTTACCCTCCCGACAAAGGCTTTCCCCTGAACATTGCTCCCTCCCCCAGGAGCTGAAACCTGGCACAGGAGGCAGTGTGTAGAAACAAGAGGTGACTGATGCTTGATTTTTTTTGAAACATCCCAGCCATTTCTATGGTGGCTGTAGCACTTCAAATAACAATCTTTTAATCACTGCCAGTACCCAAAACACGACCTAGGATTAGTAAGCGAGAGCTAATGACTGCTCTTTGTTAAATTTAATGGTGTATTGCAAGGGCCTAACAGATCACCTTCTTTGTTCCTGACTGCACATGTTTTGGGGTCAGTTGGCAAACCTTTTCCAGGCTGAGGTGTCCTTACAGAAATGTTGTGCACAACATCCCTCCACTGGGAAACATTGAGAGCTATAGCTAGCTGTGTCATAAGAGCAAATACAGCTCAGTACAGCTGCACAAACCTATAACTCTCCCTTTCAAATAAATGCAAAAGGCACAGATTCCTGAGAGGTGCAAAGAGCTCTGGGCTAACACTTGCCAAACATGCTGTAAATGACCACATCTCCAGGCTCTTCACTCTTAGCACCTCTAAGCCTGCTCCTGAGATAGCTCAGGACCTAGTAAAATCTGTAAGCCAAGAAAACCTGCTCTTGCTGCATGGAAATAGCATGTTGAAGCACCACTGTGAATGGGCTTCCACAGCATGCAAATGACACAAAGATTTAAGGAATGTATATAATTGGATTCAAGCACTTTGTCCAGCAGTAGCTGAATGTAATGTCTGATGGTGTGACATGCTTAGACCTCCTCCCAGTGACTTCCACAGGAGCCAGGGCATGCAGAGAACTGGCGTTTATCCTCCAGTGTAGCTCCTCTGTGTAAGATTAATACCGTCAATTTGATTCACAAGGGTCTGTGAGCCAGACAAACAAACTGAAGAAGAATAAGGCCTTCTCTCAAGGAGACTAGGACACGAAAGAGGTTGCCCAGCAAAGTCATCAAAGCAAACAGCATGAATGGAACAGTGTTGATGAAGACAGAAGTGGCATTGAAGGCTGCAATAACAAAGCGAGGCAGTGACATGAAGATAAGTGGTAAAGTAATTGGCTGGTTGAGCCAAGTGAGGGTCTGTGTAGCCTGCCTGCCAGCAAACCATGCAAAGGGATACCAGGCATTGAAGATCCAAGTGTCCATTTATGTAAATACATTCTAGACAGTGACACAAAAACACATAGGAATGAACACTAAGTCCAACTTCCGAAAATATTCTGAAAGTATCTAAGCTAATTACTTCAAACCTGGTTTCCCTCACTTGCCAATAAATGAAGGGTACTGATCTGAGTTTTCTTACTAATTATTCTCAACTTTCAGAGCTGTACTCTCCACATTTGATGCTGAAAAAGTTTTTTTTCATATCAAAAAGATCGTTAGAGCCACAGGCTTCAAACCAATTCAAGCAGCTAACTGGACTGTCCGTTTATAAAGAGAGTCCATAAGGAGTATAAAATTAGTAACATTTTACAAGCAAATACCCAGAGATTGGAACCATTGTGTCTTCACTCCATCTGTAATGAATTGTGAAAATCTTGACCAGGCAGAGAACAAATTCATGGAAGTGAGAATGTTCCACAGCAGGTGGAGAAAACTCCTCTACTCCTCCCTGTCCCTCAGTTCAGTCCTGACAAACAAACACCAGATGTTTCTTTTATCGTACTTGATTTTTATATACTCATTCAACATTTCAGGCTCATGTGGATGTCTAAGAAACTCTCTCTGATTCACCTCTCCACTCATCAAACAACGACACCAACATCAAACAACAGAGAAGCTGCAAGAGAGAGCAAAATGGAGAATAAAATATAGTAATTCTGATTAAATGCAGCAAACACTCGAGGGAAGAACTGGAGTTTTTCAGCGGGGAGAAAGAGAAGATAAAGTGAGAACAATGGCTGGAGTCAGTTATCTCCAGGCACAGACCAGCTGTTAGAAAGTCTTCTACAATGAAAAGCACTGCTTTTTAAATCATCCCTTGCAAAATAGTTGTGCTCTGAAAGGTTCCCCTTGACCTATAAATGCTGTAATCTAGAGATTGAAAGGCCTGTAATTACATCTTAACATTCTGGCTTCTCTGCAGGCAGCAGTGGGGATAAGGTTGCTTCTGAGGAGGATGTCTAGTTTTTAGGATTTATTAGCTTAATTAACTGTTTTATTTTCCTCTTTTCTTCCCAGAAGAAGCTGTTTAGTCACTTCAGTCTCACTGCCCACCTCATTCATTTGAAAGGAAAGTGCTTTCCAGGCCAAGCTGTCCTCTCACCATTACCCTACGAAGATAATTTGGGGTAGAATAGCAGAGTGCCAGTCAGAGAGATTTGTTCCTGCAAGTGATAAGTATTATTTTCATTCCTGTTTGGCTCAGTCTCTGGCAGCTTTTATTTTATTTTCCACTTTTGTCTGTCTAAAGAACTTATCACTGCTTGAATATTTAGAAAGGCTTTCTTTCTTGCTAGAGGAGCAGTTCAGTATTTAAGTGCAAGCATAAAGCAGTGTCAGTGTGCAGGTATGCAACTGGATTCATCTCAAAAGTGGAACTGTAATTAGGATCTTATTTTCTTGTCTCTAATATTCTGACAGCAACATGCAGCAGTGCTGATTGGGTGGATTATACGTGCTCATACACTGTCTGCCATGGAAAAGGTGAATGCGTGCTCTGCGTGTACCTGTCTTGATGGAACTTGATGAAGGGGACAAGTACCTGAAATGAACGAGCAAACTGCAAATATAATTCCAATTCTCTCCCAGGAAAACGATATCTCAGTGGTTTTTTAAAGGCACGTTGGGTAATGTAAAGCAGGGGAATCCTGCCACAACTGTGCAGAGTCCCTAACACAGAAGTATTTGGAGTGGTTAATATGTCACCGTGTGTGCCAGCCCTTTGCTAACACAAAGAAGCGCGGATTCTCTTGATGCTGCTGCCCCACAACGGGCAGACGGTGTAAATCTGCACGCTGACCCGAGCTCTGTGTGAGGCAGCCCTTTGTTTTCACAGCGGCTGCAGGTTTCTGCGGCTGATCCCACACAGAACCCAAACGTGGAAAATCAAACCTGAAATTGATGGATCAGCCCTGACAGGGACCTGTCATCCAGTCCAACCCTATGGTGACTCTTATGTTCCATAGTCCCTTTCCAAAATGACCATGTTGCTCCATCTTGGTGACCACAAGAGTACATACTCATGTCATCTCTTGTACCTCCCCACTACCTACCACAGATAACTTCAAATACTGCTATCACTTTTCTCAACCCCACTAGTCAATGAATTATTTACTATGGATGAGGGAGAGGAGCTGACATGGCTGACACCGGTTGGATGTCACAGTGCTCTTCTAACAGCAGAGATGAAGCTCGGAGGCAATTAATTATCTTATCTTTATGCTTTATAAAGGTTCGGGTGGCTTTGAAACCTTGATTAATTTGGCTTTTGAGAAAGAAAGGCTGGGCAACTGTTGAATGTTGAATCACAGAATCACAGAATTGTAGGGGTTGGAAGGGACCTCTCGAGATCACTGAGTCCAACCCCCTGCCAAAGCAGCTCCCAGCCCAGGTTGCACAGGAAGGCATCCAGGTGGGTCTTGAGTATCTCCAGAGTAGGAGACCCCACCACCTCTCTGTGCAGCTCCAGTGCTCCGTCACTGCACTGGGAAGGAGTTCCCACACACGTGCAGAACTTCCTATGCTTCAGTTTGTGTCCATTTCCCCTCATCCTATCACCACACACTGCTGAGAGGAGTCCAGCCTTGACCCTTTGCCTCCCGCTCCTTAAATATTTATAGACGTGGATCAGATCCCCTCTGAGTCTTCTCTTCTCAAGGCTGAACAGCCTCAGCTCTCTCAGCCTTTCCTCATAAGAGAAGTGAATCCTGATCTGAGCTGATTGCTGCCCATGACAACACTCAGACTATTATTTTTGAAACGAGTTGTTCTCAGTTTGCCTTCTGCAGCTGTGCTTTCGGCTGGGAACAGTTTTGCAATTTTTGTACGACACCTCAAAGCGTTGGGAGCACTTTGACTCTCGAGAGTAACAGCAGAGCAGCACCGTGCACAGACTGCAGAACCCAGTCCTGCGTACGAGGAAGGAGTACATTTCAAGCGTAAATTTAAGTGGCAGAATTCCTGGCGGAATCCTGTAGGACACATCAATGCAATCATTTTTCTGACTTTTGAAGCACCTCGGTGGTCACATCAGTAGTAAAACATCAGCATCCAGTGACACCAGTATGAATTTTTCTGAAATTCAGCGCGTGAGAGCAACTTGCCTTAAAAGCCTCCATCCAAACAGTGAAAGGACTAAGGATTCTGTGGTGACGTGGAAGAGCTTTCCCCACGTTTCCACTCCTGTCTGTACGGACACACACGGAGGATCTCATCCCGCGCGCTTGGGCGGGCTGAGGGCGGCGCGCGGCGACCGCGGGGGCGCGAGGAGCCGCCCTCACCGCCACCACACGGCGGCGCTCTATGTCGCGGCGGGAGGCCGCGGGCGGGGGCGCTCTTGCCACGCTCTCTGTGGTACGTGACGTCATCACTGTGAGGCGGCGGCGGCGGCAGCTGTGGCGGCGGGGCGGTGTCGGCGCGGCGCGGTACCGTAGCGACGCGTTGCGGGGACGGGGAGCGCGGCCGCGGGAGGTGGAGGTGGGGTCCGGGAGGGCCGTACGGGGTGAGGCGGGCGGCGGGTGACAGGAGGGTCGCTCGCGCTCCCTCCGGCCCGAGCTGTGTTTCGGAGTCCCGTTGTTGGGCCTAACGGATGTTCTCCTTCCAGAGCGTTCGTGCTGAGGTCGTTTTCTCGCAGATATGACCACACAGGTAAATCAGAACATAGCGTTACTCAAGCTAATCGCTAGTTTGATGGATTTTTAGGTTATTATGCATAATACCCATTATTTTTTCTTTCTAGTACGGTATTCTCTTCAAGCAAGAGCAAGGTGAGAAGGCACTAACTTAATTCTGGCTTCCTTGGGTGAGGTAGAACAGATGTGGCACTGAGACCACCAGGGGGTGTTCCTGTTGTGTGTAAATCACAACAGCTTTTCATAGTGAGCAAAACAGCTCCTGCATTCAGAAGCAGTGAGAGCTGTGGGTTACTGCTGGCAGCAGCTCTACCTTACCAGCAGCACCGCGACTTTTTTTGGGTGATTTCACTCTCACATATTCTGAGGTTGTCCTGGGAAATGTTTGTAGGCTGTGTGACTGTGGGGGTGTGTTCTTGATGCAGCAGGTGCAGTAGACTTAGGATCAAAGCCACCATGATTTATCACAGAATTGTAGGGGTTGGAAGGGACCTCTCGAGATCATTGAGTCCAACCCCCTGCCAAAGCAGCTCCCAGCCCAGGTTGCACAGGTAGGCGTCCAGGTGGGTCTTGAACATCTCCAGAGAAGGAGACCCCACCACCTCTCTGTGCAGCCTGTGCCAGTGCTCTGTCACTGCACTGTGAAGGAGTTCCCACACACCTTTGTGCAGAACTTCCTGTGCTTCAATTTGTGGCCATTTCCCCTCATCCTATCACCACATGCTGCATGGAAGAGTTCAGCCTCGTCCCTTTGCTTCCCACTCCATAGATATTTATAGTCATGGATCAGATCCCCTCTGAGTCTTCTTTTCTCAAGGCTGAACAGCCCCAGCTCTCTCAGCCTTTCCTCATAAGGGAGGTGTTCCACATTCTTTATCATCTTTGTAGCCCTCCCCTGGACTCTTTCCAGGAGATCCCTGTCTTTGTTGTACCGGGGAGGCCAGAATTGGACACAGTACTCCAGGTGAGGCCTCACCAGGGCAGAGTAGAGGGGGAGGATCACCTTCCTTGCTCTGCTGGGTCATGCACCCCAGGATAAGCCAACTGCATATACTCTAAAACTTTCTTCCAAAAAACTTCATAGTAGGATACAGATGTTTGGACACGCAATCTTAAAATGGTAAAACAACAGACAGAAAAAGAGCTGTTTCCTGTTTTAATCTCCTTGCTGGGGGAAAGGGTCTGTTTCATTTTTAGCCAGGTACTTCAAGACGCAGTAGAGCTTCCAATCTGTTGGGATTAACTGCTGTAAAAGTGAACTCTGAAAGTGTTTAAAGTTTGTCTTGCTGGGTGATTCTTGTGTCTTTATCAGATAGCTTGCAGCAGATGGATGGTATAACCTTAGCTCTTCTAGTGCACCTAATGGCTTCAAAACTACTTAGAAGATAATGACTACTAATTAGAAGGCAGTCCATGAAGTAGCAGCATAGAATAACTGAGAAGGAATAAGATGGTAAAATGACTAGGAGAGTAACAATTGCAGGTTGGCATATACGTAACATTTAGGGCATAAGGAAATTAAACAGAAAATAAAACATATGGGACCTCCCAGAATCATAAGTCAGAGAGCCAGCTTAATTGTAAACTAGATAATGCAGATTTATTACAATTGCTTGTTATTTCACTGCTTAATATATAGATATCTATGTGAGAATGGTAATAAAGAAGGGTTCTGCATTGAGACGGTGCTCCTCTTGCATTAAACTTACTTGGAGCTTTCTGCATGTAGAATATTGCTTCTGTGTGTGCTTAGCAATTCTCCCAGGCACAGTCTGTATGTGCACTAGGCACATAGCTGTGTTACATCTACATATTTATCAGCCTTTCTGCTCTGAATATTAGTGAGAAGTAAAAACTGGTTGCTGTCTTACATCAAAAGAAATGACTTTAACTTTCAGTTTCTATGCTTTCACTCTCTTTTAGCTCATGATGATGCCATCTGGTCAGTTGCCTGGGGAAAGAATAAGAAAGATGGTTCTGAAACAGTGATCTCTGGTTCTTTGGATGATCTCGTGAAGGTTTGGAAGTGGTAAGTGAAGTGCTTCGTATGGGATGTTATGAGCAGTTTTAACCTCGGGAAGTAGTTGCTATGGAGTTATAGTAGTCTTAAATTTGCACAGTCTGCAGGGATGTTAGAAATTACATCAGGGAAGAGGTAGCATTGAATACAGCTCTTCTCTTGAGCAGAGCTCCTTTTTCTCTTGGAGCAGAAGCATTCCACTGTGCTCTCAATTTTTAGGAACACAAACCCTAGGAAATTACACATCATGTTTTACATGTCTTTTACCAGACAGCGGTAGGACTTGATGTATTTTGAAGCCAAAGAATTAGGAATGCATTTTTTTTCTGAGATAATGTATTGGGAAGGAGTGTGTCTACTGCAGAATGAATCATGGAAGCAAAACACAAAAGGAATTATCACCTTGTAAAAAAAAAAAAGTGCTTCATTTTAATTGCTTAAGTAGCTCTGTTGTGGTATTATAAAAATGTTAGCCGTTGTTTCATGCTGTGGTGGCAGATGAAGTCTGTTGTGTAAGTATTTGTATACTGCCGTGGAATGGAGATTTCTGGGGGAATACTTAAGAGTGTAAAATGAAGTACTTACTTTGCATAAATATGGTAAATAATTGATTTGTTTGTTCTTTCCTTTGAGTACCATAAACAATTTGTGCATCTCTATCTTTGCTTTCCACTCAGGCTGCCCCCTGGCTGACCAAAATGGAGAACTGTGGGTTATCTTATTTGTTCTGTCTGAGCTTTGAGATTAGCAAAGTACCCCCAGCTATTCGTAATTTTTTTTTCCCTGTCACAAAAGGAATGATGAAAAATTGGATCTACAGTGGACGTTAGAAGGACACCAGCTGGGTGTGGTGTCTGTGGATATCAGCCACACGGGTTCCATTGCAGCATCCAGCTCCCTGGATGCCCATATTCGCCTTTGGGATTTAGAAACTGGCAAACAGATCAAGTCAATAGATGCTGGTCCTGGTAAGATACCAGTGTTAAGCTGTCTCTGTGTAAGAAGTGTGCTAACACTAGGTGGAAATGCTGTACACTGTGTAACCAGAGTACATGAGAGGGCCAGATTTTTTTTTCTAATGTTTGCAAAACCTAAAATCTTCGTGATTTTTACCAACTCGACACAAAGTAGTATTGCACAGTTTTACATTTACACGCTGTTAATGCTTTCTGTATACATTTAGATATGCTTTTTGTTAGATACTTAAAGCAAAGTGAAAACCACCTTGCTCTCACAGATATATTGATACAAGGATATGTAAAAAAAAAATCATCCAAACACTTAATTCAGATTGGTTATAAAGTCAGTTTGCTAATGATACCTAGTTGTACCTGCATTGAATTCAAGTTGCATGTATGATGCTTACTTATGCAGTGCATCCAAACTTAAGAGAGCAAGTCACATTACAGTAAGGCTGAAGTCTGTTGATTGATACTGTTCTCCAAGTTGAAATGCAGGTTATTTCATTATTATCTTATGCCAAATATTTCACTGATCCACGGGCAAATCCTTTATTTAAGAACAATTTGGAGTGCTTTAGGTAATTAATATTCAGCCTTGAGAAGTGTCTGAGTTACACTGTGCCTGGTAAGCACATTGCCTTACTCTCAAGAGGTTTTTTAATTCACTCACAGGCACGTTGATCCATGTCACATTCTTTTATCTGCATGTTTCTCCTGTGTCTTCAGTGCTTTGCTAGCATTTCTTTCTTGTACTGGCTTAATATCTTTTGTCATGAGGAGAAAAGAATGAATTCAGAACTCACTTAGGCAGTCTTAATTCTAAAGCTGTTGTTACAGGAGGAGCTACTAAAACCAACACCTTAGAAAAAAGTACAATTTTTCACTAAACTGAAGTAAATATTTTGTGCTGTACTCCGTTAATTATGTAGAAGGAAGATAACATTAATGACCTGGTACGCTCTTAAGAGTGTTTAGTAGAGTTTGGAGTATTAAGAATACTATGAACATATGCATGCAGAACTGACACTATTGGATAAGGACTAGCAAACGTACTCAGCTAACTGAATGTTTCATTGTTGTTTTTAACACAGTTGATGCTTGGTCCCTGGCTTTTTCACCTGATTCCCAGTTCCTTGCAACAGGAAGTCATGTGGGAAAAGTCAATATTTTCGGTGTTGAAACTGGAAAAAAAGAATATTCTCTGGACACCAGAGGGAAGTTCATCCTTAGCATTGCATATGTAAGAAGCACTACTAATCGTTTCTTAAGTGATGCATGTTGTAATATGTTGTAAATCAGACTATTTTTTCATTCTGCCAGGTAATGTCTATGTAATATTGTCAGCCAGACTTTGTGACCAGTTGCTAAGAGCATTGGGGAGCTACACAGAATGAATTCATACAGTTGTTGAATGCATACTTCTTGTGTTTTCTTACAGAGTCCAGATGGAAAATATTTAGCTAGTGGAGCAATAGATGGCATTATCAATATTTTTGATATTGCAACTGGAAAACTTCTGCACACGCTAGAAGGTAACGACTGAGAGGTTTAACCCATCAGAATCAGACACAACAGCCATGGCATGGATGATGTTTCTTTGCCATTAGATCCTATTTATTTAGTGTACTCTAAAACATAATGTAAACTCATGTAGTATAAATGCCTATCTTAAAATGTAAACGTTGGTAATGCTTAACTCACTTCTTAGACTGTGGTTGCTTTTTGTATTGCACAGATGAAGCAAATCTGTGCAACTGTGCAAGTGGTTTTTCTCATTATGGCATCAGATGTACAGCAATTTGTTCCTGCTTTAGAAAACAGCTGAACATGTTGTAATAGATGCACATTTTTAAGATAAATGTGCTTTTAATGTTCATGCAGTTGTGTCAAGCGTATAATAAAGAACTCAGCAACTTCAAACACCATGAAGTCATCATCTTAGAAAGTAAGTGTGATGCTTGTCCTATTAGAAAGCACCGAGAGGTCAGAACATTGTACATTTTCCCACACCTTTTCTAATTAAGAGCCACAGCTGTGAAGTACTTTTGTGTTGGAGTGGACATGCTTTAGCATTTAAAGCTCAGAACTACTGCCAGTTTCCATTGTGTGATGTGTGAAGAAAGCAGAAGCGGAGAGGTTGTTCTGGTGTAGCTCTTATTACTGTTGCTGTCATTAGTAATTGGAAGAGCTACATTGTGAGCCATGAATAATTCCCATTTCAGGTCATGCGATGCCTATTCGTTCACTGACATTTTCTCCAGATTCCCAGTTGCTCGTGACTGCTTCAGATGATGGCTATATCAAAATCTACGATGTGTGAGTTGTCATTTTGCAACATATGCTAACAGTAAAATAACTACTTTAAAAGGCCAGTGCTGTAATAAAGCAAACACTCCACTGTCTGTAATCCTGTTCATCTTTGGGAGGTTTCTTTATCTAATAAATAACCTTAGCTTAAGCAGTAAAACATAAACCTTCTAGTTTTTAAAAAGCACGTAGGTGGACGACAGCCTTAGCTTGCAAACGAATGTCTTTTCTCATATTTGGCCCAGTAGGGGACAGGTTATTTTGTGTTTTCGTTTGTCCTGTGTTTTTGTGTTTACACACCTTAATCATCTGTACCCAAGTTTATGACCTTTTTCTCTTGCACTATGCCAAAATTTGGAAGACCTTAGGGAGAAAAGGAACCACTTCAGTATCTTCACTCCCCTACAGCTGCACTACTATGCTTTCTTCACAGAAGTTTTTTCAGGTCCAACTGTTCCTTCCACCCATGCATCTTTTTAGTGGCCCCTTTCTAACTCTTGAAATCCAAAGAAGGATCTATTCCAGCACCATTCTGCTTGGGCCAGAGGTCACCTTCTGTGATCTTTCAGTTGAGCTGTTAAGAGTACAGTTAATGACTGCTTTTTCTCTGGAATGTACAAGGCGAACGTTGATGTTATAATTCTGTTTTTTTCTTTCTACAGACAGCATGCCAACTTGGCTGGCACGTTAAGTGGTCATGGATCCTGGGTGTTAAATGTAGCATTTTGTCCTGATGATACCCATTTTGTTTCCAGGTACTAAGGATTTTCAACTCGTTTCTGCTTGTTAAAAAAAAAATAATTGTATTTATGTAGAGATTGATCACAAAGTAGATGAACACTCCAATAAAAGGCTCTAGAGACAATCTGCAGTGTAATAGCAATTGTGAACAGGTAAGTCATCCCAGGGCAGCGGAGTTCCCTCTAAGCGAAAAACAACCTAAAAGGGCAATTTGATTCTAGATATCTAAAAATGTTATTAAAAAATAACATGTACAACCCCGTGTGGTATTACGCGCTGATCTAGCAGATTAACAACTCTTGCAATAGCTCAGACAACAAGGAAACCCAGTTTTACATAACATACGTTTCTTCATCATCGTATCAAGGACCTTCAAAGAATTTTCCAGCTTAAAATGGGAGTCCTCGATTTTATGCTGCATATACAGGACCAGTGAATGTATTTTATAGGTCACTGGAACCTGCAGGAAGATGTCTTTGTATAATCTATTATTTTTGACGTTGATCAATATTACTTTTTCAGTTCATCTGATAAAAGCGTCAAAGTTTGGGATGCTGGAACAAGGACCTGCGTTCATACTTTCCTCGACCACCAAGACCAGGTATGCTAGCAATTTAAAATGTTCTGTCTACTGTCACATTAAGTCACTATCTTAACAGGAAAGCTTAAGCTGTGCAGTTATGCAGGTTTGTGTTTAAAATTAGAACTATGGCCTTGGGATTTGACTTCATCTTGCTATAATGAAACCCTCAGATTGTTAGTAAATTTTAGACACTTCATACATATCAAACTACTATTTCAAGGGTATAGGTGTATGTCTTCCATATAACCCATTTTCAGATGTTCAAACAAGGACAGTCCCGGATGGCTGAAGGGATTCTTATCCATCTGTATTTTTTATCTTTGTCTATTGTCTTGTTTATCAGTTAAGAGAGCATGCAGATGTGTAAGGAGGGGCAGGGGGGGATTACTGTAAAAGCTTGATAAGCATCTTTGACACTTGAGGCTTTTTTCCTTCTTAAAAGTCTGTACTATCTTGCTGTAGATTCTTCAAGAGAGGAATCAGTGCATAAAACCAAGACTAATGTTTTCAAACTGGGGCAAGTGCACCTTGGTAGTTTTCAGGTTTATAGAAAATGCACAATCCGTGGTCAGTAGGAAAGCAGAATCTTTCTGGACAGGACAACTAGAGGGCACACTGCTATTAAAAGTAGGATGTGTAACTCAATCAGCTCTAATGGGGCATTCTTAAATGATCCTCTTACTTCTTCTGTTCAGTATATATACCTTACTGCAAAGGCACATTTTTTGCCTGTCTTTCTTGATAATCTTCTGTATGTTCTATTGGCAGGTTTGGGGTGTGAAATATAATGGAAGTGGATCCAAAATTGTATCTGTTGGAGATGATCAAGAAATCCATATTTATGACTGTCCTGTTTAAGTGTCCTGGCTTAAATGCTTTGGTTTACTGCTGTGGCATTTCTTAGAAATACTGCAGTCCTTGTATTATTATTTTTTTAATATTAAGAAGTATTCCAGTAATACTGAAGAAATGAGACATTAATTTGTAATTTCAATTCTGTTCAGCATGAGAGAACGCTTTACTTTTTTAAAATAAAAGCTACAGCAGCAATTAATTCATGGTTTTTAAAGAAACATTTTTAGAAGGATGTAGTCACATGAAGTAACTACTCAGTTAATCTACCACTGGTATTTGTTCCCTGCCTTCACATAAATAGACGAGAGCTAGGAATTGTTGTTCAAGCTGGTCAAACTTATTTTAGGAGAAGGGAAAGCGACAGACGTTGAGATGAGCTTTGCTCATCTTCATGTTCCTCCTGAAAGTGAGAGGGTCATGTAAGTTGAACAGCTGTTCCAATAATTGTACAGTGACAGGTGCCTGATAATGATCTCAGTGAGGGGTAGTACCTCTTTTCAACTCTGACTTCAGTGATTCTGCTGCATGAACAGCTCAGAGGGGTAAGTCATCATTTTACTGTGCTAGCTCAGGGTATAAGGAATAGGAGTAGTAGACCAAAGGCAGGGAGTTTCATTAGTAACAGTCATCTTATTTCCTTCTAGACTGACACTTCTAGAAAAGTATGAGGTACTGATCTCTCAAAACCCAAGTTGTAGTTTTATTTGAAGTACTATAGTTTATGGCACTCTGAAGCACACAGAGGCCACCTTACAGATTAAGGTTATAGGATCTTTAAGTTGTTACACTTACATAGAGCTAAGCTTTAAAAGAATGCTAGCCTACTATAATGGAGAGTGAGAACATTATGAAGTAGTAGGGGAGAAAGAAAATGCTTCTGATGTACAAAAGGAATACAGCTAATAGGGTTGCAGCACGCAAAGCTCAGTATACAAAGGAGAGCAGGGACTTCAATTTATTGATTCTAGATTGGCTTAAGAAGTACAAGAAAAAACAAAAAGGTGAAGTTCTATTTATTAGAAGTAGCTTCTGCTATGTTTTATTCTATGAAATTAATTTTTCAGTATGAAAATATTTACATAAGACACTACTCAACTTCTATCAGTATTGTGAGAGTCTTATATAAATAGCATCAGTGAAATAAGTTGAGAACCTTCACAGCACAAGGAAACATACCAACTCAGTTGGTTCTCAGCTGTGTGACATCTGCTTTATATATAAAGACAAGAACACAATATAAATTAGTTACAAAAAAAAAGTGATACTGACAGCGCAGCAACTCAATTTGCTGAACACAAAGACCACAAGCAGTGGCTATTACAGCCATGCAGTTTTCATTGTGAAAATTACACTTTAGGCAATATCCACTCCACCTCAATTTAAGATGTCTGACACTGTACACCTGTTCTTGGACCCTCCTCATCTTCTTCATACGCTTCTCCTCCACTGTTACGGTAGGTTTGCTCACTTGGGTCAAAATCTTCAAGGTCTACTTGATCCATCTCATCTGTAATCATAACATCTTCTCTTGGAGGAAGCAGAGCCTCCAGCATATTGAGTTTCTCCCTTGGAAGCCAGTGCTGCTCTGGAAACTGGACCTACAATTTATTTAAAACTAAGTCACTCCTGACACTAATAATTCTCTGCAATAAACTGCTGCAGTAAATAAGCAGTCACTTACCAAAAACTGTATAATTAAGCTGCCTCTGTCCATCGGAGATTTGTAGATGGGCATCCCTTCATTGTAGATACACTTCAGGTCACCATGTTTTATCACTTCACCTACACAGAAGTTGGGAGTTGTAAGCAATTTTACATGAGAGAAGTTTAACTACCAGAAGCAACTTTTAGATTTCTAAGGACTACGGAAAATTGTGGATTGAAGAGTACTAAAACCAAGCTGAATAAAAGGAACACTGAAATGAGCTCCTTAAAAGAGTATTTCTTCTACAGTAGAAGATAAAAGTCACTTCTGTTAGCACAGCCACCAGGCTGAATTAGCAAATCTAATACAGTTTATAAACTTAAATCCCACAGTCAAGGTAGAGATTTCATAAGAAGCATTTGACAGCTTGAGCTGTAATTCTACATGCAATATTTAGCTGTCAGTCTCTTCAATCCTGAATTAAATGACTACAAGCATAATTACAGTTTGTTGCAGCAGCAGATTAAGGACAGCATAATCAAACAGTATGTCATGAGAATTCTGGAGACCTACCTGGTCTAGATGATATGACTAGGACTCTGTTATCAAGAGTTTCAATAGTCTTTTTGAAACCACATAAAGCCTCTGAGAGTTGAATTCTCATTTTTGTAACTAAATCATGGCCTCGTCTCTGAAAAACACCATGGTCCTTTTGATCAAGCACAATTATAACATCACCAGGCTCCAGATCAGGCTCCTGGTCACCTTCTCCATGAAACACTATCTTTTGACCATCCTTCATACCTACAGGGAAAAAAAACCTGCTTATTCTCTGCAGACCTGTCAGACTGGGATTAGGGAATGAAGAGCAAATACAGAGTTCTCACCTTTATCAACATGAACTTCTATGATCTTTTTCTCTCTTACAACCTTACATCCATTGCAGTTGTCACATCTGTCCTTTGGATTTATTCTTTCACCTTGGCCTTTGCATTCTGGACACACAGTTTGGATTTGTTGTACCATGCCAGGTCCAATCTGCTGAACAAGTACTTGCATTCCTCTTCCTTTACATACAGGGCACTTTTCTACCGCACCTCTCTTTCCACCATAACCTTTGGCAAAAAAAAAGTTGGAAGATATTTCAGCCAAAAACCAGCATTAGTCTACAGTAGTCAAGCTAAAGCTCACCGACTTCAGGAGAACCCTTAGAGTAACTTGGAGTCATTCTGTAAGATATTTCCAGTGTAATTACAATATAGTTTCTATGACAAACATGCCTCACAAATTAAGCATTTCCACAGAAAGAAGTTAACTTATATATGCCCAGCTTCTTTTACTAGTCTCTTCCCTCTATCCCCCAGTACATCTTGATTTTCAAGGAATTACCAACATACAACATTCCAGAGCTGAACATTCCATGAACACCATGGAAAGAACTTGCAAAATATTTAATTAAGTACTACAACACAAGTCCGCATTAAGTTTAACCTCAGTGAAGACCAGACATTATGATACTTAAGAGCTGTAAAATGAGTTGCATAATTCAAGCCAGCCTTCTACCCACAGTGATTCAAGGAAAAAAACCCAGCCAGTTATTAAAGCTTCTAATTAATTTAATTAAGGTGCCCTTCAACTGCCTGTAAATTATAATTAAGTTCACCATTAGACTAATAGCTTAACACCACTTTGTTTAGGAAGATGGCCTTACTCTTGCCTAAGCACTGGCATAAAGCAGTCCAAAGAACCACAGCACACTGATAAATATTCAAGGAAAAGAGAAAACCCACTTTGCTCCTGGTTTCCCACCACATTTTTTAAAAGAACCATGGAGTAAAAGGTGTTTGAAACCACTACTTAATTTTACCTTCACATTTCCCACAAATAACATTTTTCTGCAGAGCCAGTTTCCTTGTAACACCATTATATAAGTCTTCAAGAGATACACCTAGTTGGTGCACAACATTCTTGCCTTAGAGAAAGAGAAAAAAACAGATTAACACTGGAGTTCAGCATCTTGGAGGACTAATGCTTAAAGGCCTCTATACTTGTTCATACATGCAGTCTCATTGAAGAAACAAAGTTAATTCCAGACTTGGAACAGAGCTCAGCCCCTTAAAAGCAGGTGCTATCAGCTTCCACTGAGCAGCACCCACTTAAGTCAGAACATAAAGTTTAGCTGCAGTTAAGCAAAGCATCACTAATGCCACTTTATCCCTACTCCTGCCCCAATTTTATAAGCTTAACTGAAAAGAAAAAGATGCAAGGACACTACCAGCTTCAGATCTAGTCAATTTAGAAATGGCTACTAGGCCTACCTATGTATTTCCATGCCACTTCATAGCATAGTTTCAAAGCCTTTATAGCAAGTTATTACTCGCTCTTCCAGCGGACACTGGAAATGAAATGATTGTGTTTTTGGCAGCACTATATGCTCAGCATCACAATTTCTTTCAAATCTTTTTCATTTGGATTTAGAACAACTTCAGCTTAAGTTGATGGTGTCCTTTGAAGCAAGTCGCCCAAAGCACATGAGCAAGTGAGGCACAGATTTTGGAAGAAGATAACTTAAAACCCATCTGCTAGCCATCTCAACCAACATTTCCCCCACCCCTAGAGAATACCCACACCCATTTTAACAAAAAAAAAAAGCACAACTCATCAGAAAGATTGCTATAGCTACATCATGTTATCTACTTAATTAAAAACTTACTACTAGAATAACTAATATTGTAGTTTACTTCATCTATTGTTTTAACTAGTAAAACCCATACTATGTGCACTCAGCAGAACAGCAGTACCACAGCACAGGTGTTTTATGCTTAAGTGCATGGTTAGAGTTTCTAGAACTTGTTTAGAACTGTGTACCTCTTCTCTCTCTATTCATTCGGCCTCCACCACCAAAGAACATGTCAAAGATGTCCATGGGTGAAGAGAAGCTGCCGCCACTCAGGCCTCCTTCTTTAATAGCCTGCTCCCCACCCTGGTCATAGAGGTCCCTTTTCTTTGGGTCCGACAGAACTTCATATGCCTGGGATATGAGTTTAAACTAAAAAGAAAAAAGAAGCTCTGAACAACTATGACCAAGAGGAAAAATAAGCCTCTCATATGCAACTGAATCTTTGGAATGAGCCACTGTAACAACATTTATTCTTTTCCAAGAGGAAACTCCCTAAACAAATAAGTCACAGACCCTAATATGTTTCCGGGTATGAAGAACAGCTCTTTTCTCACTCCCACCCACCAGCAGGTTACAAATGAACTTAATTCAGAGTCACATCCAGCTTACAGGCATATGCTAACTGCTCCTTGGGTGATCGCTGGTTGCAGACGTTATGTACTCCTAACATGTCTGTTCAGAAAGGGGCATCACATTATACCCTGTCTTGAGGCATTGCTGGCCATTCTAGAGCTAAATGGAGAGCCCTCATTGCTGCTGAGCTCCTACAGCCAGCTGGAATTTTACAGCTACTTCAACTGAAAAGACATTGGTGTTCTAATTATTAAGCACTTAAAATACAAATCAAAATCCTTATAAAATAATATACAAATCCTTATAAAAAAAGCATTTTTTGGAGTAACTGTTCCAAGGTTCCTGTTACTAAAACAGTAGACTTATAGAAGTCAAGCTATTTTTGAGCACAATTTGCTATCAATGAAATGACGAGCTCCAGTGTGAACATCATTTACTTACGGCCAGGTAAACTGGCGGGCCAAAAAAAAGCAGATGTTAGCTTAGCCCACATTACGACTCCACTAGTTTTAGTGCTTTGAGTTAGTGTACTAGACGCATGGAAACTGAAGCTTCCTTCCCGGCAATGAGGTATCATCAGACCCATTCATAGGTAAGTGGAAACAATCATTCAAGTCCGATTGATTTTCCGTCGTCTTCCAGCTGCCTTGCTCACGCTCATACGAGAATTTAAGTTAAGGAGGCCGCTCTTAATAACCCCGACAGATCTCAGGGCAAGCTCCTCCTGCCCAGAAGCGCGAATCCCCGCACTGCACCAAGCAACACAGGCAGGAGGGCCCAGCACGGCCCCACGAGGGCAGCGGGGGCTCTTCCAGTGCCGCTCCTAGGACGGGACTCCGGCCGACGAGCGCAAGCAGAGCGGAGATCACTAACAACTGCGCCCGGGAAGAGCCGCCAACGATTCGTGCTCCGCAGCAGGACGGCCCCGAGCCCTCACCAGCGGTAACAAAGGGCCCCAGGTGCCGCCCACCGGGCCCAGGCGGGCCTGCCCGGCCAAGGGACCGCCGCCCCGCTGCCCCCCGCGGCCCGGCCCGGCGCATACCCGCTCGCCCTCGCTGGGGTTCTTGTCGGGGTGGTACTTCAGCGCCAGTTTGCGGTAGGCGCGCTTGATCTCCTCGGAGGAGGCGGTGGGTTTCACCTGCAGGATATCGTAGTACTCCGTCTCCTTCACCATGGTGCTCGGCGGGGACGCGCCGCGCTCACAAAGCTCACACCGCCCGCGAGGACGCAGCCGCCCGCACGGCGACCTCAATGATGGCCGCCGCTCCGCCTCTTCCGCGGCTTTTATAGCGGCGCCGGCCGAATCTTCTGGAATGACGCCGCGCTACGTCACGGCGCTGGAACGGTCTGGAACCCGTGCGCGTGACGTCACCGCGGGGAGCGGGGCGGGGCGGGACCGTGGGAGGGCGGGGATGAGCAGTGAGGCAGATGGAGCTTGGTTGGCTTGGGTTGTGTGTTGAGGTGTTGGTTGTGGGCGCCGTGTGATTGACTGCAGGAGTAGCACTGCCCTTGAGTGTGTAGGCACAGCTCTCAGCAGTTGCAGCAGCAGTTCCTTTCTCAGCTAACCTGGTGATGCCTGCCTGATGTGCTCACCTCGCATCTGTTCCGAGCCGGCAGTTGCTTCCCTGTTCTTCAGGTGAATAGTTTGTCTCCTTACTCTTTTTTCCCCTCCTTTCTTTCCTGTTGTGTGGAACACTACAAATTACGCTGTCAGAGTTTGCTTACCGAGTACTTGTACACGTGTACGTGCAAACAACAGTCACAAACAGAAGCTCTATTCCCCCAAAAAACGCAGGGTTGGGAGCTGGGGAATGGCTGCCTGCCACTGCCTATTTCATTCAGCCACCAGAGGACTCCAGCTTCGGTTTTTGAAGTGGGTATCCTCATGGTTAGCACAAAATGAGTCAATGCTGCCTCCCTTCTGGCCTTTGTAGCATTGATATAGGCCTCAACCAGTATGCATTTTATTTTTCAATCTCTGCTGTCTTAAATACTCATAGCACCTCTTTGTTTTCTAGCCGTGCCTGTGTCTCATAAATCATGCATCACTGATTTTTGTATACAAGTTTCATTGAGCACCTGTAAAAAATCAGGAGCCCAGGGCTTGAAATTTCTGTTTACAGGTACACCGAAGTTTGCTGCTGTACTCACTCCCAAAGGAGGAATCTGAATCATAACTTTCCTTCCCGTTGAGCTGGATTTTTTTTCCAAGCCGAAACAGGTGTCTGGAGTTCTACAAATGCATTAGGAAAATAACCTTTAAATAACGCTTCTAACCAATGTTTTTTAATCTTAGTTAAGATATACTTTAAAAAGACTGTGTGAAATATAACAGTCCAGTGTAGTGGAGCCTACGTGCTCCTGGAATTCTTTCCATAGATTCAAGTGTTGATATTCTGTGCAGAAACCAGCTCTTAAGAAAATGCTCTTTCTCTTGGCAAAAAGATTGAAATGATGGTGTTTGTTTTATGTTATTAGGCTAGCATAAAATGAATGACTAGCATCTTTAGAGGATTTTTCAGAGCTGAATTTTAATTAAGCATACCATGTAGTAATTAAGTTTAAGTAACTGTAGTACAAGAGAGTTAGGGCTGCTACCTTAGCACTGCTCTGATTGGTTAAAGGCTATGTACCTTGAGGTGGTTGTGCCTATAGCAAATGTGACTCAGCTACAACTGGATGCATGAATGCTACTAAGAAAATAGGAGGTGGCAGGTGACCTGCGGTCTAATCCAGCATTTCCTCAGAAGGAAGCAGAATAATTGTTTCTAGATATGCTTGTCCTCAGACCAAAACTTGTTTCGACCTTAAAGAAACAGCTCAGAAACAGCTCCCTCTTCCTTGTGTGCTTTTGCAGCTTTTTTTTTCCCAGTCACAATTATCTTCCTTAATCACTACAAACTGTAGTTGAAAACAAATCTCAGATGCCTTGTTATAGGTGCTCTGACTCTAGAAGCTTTGCACAAAACTGTCAGGCTTTAGGAGAGCGGATTTGAAATAATGAAAGAAAGGTTAGAAGCAGTGTCCTTTTTCTAAGTGTCACGACATTCTGCTTGTTATTGAGGGGTTTTTTGTTGTTGTTGTTTTTAGACCCACCGCTGGAAACCTGAAATAATAATAGGACTGGCAGGTTAACATCATGCTTCTAACAAAAACCATTTTCTACACCAAGAGATTTGTTACCAGTTACATGATTTCCAAAAAGTGTGAATCACACATTTGTTATGTTGCATGAGTTGACAACCTGCTTAAGCTAACTGGGATGAACAGCAAGGAACATCCAGAATTAGTATACTCCTCCATTCATTTTAAGTTTGTGGTGAGACAAACACTTGCTTTTAAGGGAGAAAAATGAGAGCAAGCAGCTATGGACAGGTTCCTGTTGCCATAGCAGCACTGTGAATTAACCCTGAAGTGTCCTGTTCCAGACACCAGTGGGGTACCATACACTGCACCCGCTCTGAGGTCGACCTCTGCACTGTGATTGAATTGCTGGCTGTAGTAACAAAACTGCTTTGTTCTGGCGTCTGTAATATTTCTGTTTGGCATCTTGTGACAGTGTAGGGTTGCGGCAGCAGTGCGAGTTTCTGTCCCTAATTCCTGGCAGCTGCCAGTCATAATTGTAGAGTAAAGGACATAAACAGTAGGTGAGCCTTATTCACTTCCTAATTTCCTTCATAGCTTTGTAAGCCTGTCTGCATTCAGAGGCTCAACTGTAGCCTGGAAAACGTGGCCCATTCCACTGCAGAAGTTCAGGCTGTGAATATGATGTGGTCTTATGCAAGTTGCAAGCTGGCATTAAAGAAAAAGGTGACTGTGGTAACAGCATCATGTGGGATGTAAAAATCATTGGAAGGGGAAATCGTCCCTTACTTATAAGTTAGCACTAGGATTTACTATTTGAAGCTTTAAGAGTACTGAGAAATGTAGTAGGACTGCAAAGACAGCTGTAGAATTTTTTCTTGCAGCGCCACATTCATGATTCTGTAGTTAAAATGACAGGACCGTTTGTAGCTGACAGCTGCAGGAAACTTAGTTTGACACAGTCGTGAGAGTTTTCTGTTAGACATTATGTTGCACACTTTAGTATCAAATTGTGTTGTACACAATTAAGCATGATGCAAGATATGCTGGAATAAAGTGGGCTCAGAAGCCATCCCAGGGAAGCTGCTCCCAGTGGAAGGGTTGAGCTATTCCCTGGGTCTGTTTTATTAACTGGTAGAGAAGTAACCAAGCTGGGCTTACTACATCCTGTGAAGAAACTGGAGTTATATGTAGAAACACCTACAGTATACAACAGGTCTGCTTTGGTGAAAGCAATGAAGTGTTAGTAGTTGTAATGCTGGAGGAGGTGCTTGGCTGTTGCTGTACTGGGTTTCATAGCTATAACCGACTTCAGGACATTTCCTAATGTAATTAATCTGTGTTTTCCTCCAGAAAACAACTTTATTGAGTGTTCTTTTCTGGAGATCGTGGTAACAAAAATAAGAATTGCTTCAACTTTTGTGAACAAATTTGTTAAAAATCTTGTCAGAAGAAATGATTTGCATTTTAAAGCATTGTAGACTCATTAAAATTCTTCTCATGGATAATTAAAGAGAACTGGATTAAAAGGAAAGTTTAACAGTAAGCGGCTCACAGCACTGCGACATTTCAAGCATGTTAAAATCAGAAAGAAACAGCTTTTGTGGCTGTAGTCTCCTCCTCTTGTATTACGTGTTGTTTTTTCCAACAAATAACCAGTTACTGTTGGTTTCTTCTGTTGTCCAAGTGGCTTATTTATGCCCGACCCGCACAGTTCTTCAGCATATTTGTGACCAGCCTTGAGGGTGTGTCAACATGCCTAACAGTGGAGAGACTCTTAAGAAAGATCCACAAGATGAAAATGGGTAAAGTAGCTTAATTATTTATGTTAACAAACTGATTTTTAGATTTTTCGTAACTTTTCTGTGTCTTTTATTACCCATGAGAACTGTATCTGCCTCATAGGGACTGAAGATAATGCCAAATTAGAAGTACTAATTCTATGCTGACTCCTAATTTGGCATTAGTTCCTAACAACTTAATTCAGTATGAAATATGTTGCTTGTATCCTATTTGCAAATATCTAATTGTGTAGTATTCATTTTCTAGCACAGAAGCCCTTAGGCCTGGAAGTAGGCTCAGGAGAAGTTTGTGTATAGCAGTTTTTACAAAACATGTATGCAACTCCTGTGGCTCAGCTGCTCACAGCTCAGCCAAAACATGGAATACTAGCTGAAAATACTGGTAAGCTACTAGAATAGTAAATTATTAATGTGAGATTAAAGGCCTTCTCAAATAACAGAAAATAGCAAAGTTCTCATAGCTAAGAAAAGAGCAGCCATGCTGCTCTGCCATCCCTTGGGTCTCCAACGGGTAGAGCAGTGTTGAAAATGAGAACTTCAGTACTATCTGCTCTGCATATACTGCCATTCACGTTGTGTGCTCTGAATTGACTGAAAAAACATCCTTGTTGCAGCTGTGAATGCAAGTCTTCTTCCCTGCAAGAATGGAAGGGGTAAATGTTAGGTGATACTTTGCCTCTGTTGTTGATCATCTTCCCATCAAAGGCAGCAGAACTTAAACAGATAACCCATCTCTTAGATCAGAGAGTGGGGAACGTAGTTCTAGAGGAGTTGATAGTACTTTCTTACATGAAAGGTAACCATCTCATCTGCTCTTTTCCTTTTGCCCATGGCAGTAGAGTTTTTGATTGAAAATACGTATTTTAAGTATAGAAGAACAAATGGTACAGGAAATGTTTTAACTTCTACTTATTTTGTCAGTATTGTTGGGTACTGATTATCAATTCCCACAAACATATCAGGCACACACTTGGTTGTTAAATCTGACTTCATCTTCATTTAGTTAAGAGCTTGCCTGTTACGTCACTTCTTTAAATTCAATAAAAAATATGCTTGGTGTATGGTTTGTTCCTGATATTCTAAGGCAAGAAAATCAGAGGCTACAACTCTGACTGCTTTTCATGCATTCAGATTCCTTAAATATATTCTTTCTTGAAGAAGTCAGGTCAGTGCATATTTATTATTTGCATAGTATTATTGTCCACCTGGTGTGGTTTGAAGTTGGGTGAAGTTTCTTTGTTCATGCTGGAAGCAGTATTTTATGGGAGGAGAACCAGACAAAGAACCAGAATATATGATTCTAACAAGATGAGCAGAGCTAGAAAGAGCTTTTGTAAGGCTGAAATGCAGTGTGACCACAAAAAGGAGGAAGAGAGGGGGTAATGAGTTCGATAGGACCTAACAGCTGTAATCCCTTCTGATAGCCACACAGAGGCAGCTACTGGAAGATTTTAGTTTCAGGTGTTTCAGGAGTTTTGCCAGGCAGGGTAGAAGAGAGCAAAGAGGCTGGCATGTTATTCATTTCTTCCCATTCACCCACATAGTTCTCAGCTGTCTGTAAAGTAAAAGACCAAAATATACAAGTTGTTGGGTTTTGTTTATTTTTTTTGTCAAGAGAAAGTACTCTTTACTAGCAGGTGTGTGCCAACTGTGGCATACAGCAAAACGGCTCTCAGCTGTTATCTTTTTCTTGAGTGCTTTGTTCTTTATTAAACTTCTTCATTGCTTTTAAATATAACTTTATATTTAAAAGAAGCTATATCAATAACTTGAGAGACAGTTATGTGGTGCCATCTGAGAAGAGGGCTGATTGTCAAGACAGCTGAATGTTTTTGCAAGAGTAGGCGTGTATCTACGCTGATTTGTGGCCCCCTTCTTAAGTCTCATAAGGACATTGAAACTAATTAGAACACAAATCTAACCAGATCTTTAAGGACAAAAGGAAATTTTAAATAGAACAATAGGGGAAGTATTATAATATTGCCCTAATTAAAAAAAGAGGATTAGTTGGTAAATAAAACCAGTGATAATAGACAGTGATGCCCCTGTAAAGGACCGCAAGGTCCTCTTTGCTGCTTAATATAGGAAGAATTTCATGTGTAATACAAAGTTAGGACCTAAAGAAATAATGTTATGTGCCGTTACTGTCCTTCTTTTCCTTATGCAGTAGAACACAATGAAATATTTTTTAAATGTCGTGTAATAATTCATAGCATCTCAGTCAGGGGATATAGAATTTCCTACTTAACTCTTTTTGTTGCTTACAGATTTCTGTTTCTCTGATGAGCTATCAAAGCTCTGGCACTGTGTAGTGTTGATTTATATTGAAGTGATTTCACCATCTTTATCTCGATCTCTGACAGATGTCTCCTACATCCTGTCCCCAGAGTTCTGTTTTAATATATTGGATTCAGCACTTGCAGTACATATGAGAAATGAGGAAAGGATTACTCATAAGTGGGATCTGGGTGATGTTTAGTGGACAGAGTTTCTGGGCAAAGTGTCAGTATCATTCAGGTTTTCAGAGGAACCCATAAGTAATGTGACCCCCTGCTATTTTGCTGTGCAGAGAATTGTTGGGTGATTACTGAATGGTTTCATCTTGAAATAAAATGGCCCAGTGAACTGATAAAAATGCCTGATGCCCTGTAGAAAGTGCTTTGGAATAAGCAAATGGTGCTGCAAAACACACTGCCAGAAACAGTTCTGGTATAGGCGAAAGCTAGTGGATTGCATACAGATAGGTTGTCCTGGAAATCAGGTAACAAATGCTGGAGAGGGAATAAATTCTCACTGACAGTGGCAAAAAGTGCATGTTTTCCAATTCAGCTTCATTTGTGTGTTTCAACCAAGATTTATTTTTACTTGGGAAAGATTGAGGCAACGGAAGTACTGACTTGAGGCCTCAGATGGGAGCTTCTTTATTAGAAAAGTACCTCCAAATTAAATCCCGTATTGTGTCAGGAAATACTGTTAGCACCAAACATAGTTCTGCAGCATGTTTTCTCCTTGCAGCAGTATGCTTAGCAAGCTCTTGATTCAAGCAGTCCCAAAGCATCGTTTCAGTTTTACTCCAAAAATTCCACAGAACATAATCTTCATGGAGCCTTTACTTAATTTTTAAAAAAGTTTAACACCATAAAAAAAGCTAAAATATCAAGTGATATTGGGCACTTATATTCTTTCACTCTGGAATGATGGTTCTGTATATGCACAATAAGTTGTTGATAGAGCATTGTGTGCACTTGGAAAGCAAAAAAAATCTCTCAGATGGACTGCTTGGTTGCCCAAGGCAGGTAAGAACTGCTTTACACACAGTATTATGAACTTAAATGCTTCTGAAGATGTTTGATGTCTAGAACTCCTTAGATGACATTTGCATGTTAATACACTACCAGAGGGAGTCCAGAAGTTCAAACTTGCTGGCTGATACTTTCACATTACGCTGTCAATGTTTAGAGAGCACAATATCAACTGAACCAGTATCTTAGACCTTGTCTGGATGGGAATGAAACAAACTAAAGGGATTTTCCTCTGGGATAAACAGTTAATTATGATTATTTAAAGTTCTCATTAGCCTCACAGGAGGCTATTCTGTTAAGCTACTAGTCATATCCATTTTCTTTTGCAGGCTTTTTTGCCATTCTAGGCCAAAATAACCTTCAGTTATCTTTTAACTGAGACTTCATTCATCTTACTCTACTAAAAAAAGTACAGATTAAAAAGTCTTATTTTTCAAAAAACAGTGAAGATTTCATTAGATTTCTACTCATGAAATGTAATTTTTCTTTAAAATGGGATAATTTTTGAGGACTGTTAAGTGTTTCAAGTTGACAGACATACTTTTAAATGGTTTTAAATGCTTTTATTTATTTTTATTCTCAAATACACCTTCCTGGCCTGTTGTTCTGTGCAGTACACTTCATTAAGTCACCATTCTCCCACACATCAAACAGATTTACCTTTTCAAATACAGTCTAATCCTCCTCTATATTTAAAGTACTCTGTTTCTCATCAACACCTGCCTCCACCCAGCCAGCAACTATTTTCAGAGTGCAATTCTCTGTTTATTGGACAAGCTCTTTCATGTTTTGCCCCATTATGCCATTAACAAGAGGGGAAACATCCTCACACGTAAGCTTAGTGACAACGCCTTTTTTCCATCAGCTGCTTTTGCAACCTGTCCCTCTGCTCTGAGACAGGAGTCTGCTGCAGGGGTAAAACCAAGCACTGACTGTCGCTTCTGATGGCTGAAGAACTGCAAAAATAGCTGTGTTCTTCTGTAGGAGCCTGGCTTGGATAAGGCTTTTTTAAAGTATGGTTTCGTTGTGAATAACAAAGAGTAACAAATCTTTGGATTGTTCCACATATATGTATTATTTAAAATGGAGTTGTTAATGCAAGATACAAAATAATGTGTGACAGTGTTTGTTCCATTGCTCGCTGTTTGACTCTGCTGTGTTTAAAAAGTACTTTGGAAGTTGCTTGTTGCTTCATTTGACAGCTGGGAAGGATGTTGGTTGGCTTTTCTTTTTCTGCTTTAACTTACTACATTACAGAGAGTAAGAACCTGAGCTTCTCTAAGGACTCTTCCATCTCTTCCATTGTACTAAGAGAGGAAGTGACAATCCAAACTCGTGCTCAGACCCTGAAGGCTTCTGGTTCCCACCCATTGTTCTATTAAATGAAGTCAGTTAAATCAAAAAGTCTGCAGACTGAAGCCTGTCACTGAAGGGAAAAGTTATATTTCCATGTCTTCAGACAACTGGTATCAGCTATGGCTATTAACTATTAAATATAGATGTTATGAAACTTGTGCATTTCACTGACATATTATTTTAATGCATCAGAGTATTCATCAGTAGCATTCTGATTTTTAATATTCTGTAGTACAGTACTTTATGCAGTTACTCATTTTTATGTGCTAATTTATTATTTAGATTTTTTTTGCTTATATACTTTGCTGCATGTTACATTATAAACTTTGTTATATTATCTATTTAAAATTTTATTTGTTTAAATTTAAACCAGGAAATGTGAGTTTAATCCATGTGATAATGAAAATCAGTTGCTTTGATGCAGTTTTTGGGAAATGTTTTATTTTTATTATGAACTAAATCCCTAGCCTTAAAAACAAAACAAGGGAAGTCCGCCAAACCCTAACCTCATATCTTCACAGATTCCAACAGTGAAAATTGATAGGAAATGTGATATTAATATACTGATAGTGTGGTCAAGGTTGGGATTGATCATCCATTCTTTATACTTACACAGTTGATGGCCCTGTGAGAGTCACATTTGGTGTTCTCATCTTGTGTTCCATGGTATGGCACCTAGCATCCTCTCAGTGAAATACAGACATCATCCTTACTGACTGAAGGCTTTTCCCTGTCTAACCTGGTTGTAATAGAGCTTGCAAAAGGGAAACAAAATGTTCTTTGTTCCTTTGAGATGTTTATTATGTTTCCTGTTGGTATTTCTTACTGTTTACCTGTTGTGTTTTTTTTTTTTTCGCTTGCATCTATGTGGACTGTAGTGGATGCTATTAGTACTCTTGGAGTTACATTTTTGACAGTTCTCTCTCTTTCCAGACGACCTGCTGATGCACAGTCTGCCTGCAGAGATTTGTTGGCACGTTTTGAAGAGACCCAAGATGAAGACCAAGAGCAAATGGGTAAGATATGAAAGGTGATCTTTGGAAATTGAATTCCTTTTTGAAATTTTAGTTGTTATCTACATACCTCTGCTAGCAAACAGACTGACAGTTTTTCGGGTCTGGGATAAGAAGATGCAGCCAGAGAATAAACTCAAGTGAAAAAGTGACAGGAGCTTTCTGTAAACTTGGATGAATTCAGTAACTTCTTACAGTTTTTGTCTGTATTTGTGATTGCTATTAGACAAAAATAGGAAGTAGCCTGATCTCCATCAAAGTCACAGTCATTGTAGTCTTAACTTTGGTATGACAGCCTGCTTACCAGCTGCTAGCTATCAAGGATTTGGCATAGAGTTAATAACTGGAGGCTGCAAACAAATATCTGTCCTTTGATCTGTTCTACACTGCATTGTAGCATATGCATACTACTGTAATTTTAAATCAAGAGCAGTTTTAAATAAAAAGAGCTCTGCTTCTACGTGGCTTAAGGGAAGTTTAGATGCAGAACATAGCCAGCTTCTTTGGAAAGTTTGCAGCCCCAAAGGAGCTCCCTGTTGCCTTGGTGAGCCTGCTACTGCTGTCAGAATTTGCTGTACAATTTGCTGTCTTTGTAGCATGGGACAAGTGGAGTAGTGACTGCAATTGGATCCTGAAGAAATGCTCCCTATGTGGCAGGTCACATGCAGATTTACATGTGTATTAAGATGCACTTGTATATGTGTGTGTATAGCTTTAAAAATATAATTCTTTGATTCGCAATCATTTTCTTTTTGCATTTTTTAATGTTATTTTGTTTGAGATGTTTGGGTTTTTTGTTCTTTTTTGTTCTTTTTTTTAACAATTGAACTAATAGCCATTTGCATTTTTGTTTTTCAATAAGCAGGTGACAACTACCTTATATTTTCAGATGTTTCTGAGTGTTTTATTGAGTTACTTGACACCTTGAATGTGTAGATTATTACTGAGGCTGTAATTCTACAGAGTACTTATTTGTGTGCTTGTGAAGATTCTGACCTATTTTTCTAATAGCATTTATCTGGGACGATGGTTACTGCCACCAGTTACCTACCCCACTTGTCTTCCAGAGGTTACTATTGGCTGGAGTTTACAGTAGTATGCTGGTCTGTAAACCACAGTGCTCAAGAAGGAATGTGTAGGAGAGGTGAACAGCTAAGGGTAGAAGCCATTCCAGCTATTCCATCGTAATTTTCTTCTGATCACATGACACTCTATTCATTTTAATTAAGCAGTTCCTTTATTTGAGCTTAGATACATTTCTAAGTTGATGCATCAGGAGCTTACAACTGAAGTTAGTCTTTGTCTTTTATTTGACTTTGAGAATCTGTGGCACTACCTGCTATCCATTTAAATGAGGAGCAGTGTTCTACTTGGAAGCACTGCACAACTACACAAGTGATTGGTATGGTGAGGGCTGAATGTCAAAAATGTGATGTTTGTAGCAGTGCCTGTGCTGTAAGTGGACCTGCTGCGCATGTAAACAGAAAGGAGATTACAGTGCTTTCTAGTTGTGAACTGTCTCATTTTATGTTCTCCAATTTCAGATGTAAATTTGTCTAATGAAGGTTGTTTTGAAATTTTTTTCTCCCATTCTTTTCCACCAGGTTATAGAAGCTCATTTCTATGGAACCAGGCCGTGTTTTGGTTTTCCTGATAATGTGAATATGAATCCAGAATAGTGTCAGTTTGGGCCACAAGCATTATGTTGGCCTTAAATCAGTGTAATATTAGATGAGAGCTCATGTGTACTGGTTATATACTGATGAAATTGCTAAATAATTTATTGGAAAAGACGTGTGGAGAGAAGCTAGTCTAGCTTTCTATTCAAAAGTAGGCTCATGGCCTTGTTCAGCTGAGTTTTGAAAATGTCTGAAGACTAAGACTCTCACTCCCTGTTTCTCTGTCGTGAAATTAAATTGCTTTACCCAGCAAGAATTTTCTTCGTTGCATTTAGTGTCTGCTGTCTCTTGTCCTACTGTGTGCCCCTGAGAGGAATGTCATTTCTATAACAACCCTGCCCTGCCATGTGTATTAGATTCACCCAGCTTCTTCAGAGGCTTCTCTTACATCTCATACTCAAGCACTCTAACACCTCAGAATCCCTTGCTCTGGGCTTCTGTCACTTTGTTAGGATCTCTTACACTGGGACTTCCAAAGCTGTAGGCTGCTCTGTATGAGATGTTACCTCATGAGTGCTGGTAGGGGGGACATAATCACTTCCTTTGATCTGCTGGCTGTATTCTTGCTAATGCAGCCCAGAAATTAGCCTTTCAAGAGTATAGTACTGACTCAAGTACAACTTGATTGCCACCAGTAACCACAGGGATTTTTCTGCTGAGCCAACCAGCATTTATCCTGTGCGCTGACTTACCAGCTATCACTGTTGAGCATTGAGGCTTACATCAGCCCATTGCTCCAGTTTGCTTGAGTCCATCGGAAAGGCAGCCTCACCCTTTGGCACACTGACCAATTCTCCATATTTGATGTCATTTTTGAAGCTTGTGAGGGTGCATTCCATTGTCCAAGACAGCAGTGCAGTCATTAAAACAATATTGTTTCTAGGACTAACCTCTGAAGAATGTCTCTTATAATTGACTGCTGGCTGGACTTGGAAATGTTGACCACTGTTCTCTGAGGCTAATCATCTTGCCAGTTTTTCATTCACCTGATATTCCATCTCGTCCAAACCCTCCAAGTCTGACTGCTGTGAGAAGCCTGGTTAAAGACCTTGTTTAAGTGAATGACATGCCACTTCTCTCTTCCTCTACTCAGCCATTGTGGAAGTCAGTGTTAAACAGACTCACACTGGCCTTGGTAAATCCATTCTAGCTGGTCTCAGTCACCATTTTATACCCCACAGTGATTTCTAGGGGAGTTTGTTAAATAGTTTTCCCTCAGGTGAGTCATATTGCCCTGTTGTTTCTTGAATATTCTTTCTGTTTTTGCTGATGAATGTGACATCTGCCTTTTTTCTGTCATGAGGAATCTCAACCAGATTGCCATGTTTTTTTCAAAGGTGGTGGAGAATAGCCTTGGGGTGAAAGGTTCCTACTTTGATCTTTCTCTGCTATTGTAGGTAGAACTTCTCACCTGGCGCTAGTCATAGAAACTTAGGAGGTCTTGTCATTAAGGACGAAGGCAAAGAGGGCACTGAGTACATCAGCCCTTTCTGAGTCCTGGATCAGTAAGCTGCTCATTATACCATCAGGTCTTCCTTTGGGTTCTGATGTACATGTCGAAGCCTTTTTCTCATCCCTCACCAGTTTCAACTCCAACTGATTTTGGACTTTCTATCTTTGCATGCCTGGGCAATGTTTCTGTAGTGATACTTCTGATTGCACTCTCCACGTGCCTCCATTTTGGTGCATCGTAATCAGTTTTAAGAGCATTACTGTTGTTATGAAGCTTATTTTATATGCAGGTTATGAAACTCATCCACAGTTGTTTGTTCTGCTGCACCACTCCCTCCATGTCAGTTTGTAGAAGCATTTTTTGAAGGATATTTTATATCTCTGATCCACTGTGGTAGCAGTTCACTACATCTGCAGTGCAATATATTTTATTGTGATTGAAAAATATTCCCTTTTCATCCACTGGAAAAGGTAAAAACATGTGTGAACTAGAACATCAATATGAGGTATTCTGGTTATTTAAAAATAGTTCAGTTATTTTATTGTTTTTGTTTTTAATTTTAGGGAGTTTAAAGCTACAGGTTTATCATGGAAAAATGATAATATAGCAGAATTCCATTCTCCTGCCCTAACTGTGGGTAATGCAGGCAGCAGGGAAGGATATTGGTATGTTTTGGAAAAAAAAAAAAAAAATCACTATATATGTATTCTGACTCATACAAAGTTCTGTACCTGTCAGTTTAATCTGTTCAATGGCATGAGAGAAGGCAGGGGCAGATGACAAGTTTTCTGACTCCAGCCTGTGTGTAAACACTCATCTCCAGTTTTCACTGAAAGGAAATTTAGCTTTCAGGGCCAAAGATGTGTTGGAAGAAAAAAAAAAAAAAAACATAAAAAAAAAAAGAAAGGTGAGAGGAGGAATGACGTGTTTGTATTGTCAGCAGAATGTGATGGCATCACAGCTGTGGAATCTGCAATGATGAATGTCTATTAAAAAAATGCCTCCAGCAGAGAGCTGCATACCTTCACTAGTCATTAGAGCAGAGTGATGTTTTGCAGGAAGTGGCATGTAATCAAAATAATGTTCTGTGAGTTAAAACTGGATGAGTTTCAAGCAGAAGTTAGATCATTGTTTTAGTTTCTGCTTCACAGATGGCATATCAGTTTGAGCTGAGGTCATGCAGCAGGGACAGGAGTGGATGGGACATAGAATCATAGAATATCCTGAATTGGAAGGGACCTGTAAGTATCACTGATCCTGGCTCCACACAGGACCACTCAAAAGTCAGAACATATGTCTGAGAAGGGTCTCAGAGATTCAAAATTGAGTACCTGAGTAAAATGTATGTTGTTTTTTTATTTTATCTAATGAAGCAGATTTTTTAGGAACAAATGTTTCCTCACCATCTCTAAGTGAGTATTGAGAAGCACGTGAGCCAAGATCACATTATGAGTGAACAAAGAATCATTTGAGAGTACAAAGGGGTAGTGCAGGTAGAAGGAGTTACTCAAAGAAATAGGAAAGGAACAAATTGTCCTCTTTTATTGCTTGCATTGGTCGTGCTTTTTTTTTTTCCCTTGTGTTCTCTAAATCTACAGGTGTATAATGTATCAGTGCTCATAGTTTATTTAAAAGATCCTTATTCTGAGTTCCTCAGGTTTCGGGTGGTAAATTCATTTCCAGCTTAGACACTGCAGTTTAGCTTTCAGCTGCTAGTGTGACAGGACGCCTATTTTGCTTTTCCCAAAGTATATAATCAGTTCATTCAGCATTTAGCCAGGCATTCCTTCCCAGGCTCTTTCTGAAAGGACTGAGCGCTCCGCTTAATGTCCTGTTGCATACTGACAACAGAGCATGTTGTTCATTTTCTGCTGTTTATGCAAATTCTGTGGGAGAGAATTTGTAAGATTTTTTTTTTTTTTGCTTTTTATCTTGATTATATCTTTAAACTATTTAATTACCTTTAGATTTAAGTTTAACCCATGAATTCATGTGAGCACAGATCTGAATGAGTGTGTGTATTCCTTTGCTGTATATACACTGAAGAAGTCTCTGTCCATTACCTAGCATCTTCTATTACTAGTAGTTTTCTGAAATTCCTGGATTTATAGTGCCTTTTATACACTTGACCGCAATACACTTGACAGTATTGGGTAAGACTCCACACCTGTGTTTTAAAATCATTATATGCAATTTGTACACAAGAAAATGAAAGCGAATGGAGATTAAGCCTTAAGATTTGAGTTTATTGCTCAGTATTAATTTCTTGACCATCCTGATAAAGAGAGCAAACACAAGGCTGTGTGTCAGGAGGTTGAATGCAACATAGTATGAGTCAGAAACAGTAATCCAGATTGATACACATCAGAGCTTTGATAGCTCCATTCACATTCTGCACCAGAGCTTGTATCCCCTTGTCTGGGAAGGGAATAGAAAGGTAAATTAACTATTTTTTCAAAATGCTGTGCACATGCTGGGATATAGCAGGCAGGCAGTGACATCTTTGGAGTAGTTTCACAGAATGCTGGCAGCAAATTAGGCTGACTGTGGTGTTTTCCTCTTCGGTAGTTGTACTTCGTTCAGTTGACTAAGAGTCTGATTTTCTGTGGTCAAGTTACAAGACTTTTTGCTGCAAAGGGAAGTTTTCTAAGTGAGTATTTGTGAGCTTGATATGCCTTTGATTATCTGTTCAGATTGTTAAACCTGACTTGAGGGAGGCTGCAGGTGTGTCCTAAAGTGGATCAAAATTTGATGGATGTATGTAATGTATATACAACATATATAACACATATGATGTATCATTGTGCTTGGTGCACAAGCAGTTGCTCAGCACCCCCCAAGTAGCTAGCCCAGCTAGCCCCCAAGTAGTGGAAGAAAGTGAGATGAACTCCTATCCCATTCAAAACTCCTTCCAGATTAAGTCTTATGGTACAGAACATCCCTTTGGCCAATTTAAGGCAGCTGTTCTAGTTCTGTCTCCTTACAGCTCCCTTCCCAGTGGATGGCCTTGGCTCTGTGCAGCACTGCTTAGCAGCAGCTATCAAGCATTGTGTTATCAGCATTTTTCTCCCAGAACCAAAACATAGATTGTACCAGTCACTCTAAAGAAAATAATTCCATGCCAACTGAAGCTAAGACATGGGTTTTGTGATTGTTTTTTTTTGTCTTCCTTATAAGAATTCACCTGAATTTTGCCAGTTTATTAGCCCCTAAATTATCTTAGAAGTGTATTTGTAGTGAGTGTGCTTCCTGGTGGGTTTGCAACAGCAAAGTTGCAAGCCAAGATCTTTGAGTCAGTTATTAGTTGTGAATGCCAGGGACTGCTAAAGTCCTTGTCACCACCGTGAAAACCAGGTGGCATTAGGTGGTGTTCCCTGCTTGTGCCCTATCCCATCAAGGAAGCAGAAGGATTAAAAAAGAGCGAATGGTTGGGAAGGTAGCATGAGGGAGACAAGCAGGAGAATAAACAGGAAAGGGCAAGATGGGGAGGTGGAGATGAAGATCTATATGTAGGTTGCTCCAAAAGTGACTTTTCCTATTTATTTCTGTGGGAACTGCAACAGAAACAAGGAACACAATAACGCTATTTGTGGGAGCAAATTCTCAGCTACAAAGCACTCTTTTTCAGTACAGTCACTACCATTAGCTGTTCATTTTCACCAGCCACGAACAAGAGCCAGCATGCCATGCTTGTAAAAGTCTGCAGCAGTGGGGGTGACCCACAGTCACCACAGTACTTTTCAGTAATGTACCCTCACTATGCTTTCCTTTCCAGAGACCTTGTGGACTTCCTTTGCTGATGGCAGAGTCAGACTGAGAATAGATAACTCATGTCCGCAGACTCCCATAACAGTTCATCAGATGTTCAAGGAGAGCCTCGAAAAATATGGATCTCTTAATGCTTTGGCCAGCAGAAAGAACGGGAAGTGGGTGAAGATAACTTTTTCAGAGTATTATTGCCTTTCCAGGAAAGCAGCCAAGAGTTTCCTGAAGGTCAGTACAGAAAGCAAAACCAATTCCCTTTTCTCTCTGTCTCCTTAAAAAACAGATTTCAGAGGTTGCTTTTATCTTTTTTCTTTTTTTTTTGCCCTCTATTAACTGAAGATTGGAAGACATTCTTTATTGAAATAATAAAGATACAAATGGTTTTGGTCTAAGAGATAATAACGCTACTGCCATTGCAGGTGAAGAGCCACTGTTTCACTCAAGTGTAGGTACAATGCTCAGCATAGGGCTGTAAGGTGAAGAGAAATATAGATGAAAGAAACACTATTAATTTGTCAAGATAAAGACCAATTCAAAACAACTCTGAGCAGAGGCTGAGGCTAGCTCTCATGATGCTTCTGTCCACATTTAAAAAAGATCTGTTTTTCTGGCCTGTCCCAGCTCAGAACTTTAGCAGGCAGAAGGGGTAGTGGAAAGTTTAGATAATGTTAACTACTGACAGGTTCCAGTTTTGCCATGGATATTGGTATAGAGCTGGGGGTGGATGTGTCTTGTCAACGCTGGAATAATACAACTTTCTATCATTTGTATGTGTTCTCATTTTTTTGTGCTATGTATTTCTCTCCAATATGCCTATATTGTATAACCTTATGCTTATTACCTTTAAGCTTGGTCTTGAACGATTCCACAGCGTAGCAATCCTCGGATTTAATTCTCCAGAGTGGTTCATCTCAGCTGTTGGAGCTGTGTTTGCTGGGTAGGGTTATTTACTTTGCTTTTTGTGTAGAAATGTCAGAGTTTCTGTTTTGCTGGGTTTAGAAACGTGAGAAATCAGAACTTGGTACCACATCCTGGAAGTTGTGCTGCAGCTGATGAGCATGTTCAACAACCTACTGATGTCTCATAGCTCTCAATGTTATCTGGACTGTTCTAGACACTGAATGAAACCAGTGACAGTTGCAGAGTCTTCCATCACTAGAATGTGGGAATCAGATAAGACTCCCCACCTTGTGATATTTGTCTGTGATACAAATATTGGAAGGTATCTTCAAGTGAACAAAGTGACAGATGAAATACTCACTAACCTGATTCCTTCTGTCCTGATACATACATGTTAATACAATTTAAATTTTAACTCTCTGTTTGTTCCTGTGTAACTCTCAGTTTGTTCCTGTGCCTGTGAAATTCGATCTGAATTACATGCATCTTGAATACAAAGAGGACAAGTGTTTTTTAACCAGTTTCTGAGCTAATTCCACTGTAGCCTTAACCGGGCAAAAGTACTGAATCCAAGCCTACAGCATTGACTGAGTTCAGGGATTTATTCTGTGTATACTGTTCATGTATATCTGAAAACTTGAAACAAGTGTGACAGCTGTGATGATGTGTACTTTCAGATCTTCATACTCTTTTCAGCTTTTATCTGATATCTTATTATTTGCTTTCTGGTTATTAAATACATCTATGTGTGTATGCATATAAGTATAAATGTTTCAATATATGCATTAATATATATATACCAATGTTGGATCCAGAGGAATTGTCACAGGAATATATACAACCAATTCTCCAGAGGCCTGCCACTACATTGCATATGACAGCAAAACCAACATCATGGTTGTGGAAAATCGGAAGCAATTGGACAAGATAATGCAGGTATGAGGTGGCTGAGAGCTTACTTACGAGCCATATTTTCCACCCTTCTTGATGCTGTGTTGTTCCCAAATACCATATTTGCTACCTGTATCATGGAACCTTTAATGTCAGAGTAAGTTCAGAAGTCTGGTGTCTGCCACGGGTAACCAGAGCAGTAATGGTCAGCTTTCAGCTTGACCTTGCCCATGCGTTTACATGTACTTGTGATGCAGGAAGAGAGAGCATGCTGAAGAGCTATTTTTGGTGTAATTAATAGTTAAATCTTTTGGCTGAAAACAGTCTTACATGGTCTGCTCTAGGATCTTACCATCTTTTTTTAAATGAGACAGTTGGTTATGAATGAGGAGAAAATACTTGGCACAGGAGGGAAGTGGGTGGTTTCTTCTGACTGTCAACCCAATTACTATTTTGGCAGTACTTCAGTGGGGAAAAGCACAAGATGTGAATAACAAATTATAATAATTGTTTTTCTAAATCTAATAGATATGGAATCGTTTGCCACATCTGAAAGCTGTGGTGCTATACAGGGACTCAATTTTGGAGAGACATCCAAATTTGTATACGGTATGTGAACATTAGAACAGTTATTATTATTAAGGTATTAATTAGTTGATGAGTTTCTACTATCTTTCATCTGTGGAATGTCTGCCTTTCAGAATGCTTTGCTGTCTTCCAGCAAATGTATTCAGAGCTTCCTGAGTGTATTGTATGTAGTTTACATGTAACTTGATGTTTGGTGCTTGACATTTAGAGTGTGAGCTACCTTGCTTAGCTGTCTTTTGTCTCAGTGTTGGTTTGTTTATTGTTGTTTGTTATTCAGTTTTGATTAACAGAACACGTGTAAGCTTCTCAGGTGAGAACATGAGCTCTTAACCATCTGAAAATAGGTTGTCCACCAGCTCTAGTGAGATCTGAATTGTGGATATTTGCACTGGATCCAAGAACATGAAAATGCCTAAACTTTTACAGATAATGTTTACATCTCATTTACACCAAATACTTCTGGGGTCAGGCAACACCTGAAGAGAATGAACTACAGGATACATAAAGAAAAGCACATTTTCTTAGCATATGCAGAATCTTCAGATCATGTGGCAAAAATAAAGTAGTGAAAGGGATAAATTCAGGGTCAGAAAATCGAGTAGTAGATGTTTAGCCTTTAAGCTAAGCAGGACTTTTTTTTTATAAAAGTATTTTTCAGTATATTTTTAAAAGGTAATTGAAAGGAGTTATATAACAATGCAAAAATCCCCTTTTAAAGTGCACTGCAGATTATCAGAATCTGGTTTGAAAGATGTCTTAATGAAGAGTTAACAGCATCACAGTACTTCTGTTATTTCACCCATAGCATGCTGTTTATATTACAGTGTTACAATACTGTATGTATTGATACGGAGTATTTTTACATTTAGTACAAAAACAAAATTGGAGCACAAGTAAGATATTGCTGCTTGTATTTCATAGTAAAAGGAGTAAGGGCTAGCAGATAATTCTGGAAAAACGCTGAAACCTAAATGCTTGAGCTTTTTGGAAGAGAGAATTAACACATGGTTTATTCAGTTACTGAAAGAAAGATACGTTTGAAACCATCCTGCTTCAGGTGTTGCATTGGACATATTTTCTCAAAGGAGTGGGGTAGTTGTGAGGAAGTCTGGCAGTTGCCGTAGTGCAAAAGAGAAATTGGAGATCAAATCTCCAAAGGCAGAAGTGATTGTTTTTTATCTTTGATGTAAAGTACCTAAACCACATGGCATATGATGAAAGGACTGCCACTTGACAGCTGAGATGTAATGAGCAATTGCTGCAGTAAGGACAGAGTTCTGGTTCTCTTATTAGCATGTGTTTCCAGAAGGCAAACAGTAATGTTTGTGGCTGTTTGTACCTCCCACACTCCGGAACAGGAACACTCACTGTTGCAGGTACTGTTCCATAAACAAAACCTAGGCAACAGATATACAGTGATTAACACATTCTGGTATGAGTAAACAGTAAGGTCACGAAAACAGGAGCAACTGTTAAGTCACATAGAAGCAATGACACCCTTGACAACACCAAACTTTCTAGAAGTGAGGTAAATAGATAGAACTGGATTCTGTGGGAAGGGATAATGTGTGGTGAGTCCTTTACTTGCTGTGGAGCTGTGCTTTGTACTTCCTCTCTTCCCAGAATGGCTCATTTGGTGGAAGAAAGTATAAAACTTGAGACTGGTGTTTAGCAGCATCCTAGGACAGCAGTGCTACCCAAGAAGAGGAAAGCTAGGTGCCACAGAGGCAAGTTATTGCAACCCTAGTAGCACACTGCCAATGGCAGAGAGAGGTCTGAAGGAAAGATTGAACTCCACCTCAGGTAGAGGGTGGAGGTTTTAACCTCTGCTGTCCTTCACATCATCTGTACAACTGTGTGATCCTAGATTCGACTTGCAAGAAATCATGAAGAACGGGGGAGCTGTGTCTTGCTCTTGGATGATGTAGTTCTGTAGCACTGTTTGAATCACCTGATCTCAATGGGAATCAATGGGAAATCAGACACGTTACTGATTTTCTTGGTTTTTAATATACACTAGTTGTCAGTTAGCATTGAGATCAACAGTATAACTAGCAGGGTATTAGATACACATTGTAGATGTGTCTGAGAATGAACAATAAAATGTAGAAGATAAAGCTCATCGTGCTTCTCAGACAAGTTTGTTCTGCACAGAAGTCCAACATCATTTCAGATTGAAGAAAATGTGCGTGGAAGCTGTAATCAGCATCATATGTTCTGTTTGCTGTCAAACAGCAGGGAATTTGGGCAGACATTCATACATCTAGGTGATGCTTTTGCACAGAAGTTTTAATTCTTTCCCTTAGTATATTTATGTAGTGGCCAGGGAATGATAAGTGGAACATTGTAAGTGTACTTCTAAAAACATAGACCCAGATTCCTTTTAAGAAGTCATTATCATTCTAGGTGTGAGATTCTACATAGTATGCATCTTGGATAAGTAACAGTAATACCATTTCTTTTGGAGATGCTGAAAAGCCTCATATTAGCATAATTTCAGATGGTCTGTTTGCAGCTTTCACATAAAGTTTTACAATATTCTTACTGAGTTCCACAGGCAGGTTCTGGGGAAACCTGTCTTGGAAATGTGTTCAGAGAAAGACACTGAACTTTTCTGCCATTTTTTAGACTGATACGGTAACTTTGTCTTTTTGACTTGCGAGGAGTCTTATGATATCTTGTTTTCTGCTACATGTTCTAGATGGAAGAGTTTCTGAAGTTGGGAGATGACGTATCTGATGGTACTTTAGATGACATTATTAACTCTCAAAAGCCGAATCAGTGCTGTGTACTAATATACACGTCGGGAACAACTGGGAAGCCAAAAGGAGCTATGTTGAGTCATGACAATGTATGTACTTCAGGCTTTTCCTTGAGCACAAAAAATAGCAAAGTATGAGGATATGTATTCTTGTGTTTTGAAAAGACTGCTACATACCAGAAGACTTTCAAGGCTCTAGTTTTGTAACATGGATAGAGTATTACAAAGCAACATTGAAAATGGAGTCAGCTGGTTTTGATAATGTATAAGCACAGTGAAGAATGAAACTCTTAAGTAGCACTTCACAAGTTTGAGTGTAGTTTATTATGAATACATTTTTTTACTCACTGTCACTTCTTAAAAGAATGCAGAAGCTATTGCAGGTAGCAAGCAATTCGCTCATGTGTATGTAACTGGCACAGAAACATCTTGAAGGAGAACATAGTGGACTTGATAGACAAAAAGACCGACCTGGCATTGCAAATTCTATGCTCTTCTGTCTCAAAAGGGTCTGGTGTCATTTCCATGTTAGCTGCCAAACTATTCCTGGCTGATGATCACAAACAGGCTATTTTTATGTTGACCAACGGTGGAAAACATGCCTTGCCTGTAACTGCTGCTGCCTTCTTTAGTCAAAAGAAGTGTGCCACTGTCCATCTGTAAAAACCAGTGCTGAGTTGGTCACAGGCACCCACACAGATCTGCTGCAAGCATGCCTGTGTACTGCAAGGCTTTGGAGGATAAAGAGGATGAGCAATCTGTACAAGCACGTTTCAAGGGCATCCCACTCTGCCTACTGTGTTTAAGTCTGATAACAGTTTGACCAGGGCTGCCATCTAAATTTGGAGTGGCCTATTTGTATTTTTTCCCTGCCAAGTCGAAATAATTTCCTTAGTGCATCCTGACCTATCTAGTTTAGATTAATTAGACTCCTCTAAGGAAGCTGTTTCCTTCTTTCTGCTGTGAACAAATGTTCTTTTCCTCACATCATCACGTAAGTGTGAGTCTTGAATGCACTACATTCTGATAACAAATGTAGGTATACGTAGCATACTTCAACTGCATCTTCTTAGATAAATGAGGAAGAATTGGGAAGAAAAGAGGGAAACACCATTACAGTTTCACTAAGAAGTCAAGCAGGAAATCTTCAGCATTATTCACACGTGCAGTTGTGCCTGTGGGGGACGTATGTATGGGGGAAGCCCTCTGTGAACCACTGCAGCAAATCTTCTGGAGGAGCAGGATGCAGCTGTCATCCTTGTTTGTGCTTAGCCATGTTAGGATAAGCACAAGGCAATTAGCTTATTGCAGTTACTTATCATTGATGATATATTGTTATTTTTCAGGTAGACATTTAGACATACACTAGTGAAAAGTGCCAGTGTGATAGGAAGTATGCATAGGAGGAAAAGTGCAAAAGAAGGGGCAGATTTCTCCTTGTCAGTGGTTGCCTTCCTTAGCGTGGTGCTGGGGTGTGGGGAGTTCATAGTGTTGTCAGTCAAGCAGCAGAAAGATTGCATTTACTCGTGTTATCTGCAAACCTTTGATGCAACTAGATGAGTTGATCTTGTTTTTGACTGTCACCAGAGGAATAACCTGGCATGTTGTAAAAGATGACAACATCTTCAACAATTTCTGTAACCAGATTCTTCGTAGCTGTATTTAGCATATCATGAAGATCTTTAGTTTGTGTTAAAAGAAAAAAAAGTGTTATTTTTTTCATTTAAATAGATAACTTGGACGTCAGCACATTGCAGCAGAGCAGGAGATATGCAACCTGCAGAGGTCCAGCAGGAGTCAATAGTCAGTTATCTTCCACTCAGCCACATAGCTGCACAAATATATGACCTATGGACTGGAATCAAGTGGGGAGAGCAAGTCTACTTTGCTGAGCCAGATGCTCTGAAGGTATCTGCCTTGCCTTGCACATGATTAAGCTTGAACTTTTCGATCTTGGAAAACATATGAAGGAGGAAATGTGATCTTAGAAGAGGCACAGAAGATGAAGATGTAGAGTCTGGTATTTTAGGAATTACAGAAAAATAAAATCCATTAGACTCATGATCCAGTGCTCTAAACTCCATTTACTTCTGTGGTGAAATTGCATAGAAAGTGAATGTCTTCCTGCAGTTAGGAATGTGCCTGGAACTGGTCCCTTGCCTGTCCACACATAAAACTCGTAATTGTTACAATAGAGCTTGAGAAGAGGTCAGTTCTGGTATTTTCCCTGATTAAACAGCTAACTTAATGATTTATGCTCACAGTATTCTGGATGTGTGTGTAACATTTATAGTCTAGATCAATAAGCTTCTATTTAAGGCAGACAAATGTGCCTCTAATGCAGAAAAAACATAAGCAATTTCTGGGGGGAAATGGAAGCAGAATACGAACTGTATCACCAAACCTCTTCTTCAGGGATATGGACCTTCTGCAGTGTTCTGATATGATTTAATGATTTTAACAGGGCAGTTTGATCAACACGCTAAAAGAAGTGCAGCCGACATCTCACATGGGAGTTCCCAGAGTATGGGAGAAAATCATGGAGAAATTAAAGGATGCTTCTGCTCAGTCAGGATTCGTGAAGAAAAAAATGCTGTCATGGGCTATGTCAGTGAGCTTAGAGAGAAACCTGAACTGCTCAAGCAGGTATGTGTTATAATGAGAGAGGTCTCCAGCATCCTGACAGCAGCTGTCTGCTTGTAATAAGCTCTCTAGCACCAATGATACTCTCTAAATGCAAATAAGTTAAATTTGACTTAGCAACAGAACAAATACAGTACAAGAGGGAATGCGTAGTTACCAATTACAGGAGGCTCATTGTAAAACCAACCTCCATCTTCCTTGAGAATGTGTTGCCATACCACCTTGCCCTAACTTTCTGCCATCTGGGAGTCAAACTGCTTGGTTTTCAGCTGGGAGAGGTGCCTGCTAGGTTACTGGTTTAAGGGAAGGGCGTGAATTTGGGCAAGCTGTGTGAGAAGGAAGATCTTAATTTGGGGGGCAGCCCAGTTATAAACTGCCTCATGACAATTTCAGGTATGCACCTTAGGAGCAGTAGCACTTATTGCAGACAAAAACTCACCAACTATCTCAAACCCCGGAATTCTCTGAGCTCTAAATACATTATTCTGAATAGCACAGGTGGTTTTCTCCATAAGAGTGCAGATACTGAATGTTGTGTACATTCATAAATAAACTGAATTCACAATTCTTTCCTGTTCCAAAGTTCTTGAAATGGGACACAGGGAAGTATGCAATGTCTTAACAGAACATGAGGTTCCCAAATCCGTGGTGCACTGAAGGCAGTTTGCTTGTCTGATCTTTCAACTTCCTGGAAGCGTCTTGCAAATTTCACATTTTACTGATATTGGTTCTCAGATTAATTTAACCGATAAAGGATCAGGATTACAAAAGCTTTATCTTATGCAGTACAGTTTTGTAGATGCTTTCTGAATTGACAGTATTCAGGCACTGTAAGAGTTGGAGTTGGCTTACAATGAAAGACACTGAATAAGTGAGACAGAAGCAATAAGTTTCCTGTTACTACTGATGTGAGTTCTGTCAATATCTAAAAACAAATGGCAAATACGTATCTAAAAAAGCCCTGCATCTGATTTTGTCTTGCTAAGCATATCACTTCATCTCACTTACTGTCCCTTCTGTTTCTTGTTTTCTGCTCAGCAGTGACTTAAAGCAATTTTGGACAAGGTTAGCAGATTACTTGGTGCTTGCGAAAATACGCAGCGCGCTGGGTTTTTCAAGCTGTCAGAAGCACTTTTGTGGTGCTGCTCCTCTCAATACAGAAACACTGTATTTTTTCTTGGGTCTGAACATCACCCTGTATGAAGCCTATGGCATGAGTGAGACCACAGGCCCACATTGCCTCTCGGGACCATATAACTACAGGCAGCACAGGTAAATAATTTACATTTCTTATTATATTTCATTGTATCTGTGAGAAGTGTATTACCAAGTACAGCAAAGATCACTTCGAGGTCAGAAACTGAACACATTGCCTCCATAGCATGCCAAGTTAAGAGTGATGAAAGCATTTGCTGCATAATACAGTTACTACGTGGGATGTGTGGTGTAGCTCTGGCCTATGGTAGGATAACTTTCAAAACGAAACCTCAAAGATACAGAGGGGGTGAAAGCAAGAAGCATGAGCAAGATGCACAGTTGAAAAGTACCAGAGATTCTGTTGTGTTAGCCCCACTAAATTATTATTTCATTTCTTTACAACAGTTATAGCAGGGTGTTACTTACTATTGCTTACGTTTTGGTAGCTTCAGGGAGTTGGTATTGTAGATATCCTATCAATATCAGGTATTTCTGAGCTCCTTGTGTGTTTTCCTGCTCTTCCCCAATAGCTGTGGTAAACCAGTACCTGGCTGCAGAGTGAAATTAGTGAATGAAGATACAGAAGGCAATGGAGAAATCTGTTTCTGGGGAAGGACTGTTTTCATGGGTTATTTAAACATGGAAGATAAAACAAAAGAAGCCTTTGATGAGGATGGGTGGCTGCATTCTGGAGATTTAGGAAAACTAGACAAGGATGGCTTTCTCTATGTCACTGGAAGAATTAAAGGTAATGAACAAAATCTTGCATCATGTTTATAGTAACTATTCAGCACTGTTTAATCACATATCAGATGTGGTATATCTCAGTTAGTGACTGTCTTCTAATCACAGCTACATTAACCTAACAGAAAGTAAAAGGAGCTTTCTGATGAGGAAGCCCTGGTGTTCCTCATTAGGGAAGGTTTCCTTCTAGTTTTTAATAGGTGGAGATAACTCAGTTCCTACAATGATGCTTTTCATCTGCCAGACCTTTATTTGTGAGTAAATAACGAGTAATATAAAATGATAATGCAGGTTTAATGTGTCTTCTTTGATTCTAATGATCTTTTAAGCTGTCTGGCTTCCCTGAATCTTGCTCAGTTGTCTTAATTACACACTAGAGTGTTTAGATGGTAACAGCAGACAACTCTACTATGTAACAGTTATTGCTGTAGGTCAGTGCTAGGTTCCTCTGCTTTTTGTGATACGTTTGCAGAGTATACTGTTGAAATTTGAGAGCACAGGGCAGTAAACCGAGGTGTTATTACAGTGCATAGCTTGAAGTCTCACGTGAATAAAACTGGTCATTGGTTACTTGAAATACTTTTTCAAATTACATGCTGATGTAGTGAGGTTTGTCACAGACGTGTAAACTCAAGATCTAAAAACTGAGTAACTATCATCATAGAATGTACAATGAATCACTAAGGGGATGAACATGGGTGAACGAATTTGTCATAGGGTAATGTGGTGTCCTGTTAGGCACCAGGACTTAAGTAGGTACTATTAATAGGCTGCACCAAATACAGTTACCTTGATTTTAATTTGCTTTCTTATCTAATTCAATTCTGCTTAGTTTTGTGGTTGGCATCTCCTAATCTCCTTCTACCCTAACATTTGTGTTGCACTCAATCTTCCTTGACAGCTGAACTAACAACTATTACTCTAATTATAAGTTAGGAAGACCATCTGACATAAAAGAACCATCTGTCCAGTTTACTTTCAGTTTTAATGTCTAAATAAGGTAAAATGCAATAGAAGGCAGTAAAGGAGCTTCTCTTCTAGTAACTGAAACAGGACTTCTTCCTTAGCTCTTTTGGTCTTATATTAAGCATGAAACCACAGAAATTGCTTTTTGGTACTGGAGATCCAGAGAAGCTGCAAAACACAAAGACATTGCTAGAGAAGCCCAGTCAGGGAGTATCTGCCGGCATGTGCAAAATTAATGTATTCAAAAAGAGTTGAATAGTCCCTTATTAGTAAAGTTAGTGTCACTACTGTTAACAAATCTTAAAAATATTAAGTTGTCAGGCTGTCATTTAACCCACATCACGTCAACAGTAGGACAGCAATGACTACTTCCACTGTGAACTTCGTCCCTTAAATCTCACTAACCCTCCTCACACTCCTCTTTCCCTTCTTTTTGTGTTGCTTTCATGGAGCTCTCCTACACTATTAACTTGTTTCTGTCTGACCCCTCTTGGTGGCTCTGAGAATTAGTTTTAATCATGACGTTAACCATGAACTTGCTTTTTAGTGAGTTATTGGTGAAATAGAGAGTAAAGAAGCTAGTCTGGAAGAGATGATTGCCCAAAGAAAAAGCCCACATTAGGCAACACATAATGCATAAATGTATGCAGTGCAATATCCAGTGCATATATGCAACATTGTTAACCTGTTACTGGATTACATAGAAAACATTATGCTATTTAAAACATACACTGCGTGTACGTGGGGGTAAATGTGTTATATAGAGGAAAAATTGAATGTTTGGAAAAGCATCAATATCTACCACTGATATTTTGAAGACAGTCAGATCAATAACTTAAAATAGGCTTGGTTCCCTTGGAAAACTATTGTTTTTCTGCATATAAGAATAGGAAAGGTAGAGCCGTCCAGGAATCAGCCTGCTCTTTGAAATTAGATTTCAAGTAATAGCCTTTCTTTTTCTTTTGGTCTAGATTTGATTATTACAGCTGGAGGTGAAAATGTGCCTCCCATTCCTATTGAAGACGCTGTTAAAAAAGAACTCCCAATTGTTAGTAACGCCATGGTGATTGGAGATAAAAAGAAGTTTTTGTCCATGTTGCTGACCCTAAAGGTACACCAGTTTTAATACTGCTTTCAGTGAAACTACACGCCTGTACCTAGCAAAAAGAGAAGGATTTTGAAGTGTTCACAGGGAAGACCAAGAATTAAATAGGAGGACATTATTACAAGGAAACAGTGTGTGGCAACTACAGGCCAAATCGTGATGGTCTGATCTTGTTATGGTTAGGTGATTGGCTAAACGTTTGGATTCAAAAGTTCTAACTTCAAACAATGCTTCTGTCTCCTACTGTTTACATTATAGCACAGTAATTCAATGTTCTCCTTTAACAGTGGGCTAATTTGAAAATGCTGGTAGAAATTTAAGGTTGATAGATGGACTTCAATTGATGTGGTTTTGGCCTGTTCACATCATCCACATGTAAGCCAGACATTGGTAGCTACATTGGTAGCCTTTGGTAGCTAAGTAGAAAGAAAACTTAAGTGCTGGCACCTGTAGAGATTTGTGCTGTTTCAGAAATGGAAAACGGAATGTTTGAGTGTTGATGCTGGGCTGCTTTTAATAGTCAGGGAGAACCTTATCAAATAAGCATTATTAATAGTGCCTTGTAGCAGTGAGCATTTGATGATTATCTTCATCTGATATTTTAGAGTGTTCTGGACCCAGATACATCGGATCCCACTGACATCCTCACTGACCAAGCTAGAGATTTCTGCCAAAAGATCGGTAGTAAAGCCACTACAGTGTCAGAGATTGTAGCCACAAGGGATCAGGCGATCTACCAGGCCATTCAGGAGGGAATCAACAAAGTCAACATGAACGCTACTAATAGGGTTCATTGCATTCAAAAATGGACAGTGCTGCCAAGAGACTTCTCTATTTCTGGGGGAGAACTAGGTAAGATGTGGTGCTTTTTTAAAGCAGCCTTTCAGTATCTAAAGGGGGCTGTAAGAAAGAAGGGGACAAACTCCAGCAGGGGCTGCTGTGACAGGACAATGGGAAACGATTTCAAACTAACGGAGGGGAGACTTAGGTTGGAAGTAAGGAAGAAGTTTTGTACACTAAGGGTGGTGAGGCACTGGCACAGGCTGCCCAGAGAGGTGGTGGATACTCCATCTTTGGAGACACCCAAGCTCAGGCTGGGGGCTCTGAGCACCTGATGGAGCTGTGGGCATCCCTGTTCATTGCAGGGTAGTTGGTTTAGAGGCCTTTAAAGGTCCCTTCCAACTCAAACAATTGTAGTTTATACTAAAGGAGTACACGTGGTAAAGGGGCTGCAAATTTATAAGTATCCAAATACAGTTTTATTTGTCAAACTCTGTGTTACGACCACTAGATCAAAGGAAGGAAAGTTAAGCAGCATGTTACAGAATACAAAACCTGGAGTTTTGCTACTCACACATATGTAGTACATGGTCATTTAAGTGAGTACTAAGTTACTTAGTAACTGGAGCTAAGTTTGAGGTTGCTTTGGGCAGTTAAGCAGTTCTGATTAATTTTTTATGCATTGAAGTGGTAATAACTTCCAGTAATAATACTGAAAAGTGATCATTAAGAACAATAAAAAAAAAAAGAAGACTAAATGAAAGACTGACAGCAGAGCCCAAAGCCATGTTATCAGAAAGCCATGTTATCGGGCTCTTTGAGTAAACTCGGGATTGTTTCAAAGACTTGAAAGCCCCTAGCCTTTTAATGAAACAAACAAACAAAATAGTAGCAGTTACTGATAACTCCCTTATTTATAGCTGCTTTTGAAGTGCTCACGATTACACAAAGGCAGCCATGTGCCACAATTGCTTCTCACTTAGCAGAGATCTAAACTAACAGAGTAGGTTTCTTCCAAACAAAGGCGCTCTCGCAGAAAATCCAAAACCAAAGCTTTAACAGTGCAGTAATTCTTGTTCCTATTTCTGCTTTTGTGATTAACTCCTTCTCTTAAGGTCCCACCATGAAGTTAAAACGGCTCACTGTGCTTAAGAAATACAAAAATGAAGTGGACTCCTTCTATGAAGAGTAAAAAGCCTGTTTCATCAGAGCAGTAAGGAAGATTTGTAAGGTACAGGAAGTATTTCCTAATCAAAATTATTAATTGTTTTTATCTTGTAGTCTGTTGAATTCATGCACTGGAAAACTGCTATGGTAATCTAGTTATTCCTGATACCTGCCTGATATTTTGTCCTGTTCTATACAGCATGTCCATTTTCTAATGCAGGTTTTACATTATGCCCTAAATGAGTGAGATTAATGATATCCTCATAGGTTGCATGACATGAGTATAAGTTCTCTAGACCAAAATGGAAGGGCTCTGCCCTTATAATCTGTTTGTTCTGTGGGAGGTTGCCTGTAGCCTATGCTGTGTTTTGGTCGATGAGTAGTAAGCAGTACTGTTTAGTAAAACTCTGGCTATAAAGCTGATTAGTTTTAAAAATAACAATAATAAAAAAATCCAAGGCCTGTTTTCTTCCCTCCTAGAGAAAAAGTGTATTTATGTTCATTAGCCCAACATTTTGGAGCCTAAGAATAATCCCTTTTCCACTTTTACACCAGATAGTCTCTTCTCTGAAAGCAGCAGGTCATCATTTCTTAAGTCCATGTTGAGTGCTATTATTTCTCCTAAAACCAAGCACTCAAAGCTGGGAAAACAGTTCCTGAAAACGGAAAAATACCAAGCACGTAATACAGGAGCTCTCACCTTAAAGCCCAATTTAGAACAGAAACTTCTTCAGTGTTTTTACAGCACGTTTTTAAGCAAAAGAATTGCAACTCTACGTGCATGTTGTACTAATGCTGACAAATGGGAGCTCTATTTCTTCTTTCCCATAGAAAACATAAAGCATGTTGTGTGAAGGGCTAAAGTGCTGCTGGTAGTTAAGTCATCCTATAGACTTCAAAGTTTGTCATAAGTACCAACCATCAGCTTAATGCATCAGACAAAACAGGAGCCTAGGATTATCAAGACAACAAGCAGTAGGACTTCAAAAAGTTTATTCCCCATTTTGTGCGTAATGGTACTGCGGAAGATCTTAAGATGAATCTAGAGGCAACAAGGAAGCAGCAGCTTGTAAAACACAGGAGGAAATGATACCCTATTCACCAAAAGCAGAGAGCACAAGAAATAAAGCTTACTGTCCCTCCTCCAACATGTTGTCAGGCTGTACAAAAAAGCTTACTTCATAGAGTTCTGCTAGAAGACATAATTCAAAATAGCTTTGCTTCTGAAATAACCAGCTGAAACAGCCTCAGCAGTAAGTAACTAAGAGGCATAATACCTATAAATACAATTAAGCTTTAAGACACCTGGCTCTGGCAGTAGGTATAAACCTGTTAGCCACCAGTTTTACAGATGTGCATTTTCTTGAAGGATATACTAACAGAAGCACACCCTTAAGAAATCCAGGTCAGAGTGGCTCATGATTACATATATGTGATGAAGAAGGGAGGGAAAAAAGAGGTGCTTTGGTACTTATTAGGCTTAGGAAGCAGGAAAGGAAAGAAGTCTCTGATCCCTTGAATAGGGATGAAATGTATTTCTGGAACATAGGCACCAGAGCCAGACCTTCAATCTGTCTTCATTCCTTTAGGACTAGTTCTTTACATTCAGAGTTTATTGAGTAAAATCACTAGTCAGGGCAGTGAGACACACTGAACAGGCTGCATAAAAACAAAGTATAGCACAAAAAGCAATCCAGCAGAAGCCATGAAATATTTTGTATAAACTGGTGAATAACTTCCCTTCATAATAAAGAGCAGGAATGAGTTTTTCTCATTTAGTCTCACTGCAACTCTCTTGTAAATTAAGTTGCATTTCAGAAAGGAAAACTGTTAAGAACTATTTTGATACAGTTTTGAAAAATATTTTTGTTAACATCAGTTCTCACATCTAGCTGGTTTGATGTCTTTTTCTTCGTATACATAAATAGATTAAATCTCTTAAGATTTTGCGTTTCTATTTTTCATGCCCTTTGAAGACAAAGCTGTATTTCATCCATCAGCAGAGCACCCAGAAGCATTCTTCCATTGCTTTTAACACAAAATTGCTATTTTAAATTAGTTTATACCCGTTTCTTTTTGTAACATTTATTTTGTGCTCTTGTTAGGCCAAAAGCCTGTCCTTTCCATTTCAGTAAGACCAACGCCATGGGCTCTAAGCAATAAGGTGCTGTAGCAATTCACTAGTTCTGGTTATGCTATATTCACATCATCTTTCTTTGTGAAAAATAAAAACCATCCAGTTGAAACAGCAAATGGCAGACAGTTACCGTGACAAAAAATACTTCTCTTACATAAAAATGCTTACCAGGTAGAAACAAATAAATAAGATAGAGCATTTACAGTCCACTGAAAGCAGGCACAAGCATCATCTGTAGCCAGGGGGACTAAATTTATTAATGGAGAGGCCTTCCCTATAAAGTTTGCTCTCTTAAGAGATGAGCAAAGTACACGCATGTGGGTAGCAGGTTACATACTGTATGGTTGTGATGCATCCTGTCAGAGTTAATACAAGTCAAATGAGAAGTTTAATCTGTGTCCCGTACTCTGCTGCAGATCTCTTCTGTGAACTCTGAACACTTGGCATTACCTCCCAGGTCTTTTGTCAAGGCCTGAAGGAAGAAAAAATGCTGTCACTGAAATGTTTAATGGAGCTAGTTATACCTCTGCACAGTCCTATCATCTATGTTTTGTATAGGTATTGGATATGGATGAGAAGGAATACATAGAGTCTGAGTTTCACTGCATTCTACATCACCTTCATCAACAACAATGCAAACTGAGGCAGGTAGGGAAAAATGAGTAGGAACATGGAGCACTGTTCAGATCACAGTGAGATTTTCTCTCTTTTAACTACCCAAAGAAAGTGAATTTGGACAAAGCTTTCCAAAGTCCCTTGGCTGCATCACAGTGTACTTAAGCACTATGGACTTACTAAGAAGTTTGTCTTTTGAAAGTAAAATTCGTACATAATGGCTCAGTACAATGCCAGATAATTAAGAAATCATTCAGTAATGCTTTGGGGCATATATTTGTCAAAGAAAACCCACACAGGAAAAGCACACACACAGCTCTTGAAATGCTGCATGTTAACTGTTGTCCAAGTTTGCTTAGTTGAGTTAAGGGATTGGAAAAACAGGTAAACTTCCTTCATCAAGTACAACTCCTCTCTGGAAGCACGAGGACAGTAAAATGAAAATAAAGTAGTCAATGTTTGCCAAACCTAGGCACACTAAAGCAGTTTTAAGAGGTAATTTAAAAATCATTAGTTTTCTCCTTATGTCACATCCATGCAGATCTTAATTAAACGGCTGGGGGCAGGGAAAATGAAAGAAAGGGTAAGCATGAAAGGAAATAAAGGTTACAATTTTAGGATCTTGTCCTTTTTAAGTGCATTACGCTTTTTTTATTTTCAGTTGAAAAAGATTCTCTCCATTGTGAGCATGTAAGATGGTAAGCAACTAGTACACAAGTAGCCATGTCACACAACTTGTGCTGTTATCTTCTGAAAAATTACTAACCTGCAGATGGAGGGTTTCACTTCCAGAGCAGTAAATGGGAACTTTACAGGAGCATCTCTTTATTCACTTGTAAGTTTAGTGGTTTGTTTGTTTGTTTTTTAAACTGGCTCCTACACACAGCAAGATAGCTATAAGCTATAAGCAGACCACTTACGAAATAATGACAGCTTTTTGTTTAAGCATGCTTGTTCCTTTTCATTACAAAGCAGCTTCATATGCCTGTGCCCCAGATAATGCAGCAGCTAAATGCTAATCTTCCTTAAGGGCAATCATCAGGATCTTTCCAATTACATTTTGGAAAGGTGGAAGTCAAAGGAGGTGAGTGAACCAACAGCATTATGAGCAGAAATTCAGGTCAGGTTTCAGAACACAACTCCTCCCCTCCCCAAGTCCTATCTGAGTCTCGGATCTGCAGGCAGGTATTCCCTAAGGGAAACTGCACACAACGTTAAGGGAAAAAGTAAACATTGGATATAATTTTTCCCATAACTGTTGTTTTGTAATAAGAAAGGTGTCGATGTAAATAGGAGGAAAGAATAAGATAAACGACCTGAAAAACAGGAGCAGAGGTATTAAGTTGGGACTGAGGTGAGTGATTAAGCCTGTATAAGGCAGATGATCATCCTTCACTCTAAGGTCTAGATTTAAATGCAAATGCACTATAAACTTCACAAGGGAAATGTTGCTATTTACTTGGATCTATAATCCCTTCCATGGAAAACAGAGATGTAGTTCTAGCTTTTAGAGCTGTGTAAATTGAGACATGAGGAGAGCTACAAAGCATCTCTATTGCTGAAGAGGGCAAACTTAATACCACCAGAGGTAATATAACAACAATCAGAGAACAGCAGCAGTACTGCTCACGTGATTCAGGCCAGCAAAGCAGGGCATCTTTTCTTTTAGCGTTAACATTCTAAGTTAATTTGTGTTACAACAGGGCACGATTTGAATCAGTGTTATGTATTTGCATGCTCTTACATTACCTTTCCATCTTTAATTGTATCAAAGCAAGCTGTCTCAATTTTTGTGGCATGCTTGTGTAGTCCCATGTGACGCAGCATCATTACAGCACTCAGGAGAAGAGCAGTTGGATTTGCCAGGTCTTTTCCTGCAATATCTGGTGCCGTTCCATGAACCTGGGGAGAAAAGTGAACCTGTCTGTTACAAAGTTAATATGTTGATTAACAGAGGACGTTTGAAACATAATCCTCACACACAAGCGTGCTGAAATAGAACTTAATTCACCGTAATAGATGTAATGGAAAGGAGATAGGAAAGAATGGAACAGTTCAGTCCAAAGGCATTAGAGAAGGGGAACTAGTTCAGCTAATACCTCTCAGTTGTGCCTCTTAAATTCTATTTCATGAAGTGTCTATTTTAATAAAGAGAGTGAAAAAGTGCCAATAAAAGCATGTAGAAAAACTTAGATGTAACACCTTTTATTCTTTGAGTAAAATTTCAAAATCTCTGCAGTAAAACATAGCTTTACAGAGAACTTACTTGAGAACAGCTACATTGTGCATCTCAAAAATGTTTAGATTCTCCAGTTGAGACAAAAATGTTATTATTAACAGACCTTGATTAAGAAGACTTACCGATTCGAAAATTGCAACTCCATTAGCACCAATATTTCCACTTGGTGTTACTCCAAGACCACCAATCAATCCAGCACACAAGTCACTGGAAAAAGGAAATCCTTATGTTTTTCCGTGTAGTTGCCTCTCAGCACTATATCAAATCATCTTTATTTCTCATTTTACTGAGAAACTCTAACAACAATAATACTGGGAAAGAATAGATGCTGTTAGCCACTTACACTCTGCTGGAACATCTGAGAATCTGCAGAACTACTAGCAGGAGACATTTCAACACAGAGAAATGAAAAGGAGATTCCAAACAGCACAGAATACTTCTCGAAGTCTCAAGAACTAGCCAAACCATGTTTTAGCCTGACGTTTTATTGTCTACAAGTTAGCTAACAGGACTAAAATGCAGAAAGGAGGAGTTTGCCTAACAACCTTTCAAGTGAAATGGATCAGCTGTAGTTGTAATTGGCTGGGAAATAAAACAAGATATTTAATGCTTCAGAACAGAACTTCCTTCTGCATCTATTAAGGCCAAGAAACCTCTCTGGCATTATGTTCACACTTGAACAAAACACAGTAAGTGAGGTTCCCTGGTGACAAGAGTGGCTTTCTTCAAAAGAAGACTCAACCACATTGGAGCTTCCTTAAAGTAGGAAAGCCTGCTGAAGGATGCTGCCTTTAGGACATCACGTTGGCGTTTTTTCCACATAGGAAATTTAATCTCAAGGTGAAGAAAATCTAATACAAAACCGAAAAACTGTTAGGACATTGAGAGGCTATACATTTCAATCTTCAGAAACATGTAACTACCTGGCTAGTTCATTCTAAATGTGGTGGTCCCACTGTCATCCTACCCAGTCTATTTCAGTGCTGACAAGTGCAAAGTGTTTTTCCCCATTATCAATCCAAGCACTCTGTATTATAATTTGAGCCATTAACTTCTTCACACTTACGGAATAATATATTCTCCACCCAACCCTACTTGAGTAACACACAGTAAAATGGAGTTTTTGCTGGTGGAGGCTAAGAGGAAAATTCTCACCATAACTTCCCTCCCAACAATATATGAATAACTGTAGTGTAATAGTGTAACAATGCCACTGTTTCTTCTCATTTTGAGAGTCAGATTCGTGAAGTTTTAAACTCTGGACAGAGAATACGGTCATTGATCTGGCTGGCATGAAACCTGAATCACTGGAAACTAACAGCGTTATATATGTGCTGGGCTAGTTAAAATTGAGAGCTCCATACCTGAGAATGTCACCGTACAAGTTAGGCATAACAAGCACATCAAATTGTGAAGGATCCTGAACCATCTAGAAAGAAGTATATTTACATTAAAAGTCTGTAAGTTGAAAAAAATAACCGTGATTAAAACAAACAGATACTCACATTCAGACACACAGTATCCAGATACATTTCATTAAACTTAATATCTTTACAGTTTTCTGCTGCTTCCCTGCATTTTCTCAAGAAAAGCCCATCAGACATTCTCCTGTAATTAGGTGAAAGAATACTGCAGTTATTGTAAAGCAAACAATATTCAGATAAAGAAAACTGTGTGCAACAGGATTAAATTGAAAAAAAAAAAAAATCAAACCAGTAGACTGCAGAAACCTAATCACCAACTATTAATCCTTTATGTAAATATTTTAATACATTGCAATCAGAGAAGTTATGCCTTCTAAATCCGCCCCTAAAATGTTTGGGGAATGAGTGCATGATGGTTAAACTGCTGCTCCAAACTGACTCGTTTATTCACTGAAGAAGCTACTGAGTTGATACAGGTGATGACATAACTGTGACATGCAGTGTGGATTAGTTTCTGATGAAGCGCTCTGGCAGCTGTAGAAGACAGCAGCTCTTTCTCCAAGGTTAAGATTATTTTTGAAAGTGAGTGTTTTTGGAAGAAAGTCACAGCACTGCCACAGAGTTAGTAACAGGAATGTTAGCACATGGTGACTCCAGCCTCACTGAGACAAGGTCAGCGTTGTCCATGTTACTCCCATTACCATTCACACCTTAGACACGTGAAGAAGATTTAAAAGCCATCTATAATTAAAGTAGATTACTACTTGCTCTTTAAAAGAAATATCAACATACATAATATTTGCCTTGTGCACAGCAGTAACATGGCTTCTCTGATTATTTCTAGCATACTCAAAAGCAAATTCTGCAATGCGCTTGCTAGCTTCCTCTGTGATTAGCTTGATGCTTTGCACAACGCCTTCGACAATCTGAAAGACAACAGTAGCATTACTAGTCGAAATGGAGGCTGATTTGTTCAATAGTGAATGTTTTGAACAACAAAATCATAGCATTCTGGGCAATGCAGGCTCCTCAACATACAGTACAACGTAAGACTTTTTTTTTTTATGGGTAATGAACTTAAACACACTCCCAGCAACTTACCACATGCTCAATTCCACTGTATTCACCTTCTGTATTCTCCCTTATTGTGACAATATTTACATCTGTATAAGGGGTTTTGTATCCTTCAATTGAGACACACGGACGTACGTTTGCATAGAGGTCAAAGGTTTTACGCAGGAGCAGATTCATAGATGGGTGCCCTGCAGCAATCGGGGTTTTTAAAGGCCCTGAAGGTAAAAAAATAAATAGAGATGATAAAAACCACTTCATAAATATCAAAGTCGAAGCAGCAGATGGCGCTGTGAGACAGGAACTCCAAATTCTCACATAACCCCAACGCTAAATGCCACAGGGATTCTCCAGTCCCTCAGGAATACTACACAGCGAGATCCATCAGCTGTTGTAGGGCCAAACTGTGACCTTCATCTTACACGGAATGGGAGCTTTTAAAAAAAAGGTTTTCAATGAAAACAACATATAAAAATACTCTTCAGTGGGAACACAGCTGCCACACGCTGCTGTGCATCAACTGCCTTAGAAAAGCATACTGTATGGAGTCCAAAGCTGATACTTAGAAACATATTTCCTAAACTTCAGCGATAGTTACAGCTTTGACACAAAGGACTGCTGTAAGATTACTTAGTAAGCTGTCCCCCATAAATGGCCATCTTTTTGTGATACTGATGAAAGACTTCGGATTCGAACCAAAGTCACTTTAAAAACCAGTATTCAATCTCTTTGATTTAACCCCCAATGTACCTTTTAATCCCATTTTGTTTTTATCCATGGATTCTTTGGCATCCGGAGGTATCATCCACTTTCCTCCTGGTCCTTGGATAGCTGTGACGTTCCTCTCTTCCCACTGAATAGGAACCTAAACACATTTGTTCTGCGTTAACTTCGGTCTCATGACTTCTGCTCCCAGTTTTAACTCCCCTTTCACAAAAAGGAATTAGGTTTGAGCCTTCGTGAACACCTTTCCTCTGGTGAGTGACAGTAAGTATGAAATTTGAACACAAAGATGACTTATAAAATATAGGTAATTGAAAATAAAATGGTGCGAGCACAAAGTTAAACACCACAAGATGCCTCCCAAGCCATGACATACAAGCAGCATTAGAACTGTGTTTACACACTACTTTCTTCCACCTGCTGCAGCTGTCACATTCCTCCTGACAAGAGACACGAGACATTTAAAAACTGAACTCATTGAGAACTGATCATCCAAACTGCATGGAAGACAGGGCACAACAGCTCCACCTGTTATTTGAATGGAAATCTACACAAGTTCTGCAGTGCTTTGCACCCACTACCCCCTGCCCATCAGGAAGGGCCACAGCAGAAAAGAATTAAGGTTGCTCATAAGCAAATGGAACCAGTCCAAGCATAATGTACTAGCAAAATGCCCTGTAAAATGAACAAATCAGAGAAAGTACTGCAACTGTGCACTCAAACACAAATGTTTTACGTCGCTGCACCTCCTGCCTGTTTCCTCAGAGAGGACCAAAGCTATTACAAGGCTTCCTCAAAGAGAACTGCACCTTTTACAGATCTAAGCTGGACAGTTACAAGAGAAAGCGAATGTGTTTTGATGCCATTACTGAAGGGGAACTATTTGACAATACTTCTTCCTGAAGAACTGTATTTTCTTCCAAGCAAACTGTACACATTCTTGTGAGCTTCCTTGGATACACTGAAAAACAGTCCTCTTTGGACAGATGTGGTTTTCACATCACTGAGATGAATGTGGTACAACAGAATCATTGCAATTAGGTTTCTAACAATAAGGCAGTCCCCTTCACAGTGCTCTGATCTGCACTGAGAAGTCACAGTGGATGAAAGCACATCTTTCTGTTGTTGCTCAGGATAGCTTTGTCAACAACATGGCTTCACACAACAAACTTGAGTTGATGCTTCCAGAAATTAAACACATTTGCTCTCAACTCATTACTCCTCTCCAGCTAACAGTTTCAGACGCTGCCTCGATACTGCAATCCCATCTCTCAATATCTGAAGCTTCAGACTCTTCGTATTGCCAAAACATTTCAACAGCTTAAACATGACTCTATCTTTTGGAAGTTAGAGAGAAAACACTTAACATTAGTTAACATTTGGTGTTGTAGTTAAAGCTCCAATGCTCACAGCATGAAAAACATGACTTACTTTGGCAGCATCAAAGATCTTCATGACAGCAGCAGAGATCTCAGGTCCTATGCCATCTCCTGGGATTAAAGTCACTGTTTGTACCTAGATAAAAAAGCATCAGTAGTACAAGGAATGAATGCTGTGTTCCAGGTAGGAAACACTCTTCACGTGTTTCAGGAACCAAGTAACTACTAGAAAAGAAAGTCTGAGCTACCAAAAATCACTATGAAGAACAGCAGCAGTGGACAGAAGCAAGAGTGACTAGCTTGCTTTCAAAGGGAGGTGCACACACTTTGAGAGAACTGTCTAAAAATCTGCTTACTATTTTTGTTTCAAAATAAGAGTTTAACCTGAAAAGCAAGTTCCTGCTCAGTACTCTTTGAAATAAGTGATCTCAAAATGCTTTCTTCATGAGAAATGGAGAGGGGACAATACTACCTACTTACAGCTCTGTATCCACCCACCTCCCATACAATCTGCATGCTGTGTAACACTGACTCAAGCTAGACAACATTCAATTCATGAAAAGCTTAAAAAACAAACAGCGAAGAACCAATCTTAGCCACTTTGCTTCCACTAACTAGAGCCAAGCAATTTTACTGTGCAAAGCTAAAGAAGCAGAGCTTCAGATAAGAGAGCACAGCTACTAAGCAAGCAGGTAACCGATGGAATGCAGGATTGGTTCCTGCTGCACAGCAGCACTACATCCGCAGCAGAGATGATGTCACCTGATGCAGTAAAACGTCGTATAAGCAGATCAGGAGGAGCCTCACCTACATCTTTTTGTGCTGTATAAGGAACAACCTACACTTCAGATTCTCTCCACTAGTAGCTCTACATAGCTTAGCATTAATAGCCATGACTCTTCCTTAAGCCCTGCCTAAGGGTGTATGCAGTGGTGCTGAGCCCAGCTTCTGCCACAACAGTTTTCAAGGCCGTCTTTGCTGAAGAAAAGCCTGCAGGGACCTCAGGCACACAGTGCTAAAGCACCAACACCAGTGTTTGAAATACATTAAAGAGGGCCGTGAAAAGGCAGAACTGTAGCTGCAAGGTCCTCTAAAAGCAGCAGGATTTAGGAGTAAATTATTACTTAGCAGAATGTCTGCAAAAAAAAAAAAGAGGATGAGAAGCTTCTCAACAATCTAATTGTCCATATTTGCCCATTTCAGAATGGGCAGAAGTTTCAGAAGCATATGTCCATGTTTTGTGACAAGTTATCATGCCATGCCTGCTTCCTTCTAAAGCATTTTTACTAGTAAAGTCATTGACCAATGTAAATCCAGCACAGCACTGAAAGTGTTTATGTTCACTTATTCAGGCCTTATGTTTTTTTCTTGAGAAACTTCTTAAAAGAAAAAGAAAAGTTACTAGCATACTCACAGCACTACTAAAACTTCTGGTCACCTGTTTTTGGTTTTTGAAAGCACCTAGCAGTCGAGAAACCTGCAGGAACATAAAACAAGAAGATGCCATCTTACTACACCCACAGAACTTCCAACAGTTAAAACACAGCAGCAATTGCACTTTTAGGGTGGTATTGCTTTAAGTTTCCTGCCTCAAACCAGTACACAGATTAAAAGGAAACAGAGTAACTGTGGCTTTGCCAAGCTGCTGGGGAGCTGTGTCCCATAGCTCCTGGGTATTCTTAGCACAAGGTGAGCTGAGGACAGCTGCTCCGACAGCAGTCCCAGCAGTGACTCCGGTTGAGGATACGGCGCAGCCAGGCTGAGGATTCCTGAAAGGCAAAGTGAGATGTCCGTTCCCCTACCAGCTGCCTGTGCAGCACGTCCGCACCTTTCAGGACGCGTTTGAGCGCCTGACTCCGTCAGTGCAACTTCCCCCACTGGAACTGGGGTGCTCTTTGTCCTCACCTTGAATGAGGTCGACACGTTTGGGACCACCGCTCTCTGCACACTCGGCAGGCTTAAAACCTTCACGGGCGCGCGAAAGGCAGAATTCAGCAGGGCCACGACACGCGCAGCCCGCACAGCTCCGGCACAGAGCGGCCCCTCCCGAGCTCGGGACGTCCAACACGGGAGGGGCCCTCAGCCCCGCGGCCGCGATCTCGGAGATCACCGCGCATCAGCGCGATAAGCAGAGCCGGAGGAGCGGCGCGCACACGGCAGTCGGGCCCGCGGCCGACAAGGTCACCGCGAGGGGCGCGGCCCGAACCGCCGGGATCCCCGCGCCCGGGGCGGCGCCGCAGGGAGAGGCGCGGGCCGGGACCGCGGATCGGGACCGGCGGTCCAAAGCCGCCGCCGCGGCCTGCCCGAACCGCTCGGGACTGGCGCGTCACGGAGGCCCCGCGGCGCGCCCACGAGCCCNATCCACGCGGCCATGGCGCCGCTGCGACCCCGCGTCGTCCGCCACCGCCGACGGACCGGAACCGGCGCTGCCGCCCCTCCCCCCTCGGGAGGCGTCCCGCGGCGCGCATGCGCCGTGCTTCCCAGCCCGCGAGCGGCGCGTGCCGCGCGGTGAGCTCAGCCCTGAGGCGCGCGTGGGACGCGCATTGAGCGCGAAGTGCCGACAGCCGGCCCCGATAACGTTACGGTCACAGCCCGGCCGCGCGCACAGGATCGATCTGCTGCCGTTACATACGCCGGGAGCAAATATTGCTCAACGCTCAGCCGCCAGATTAAAGCAACCGCTGCTAAAGGCAGGCGGAACAGGCGTTGGAAAGCCGCCCTCAGCGCACGGCGCTGCGCAGTGCGCGCGTGCTGTGCTGCTGGCTGCCGGCAGGGGGCGCCAGGCGGCGCGGCTCCGAGCTCCTCCCTGCGGTGCAGCCTGCGCGCTGCTTCGCTCCTTCCCGCTGCCGGAGGGGCGGCGTGGCGCTGCTGGGTTGGTGTAGCCCGTGACTCCAGCGCTCGCGTCCCAGGTGCGCTCGGGCCGGAGGTTTTCTGGCGGTGCTTCGTTCCTTGGCGGGCGCGGTAAAGGCGTTTCAATGCCGGCTTCGCGGATTTCTCGGCACGCTCACGGGGGATTCGCGCTCTAAATGCCTGCGGCACAGGGCAGCCCCGCGGCCTCCTATGGGATGCGTCTGCACGAAGGAAGAATTCTTGTAAGATGGGGAATAAGCAGACGATATTTACTGATGAGCAGCTGGATGCCTACCAGGTAAGATGTCTCCTCCATTCCGGGGAGCATCCTGGATGCGCTTGTGGGTCGTTCTCCTTTTGTTTTGGGAGCGTTGCTTTTAGAATAAAGCCAAAACCTTCCTTGCTCGTCTGCGTGTATGTGTTTTACTGTGCCTTCCCCACACCTGTGTTATCGGGGTGGTTAGTTCACTGTGGTCAGCCTCATTCCCTCCTCTGTGTAGGAAGAGAGCGGTCCGGTCCCTCGTGTCCGGGCTGGAAACGTTTGTGACCAGCTTGGGAAGGGCAGTTCTCCGCTGTCATCATTTTACTGAGCGTTTTGTAAAGAAGGGAAAGTACATCCATAACCCTCTTATTCTTTTAACCTGTGCTAACTTCCCTGCCAATAGCAGAAAAATAAATAGGATGTGCCTAACTCTGACTGATTTCACTTCTGGCAATAACACTTACCAGCAATCCAAAATACATATCCGTATACTTCTATCCACTCCTGAGCAGTGGTTTCTTCTTCTTACCCCGGCAGAAATCTTGCTCGTTTTATGCCTTCCGTAGTTCATCTGTGGTACTTTGTGTCCATCACATCAACTGCATTTGTCACACTCTGGATGATTAATGATTGCCAGTCTTGTTCAAGTCTTAGCATACTCCAGATCTTCCTGAAGTGGTTTGAGAGATGCTGTCTGCATGGTGGGCAGCTAGAACAAGTTTCTGAACATACAAGTCAGGCAATAGATGAAATAGAAGTATGCTGAAGAAGGAGGCAGGTGAATGCTGCTACCAGCTGCAGACAGGGCTGGTGGCATCACGCTGTTCTTTAATGTGAAATGATAAATACAGATAGAAAGAACAGTGTGGGAAGTCAGTGTTTAATTTTTCCTGATAATCAAGTGACGGATTCAGGGCATACAGAAGTAAATAACTTTGTATTTATATTCCTGAGTTTTTACTTCTATCACTGAATTAGAAACTGTGGTTTTAAGTACTAATTTTTTTTTGCAGTTAGTGCTACCATCGGCTTTTCACAGGTGTAGAAATTTATTCCCATGGAGTCAGTCTGGGGCTGTATGCTGAGCGTGCTATAAAATGTTATCCAGGGGTGACAATAAGCGTATATTAAATTATGATTAAATTCAGCATTAAGTTCTTCTTACACTCCTAGTCCAGTTGGTAACAGGGGTTTATACATGTTCTTGTACTTGCTGTCATCGTATGAAACATGAAAATGGAGCTTCTTTCATTTCACTGTCACACATCTCACCCTCACCAGCAGTCTGTTGCTATAATACATTAGTCTGAGTAGTGGTCAGCTTGGCTGTCTAAGATCCCCAAAGGCTATTTTTTAGATCCCTGCTAGATAGGCAAAAGGGGAATCATACATCTGTGAAACACTAATGTCTGTCTTCTGTGAAAGTGAACACAGAACAGAGCCCAACTGCAGTGAAACAAAACAAAATCCCAATGTAATTAATGTTATCTTCTTGACATAAACTGGCAAATGCAAGGCCCGAAATGTCATCCCTAATTCAGTACTCTTCATCCAGAAATTGCCTTCCTCTAATGGCTTGTGCAGCCCCTGCCTTTCCTAATGCGGGGTAATTGATCTCAGAGCTTCTCAGTGGGGCTGGCTGGATGGGATCAGCCTGTGGATTTCTCTGTTGCAGGAGGACTTGTAGCTCACTCCTAGGAGTAAAACATGCTTTGCAACAATCTGTTGTGCACACTGGTACCCCAGAGCACAGCCAAGTATGTACGGATAAGTGACTTGAACTTTTACCATTACTGTCTTTTAAACATGAGTTATTCTGGCTTCACAGCACCTGAGTGTTAATTTCGGAGAGAGGTCTTTTTTCCTTATAGGTATTGTTTTAAAAGCTTGTTTCATAGGAACTGCTTCTGGTAGGTAAAAGGAAGATGGAAATGCTAGAAGTTCATTTGCTTAATGTACAGTAAATTCACATGTAAGCAGCTTTATATGTCAGGAGTAAAGGCGAAGCTGGAGCAAGATCACCTGCATGAGGAGCTAGCATACGCTGATTTCAGGTCAACAGTATGTTATTGGTGAAATAGAAGAACCTCATTTGATCCATCTAAAATGTTCAAAAATGCCCATTTATACACTTTATAGTGGTTAACAGTGACCATATTGAAGGATGTTTTTTTTAACACAACATTTAAATGAAATAATGGCTAATTGTTCACCCACAAGATGACCTCAGTGTTTTCAAATAGATGGCTGCTTTAATTAGTCTCCAGGAGGGCTGCTGATGGGAGAGCCGGCTGAAGCTGTTTGTGAAAGAGGTTTGTTAGCATTAAACTTACCATTCTTTTATTGTTATTATTTTTTAATACTCGGAATAGGTGGAAGCCAATTAACTGAAGAAAGACTGGCAGGATGCAGATCTCCTAACGCCTTGTCATATCATCTGGAAACTTATTAAACTAGTGTTCTAGTTGATAGCTCTTTAAATTTGCATAAGCTTAGTGAAACATTAGGGAAATTGAAGGAGTCAGGCTTTTGCAAGCATTGGTTTTCTCTTAGAGGTTCACCTCGTTACCAAGTTAGCCATGTGTGACCATGGTTTCTCTCAGGAACTTCTGCTTTCTGTGCCCTGAGAGTACATGACTGTATTGGTGATTTTGTTTTTAACATAAAATGCAAAGCCTCCCCAAGGTCTGGATGGAGAAAAGGAAGCAGGAAAGACGTATTTCATTGCAATCAGATAGCACTTCAAATGAAGCTTTTAAAAATTGTATATAGGACAACTTCTGGGTGCCAAGTTCCATAATGAGAAAAGTAGTGAACCGAGAATTTAATGTTGAGTGGTGCTGTATGAGGGTACTTGAAGCAGTAGGAAATTAGGGCATAAAAGAATAGCAATATCAGGGCCATCTACTGGCCTCGGTGCACTGCATTTTTCACTGAGTAACACGATTATATTGAACAGGAAATGCCGAGAAGCTGTGCTTGTGTTTTGGACCGACTGCTCTTGGATCTCACTGCTTTCACTGCAACTGTTTGAATAAGTGCTCTGAATTTGATATGAATTCAGTTCTAATTGCTTCCTTAACAGGTGTAACTTAGCATAGGACAGAAATATTTTATTTCAGGTAATACTCTGTAATTGAAGTCAATTATTTTTGTATTTGTTAATTGCTAGATTTGTTTACATTATTTCATGCAGCACCACAACAAGATGGTGTTTATTCTGGTTGTCTTCAAGGCACTAATGCAGTGAGTAGTGGTAGTGTGTAATAATCACTGTGCTGTCTTTCCCACAGGAATTTGCCTATTACAGAGCTAACTTTCTATTAAAATACAAGTCAGAGTCGGACTAAACTATTCTTCATGAGGGGCCTGCAAAATCAGATGAGATAGAGTACTTTAGATGTCAAGAAATGTCATGTGAAAGTTGAAAATATCTTTGTGATTTAGTTTCTGGTTTTTAAAAAGCTGTGCTTGGCTCAATCAGGATCTGTGATGCAAATGAGCTCTTTGGGGAGCAAGAATGCAAAAAGCACACTCATCACAGGTCCTGCAGGATCCTCTGCCACAATCACTTCTCAGTTTGATAAAGTATTACCATTAATGTGCACACTTGCAGTAGCACAGTAATGAAGGCTTTCTGAAATCATCCTGCAGCCCCGTTCTGGTTTCAGGTTACTGTTTGCTGCATCTATGGATTGAGCAAAATTGCATTTGCTGACAGTCTGTTGCTTTGCCAGTTTCCTATGGCCAGCTGCTTTCACTCCAGTGCCCCACTGCTTCTCACAGCTGCAGGTTCAGCCTCCTGAAGCTCAGTGGGGGCTGTAGAGGTTTTCCACATGTAGATAAAAAATATATATGCTAAGAAACAAAGAGAATGTTAAAATCTCCACTGATATTGTTGCCTGTGACCAGTGTTTTCTAAAATAAAAGTTCATACAGCATTACAAATGCAGATACTGATGCTGACTTTTATTATTTTTTTTTTACTGTTGAAATTTAGATCCCCTACAGAACTCACACAGTTCTGCAACTGAAAGGCTGGTGCAGGCATCACTGTTTTCCAGTAACTCTATATATTCACAGTGATGAAAATACATATAAATGTGTTGCTGATTCAGTCTCACATGACAGCTCTATCCTGGTCTCACTTGTGTGGCAATTAGAATCCAAAAGCTTAAGTTCTGCATAGAGATTATAATGCAGCTGCTACATGAAAGCGCCTTTCATTTTATCTTGCACCTTTTAACTCTTGATTTTTGATTGTTTAATAAGATGATGTTTTCATGGTGTTTCAACTGAAGCGTACTTAGTCAGATTATGTCTGTTTGCCACAGTGCTGAACAACATTTGGGGTTTTCCAAATGAAAACTCTGAAATATTTCTATACAGTGTTGATATTTAAAACACAGCACCTCTCATTTCTTAAGAGCTGCTCAGTCAGATAGCTAGAAGGGATTCATCTGTCTTGGCCTGAGGATATTATCCAAGTGTTCTTCATTGTTTTGCTTTATCTGTGGCCTGTTGGCTTTTGAGACTGTCAAATTGGGAGTGACCTTTTTTATTTATGACTACTTTGTTGCATTTATTTGCTTATAAAGCTTTCTGGTGTGGCTGTTGCAGGATCAGAAATTATGCACATAACTGAATAATTACACATGTATTGTTGTAAAGAAGAAATATGCACTTAATGGGTGCAAGAAATACCATTCTGCAGTACCTTTGCACACTTGAGCAAAGGTATTTTGCTATTTTCTCATTTGATTCTATTCTTCAGTTTTTCTTCCTTGCTAATAAATGTTGCCCTCCCCTGTATGAAATCAGTTTTGTTTGAAAACCGTGTGCTTTATGCACAGCCATCTTTTGTTGAGCAGACTGCTTACCTTTGTGCTGCACTCTGAGATGGGCAGTAGATCTCCCAGCACAGACCATCATGTGGTCTGATCCTGGAAGCGTACCTCACCTCACCTTACCTTACACTGTGTGTGTGTGTATAAGATGAAAGTCTGTTAGTTAATCTGCATTCTCAGCACCATTCTCTCTACTCCTATTTTTTTTTTCAAACCCCTGTTGATCTAAATATAAAGCAGAACCAGTCCAGGAGCTTGTGGTGAAGTCCTAAAGGCTGATAGGAAAGGTAGTGGACTGCTGTGCTACTGTTTGTCCAAAACTTGGATTCACCTGGCACAGCAGATCAAAGAATGAAGCCCTTAGCAGTACCATCCCCATCCCTGGAGGTGCCCAAGTCCAGGCTGGATGGGGCCCTGGGCTGCCTGACCTGCTGGGTGGCAACCAGCTCATGTCAGGGGATTGGAATGGGATGCACTGTCAGGTTCCTTCCAACCAAAGCCATCCTATGACTCAGTGATTCTGTACAACCCAAGTGCGCCAGCACTCTGAGTCTCTTCTCTGCAGAATATTTTAAGAACCAGTTGAGCCATCTAAATGCCAAATATGAAAATCGAGTCTCATTATATGAGCTAATGATCTCATTAAAATCAATAGGAAATTTTCTGTTTGCCTTATGTCCTCGTAATTGCAGATTTGTTGAAGTAGTATCTTATCTCCAAATAACCATTAGTGCTCCTTTATGTCAGACTTCTTATTAGCTCACTTTCTAAGGGCTCAAGGACAGACTAAGTGGGATAGTAGATCTTAGAAGAGGGGTGGGTTTTTTTCCCAAGAGCTGGAGGATGTAACTTTCCAAGACCTCTATTCTAAATAAACTGAAAGCCATAGGGGGCCTTGCATAGTGTTTGGGCAGTTAGCCTGTGATTTTCTAGCAGGACTCCTCGTGGCTCTAGTGTTCAAGTGGAGTAGGCAGGTTGGTGTTTAAGTCCATGATTTACAGTCTTCATGATGAGAAATGTGTTCTGTGATACATGTGGATTTGTAGGGAGATTGATGTAGTCATATGCATAAGCTACAAATGCGTCTCAGGATTCATTTCACCTTTCCATATGAGGGAGTTAATTCAACACGTTAGTGTACTACTTACTGTCCATCATTGTGTATTTTTCTGTATGAATGAAGTAGACAGAAGAAAATTGGATGAATCACCTCCGTGTTTCTCTGGCTGAAGGTCTTTAATTAAATTGGAATTAAATTGCTGTTGTTCCAGTAACTACGAAATGGAATTATGCTTAGACCTGTGTTCCATGGTGGCTCTAATCCAACTTGGGGCTGTGCTTACAACAGAAAGAGCAGTCCTGTACCTCTTTCCAGCCATCAATGCATACTTGTTTTAAATTTGTCCCTTACACTGGTGCTAGTGTAAGTAAAACTGTGTTGGAAGGTGCAAAAAGGAGATGATCCATGCTGAAGTTGGATCCCTTTCTGTGCAGTTAGTTTCCAAACACGTTATTTCTTACTTTTAAGTGTTCTCTGATGCCGTTACACTACTCATTGCTGTGAGGTCAGCATAAAGGGAAAAAGCAGAAATTAGCTGAGAGAAGCAAGAGAGCTGGCTGCACTTCTGCCTCAGAGCTTGAAGCCATGGCATTTGCAGGTACTGTTCAGGATCAGCTGCACTCCTCAAAAGAAGGAAAGTGACAAGATGTGGGCCTTTAGCAAAAAAGATCATCATCTTTTCCTAAGTTTCTCAGTGGTGTTTTCACAAGATTCTGGAAAGGTGAAGGGTAACTTGTCTTTTTCTTCTTTATCTCTATTTGCATATCAACTACCTGTCAGCTTTCTAGTTAAATAAGTGTTTTTTATCAAGCCTACATAATTACAGGATGATTGCTCTACAGAGCAGTACAATCATTTGTGAGATTGTACCTGCCTTTCGCTAGTAAATGATGCACCCTTAAGTGGCAGTTTGATTGTAAGCAGTGAACACGTTGGAATTAATGAAGACTTTCCCAGCTGGCTCCTATTTCACTTTGTGCAGTTCCAGACAATGTGACATCTTTGTTAGCAGCTCACAAGGTGCCTTCCTGTGCTACCTTGTAACACTATTCTGCTGTGCAACACACGGAGGGGAAAGCTGCTTCTCCTGCTGCTTTATACAGAGGAGAGCAAGCAAACTCAGTAATTGATACCAGGCAGGACTGATACCATACCTGGACACCTGAGACAAGCTGGTTGATTGCTTCAGCTAGCTGTGATCATTTGCTATTCCCCTCCTTTGAAGCAGCAAGCGTTCCTGGCCAGATTAATTCTCACCTTAGGAATGAAATGCATTTTCTGTCATTGCCTGAAGTGCAGAACAAGAGTGAGGGGAGGGTATAATGGCTGTGTGTACTCTTAAGTAGGGCTGCTCAGGTCTGCTGTTCTTATCTTGTCACAAACTCCTCTTTTAAGTATTTTAAACACATTTTAAATGTTTACAAGGAGATAAGCTGAATTCTTAAGCGTGTATCCTGCCACACCACCTGAGCCTGTGAGAGAAGCAGTTGATCATTGAGAATTGTGTGCCTTTGTCACCGTAGCATTTGTGCTGATGCTCTTTCCCCAGTTCCCCCATCAGCTGGTAGCTCCGTGACACAGAACTGTATATTGTCCAAATCTATGGCCTGAGCAGGAAGCTAAACTGATTACCCAACATTTCATTGCCACCAGTGTTCCTGGTTTTGAAGGCAGGGCAGAATTTGCCCTAAACATCTAGTAGACAATATAGTGAAATTAGGGAATATTTCCTTCCATTAATGGCATGTGCTATTGTGCTTTTGCAACACCTGGAAATATAACCTGTTTTGTGAGTGCAAAATATTCCACTGCTCATATCACTTGTGAAGTGTCAGTTCTCCTAGGAGAACTCCCACATTCATAAGGAGTGATTTAAACAAACATGAATTGCAGAGCCACCACAGAATGCTCGTAAGCCCTTCTTTCATGTCCAAGCAGCTTTTCTTTCCATTCTATTAAGCTATATCCAGTTGTGTGTTACCAGAGGGAAAGCTGCCTAGCTTCCTGCTGTCCAGGGCAGGTGCTGTCCTTCTGTCTGCTTGCCTGGCACAAGGGATTCGTAGCCTTCACTGGAATGACTGCAGTGCAAAGTAATTAGCAGTAAAAAGAGTGAATAACTAATGCATACATATGTATGTGCATGGCTTTTATTCTTAAACAGTTGCCTGTATATATAGTGCAAGTTACAAGATAATTTTCTTAATCTGATAATTATTTATTGTTTTCTAGATCTGTTTGTTGAACATTTTTCACCTATATTTTATTCATCTTAATTTTGCTTCTGGTCGTTTCACGTTGGAGGAATATTTCAGAAAACTGCATGCTTTTTCTCCAGGAGTTTCTCCCTAAGAATATAATTTTTCCCAACAACCTGTCCTTGGAATAATTTAATGATTTTATAGCATATATATTCCTTTCTGAATCAAAACTAGATGGTAAAAAATTGCATTATTAATGTTTTTTTTCTGCCAGATTTGAGTTTCCTTCCAGAAATATTAAAAAATAATTATTTGCACTTATTTTCAGTAGTCTAGTACAGTAATACCTGTTGTTTTTTTGACAGGATTGCACATTCTTCACTCGGAAAGAAATCCTTCGGTAAGTGAATTCTGTTCGATTTTTTTTTCATAATTCATGTGGAAAAAGCTAAATCTTTTTGGTTATTTTGCATAACTGAATTGAGTGTAGGATTGGACTCAGGATAAATGCATAATATGTTAATGTATGTTAAGGAAAAAGATGTCAGGTTGGTGTCTGTACCATAGGTTTTTCCAGGGGTCGGCCATTTAACAGTAGAGAGGCTATGACTTTGCAAGAAGAATTTGCTGCTTTTCTGCTCAGGTATAGAGGTGAGGGCTTGTTCTTCAGTCAGTGTGGGTTTTGGTGTGGATTCCAGCATGGGGACAACTGGTGGAACTTAAACCTGAGATCTGTCCACTGGTTTCTTTCTGTAAGAACTCTCTAGTAAGTTGCTAAAGCTGGGATCACAGTTAAGCAGTAACAGGTCTCACTGCCTGAAGGATGTAGGATAACATTCAGATTAAGGATCTATGCAAGTACAACATAGGGTTTTTTTTGTTTGTTTTTTGTCAGAGCACTCGTGTTTTTATTTTCCCTGAGGATTTTTGCCCTAATAGGGAGGGGAGGATGCATCTGTGGTTTGTGTCTAGACCTAGGAGCTCACAGTGTTCCAGGACTCTGATTTGAATAGCTTGAGATGTAAGAACTATCAGGGAAACAGCTTTTGTTTTCATAAACACTGAGAACTTCTCTCCTGTCAAAAATAGATACGATCTCTGTGAGAAATGTTCTCTGCTTTAGCTGTGTTGCCCAAAACCTCAGTAAGACATTCAGTAATTCTGTCAAGGCGAAAACTAATGGTGTGGTATTAGATGGGATGATTGAATTTTTGTTTTTTTTTCTTTGATGGTATTTGAGCTAACTTCTTGCATATTTTGTTCTCATTGCTCATGAAGAAGCACTCATTCCTGGTCAGTGGATCACAGCTCTGAGACCACTGTGCAGTAGGAACATAGCAATGCCAGGGCAGAATTTGGTCCAGGTCCCTTTTATCTAATTGTTACAGTTTAAAATTAAGTTCAGTGTTGTTTCATAACATGTTATAATGTGGCTGGACTAGTCAGAATGTGTCAGTGGGATAAACATGAGCTTAACACAGGCTGGCACCACCAGAGATGCTGGTCTCAAACCAAGTCAGGGCTTCACTAGTGTGGGTAATTGTTTTGTGGGGGTGACTTCTTTAACCAAGCTTTCCTTAGCTGTGAACCTGTAGGAATGACACACAATCTTTGGCTATAAAGAAGTATCACGCTGCGTTTTTGTACCCTACAAAAGGCCTGCAGCTCAAATAACCACGAGTGGCCATTGTGTGCTCTGTCAGGGCTGTAACGTTAGTTCTGCTTAAAGAACACTGACTTTGACAACAGCAGAATTTGTCATCACGGTTGTCCGAAGCAGCAGCTGTGTGTCAGTGATGTTCCTGTGGTGTCACTAGTTTCAGTTGCTGGATGCTGAATAAAAGATGTTCGTGTGTAGCCACCAAATCTCAGATACACGTTATGTAGCTGGAAAAAAAACCCCAACCAAACAGAAATGGTTTAGTCTAGCTTCCTGAGCAAAGCAGACCTTTGGCCACTTTCTAAGCCCTTAAAAGAAACCAGAAGGTACACTTCTTCTGTTTCACATGACTGTATAGATATACAGCTTGTAAAATAAATTAACTGGGACTGGATAAATTGACAAAAATTCTCTGATTCACTTTTAAGTCTAAATTGAAAAAAAAAAAAAACAACCAAAATCAACATAAGGTAATAAGCAGTTATTAATACTTGTCTTCATACCCTATTCCAATGAGGGAAATAATTATGAACTATGGGGTTTATACTGGAACTTCAGGTTGGATTTGTTGCTTCTGTTTGGTCTAGTCAGGGCGTTTGGACCCTTCCAAAGGATGCAATTAGTAAAACATGACACTGTACCATCTTTTGCCTGGGAATTGTTCTCTTTCTCGTTTGGGATAATCACTAGAGGAATACTGGAGTTGATACCCTGAAAAAATGATCGATTTCTGCTGCAAGGAGAGAGATTAATTTCCGGTACTTGTACAGATAGAGAAAAAAATTCCGTGCAAATATTGATCCTGAACATGTGTAGTACAGCCCCAGATTAAAGAGCATGACTTAAAATATGAGTCATTTTCTAGCAAGAATGCAATGTTGTCAGGGTGAGAATGGATGCAGAGCTGTAAAATGATAATGATGGAGAGGAAGTAAGGAATCAAGCATCTCCCCAGCAGATGTAATTAGGAAACTGCTGAATCTGTAACAGACAGAATTTTTCACATCTGGAAAACTGCATTTCCAAACAGTAAATCTGAACCATCATGAGCAGCTGAGAAATACAGAAAGTATACTTTGAAAAAGAAACTATGGATTTCAGGAGAAGTTGTTCCAAAGGTAAGGAAAGTCACTGTATGATAGGCAAGCAGGAGTTTATGGTATTGACCAAAGCTGGCTAGGAACTGAGAAGTTAGAAGCTTTACTTTGTTTGGTTTTGCTTTTTTTTTGTGTGTGTAGCAGTGGATAAAAGAACTATTTATAGAGAAGTTGCAATTGTGCAGCTTTGACAAGAATGAAGAGAGATTTCCCTATGGAAATGGTGTAAGTTTTCTACATGCATTCTGGAATCGGATAGGTGATAATGTATGCAGACCTTTGATCTCAAGGTGCTGAGTGTTTCAGAACTTTGTAGAAACAGCAAGTATAAATGAACTGAATTTGCAAACGTTGATGTCATAGTATTCTGGACTGTATCTCCTTCAGAACCGTGTGATTTGAAATGTTTACAGATAATTTGTGATTTATTTTCTTTAAATCCCTGCCTAGCAAGTGTGTCACTAGAGGAGGTCACTGGATCATAGGATTTGCAGTTGAAGGAAGCCACAGTGAACTGTGGAAATGATTCTCTTACTACCTAAGAACAAGAAGATTATTTTTTTATCTGCAAAGGCTTGTCTGTGTTTACTTTCTCACTGTTTTCCTAGTCTATGTGTGTAACTAAGCACCCTTGACAAATTACCCCTTTGTCTCTTTTACCCACACTTCATATTTTGGTGCCTTTTAAGTGTGAGGACTGTATTCCCATTGTTTAGGTTGCCAGCTCTGCCTGGTAAGGGTATTTGAAGCTGTTTCTTCCTACGGAATACTAAAACTGATCTTTGTTGTAGGTTTTCCATTCTGTTGCAGTGAAGATGCTGGTCTGCATGCTTCCTGAGGCTTGCAGTGAGAGATGTCACTGTCACCTGGTAGACATTTAACTAGACTAGTTAAAATACAGTGAAGTGTTGGGTGTGGCAAGCAGTATCTGCATTAATGAGCACTGTTTTTCTAAAAAGCTCAGAAATGTAAATAAACAACCTTGTGTTGTTGTCTTTCTCTATTCAGTAGCGTCCAAAGTGTATGTGTGATGCAAATGATAATGCCCCCTGTTATTTATTGTGAAATACAACTGCAGCTTCTTCTAATAAGAACATATAATGCTTTTCAACCTGAGTACCATGAAAGCCCAATAAATTTTGAGTGAAGCTGTAAGGAAGCCATCTATTCCCTGAGAAAAGAACAAAGCATACACTTAGACTTAATGACGTGATTTTTTTGTTAGGCTAAAGGAAGCTTTTCTGCTTATGGACTATGTATAGGAGATAAGGGAGCCTTTGTCTGCATGACTGTGCAATATCTGAGGGGAAAAAAGTGAAAAACAAATCTGCTTAAGAGAAACTGTGCAACCTCAGAATATGAACTGTGAAAAATAGGTATGCCTAGGGTAAGAGATTGGGTTAATGGATGGTGGAAAATAGATGTTCCCTTTCCAAAGTACCGTATACAAAACTGGATGTTAACATGTGATGTAGAGTGCTTAGAAGAATAAAGTTATGGGATTAATTCTATGAAAGCATTGAGTTGTAGGAGGAAGGACAGTCACTTGGAATCATTATGTTTTCTCTTCTGCCTTACCCTCACAGGGTGATGTTTTTACTTATCAATAAGCTGTATACACTATCTGTTTATGATATGGCAGGTGCAACTGTAACTGATTGTATTATTGTGCTCAGTATGAGCTGTTGAGTACACTTACTGTCTAAGGAATAGAGTTGAATTGAAGTATTTCAGCACAGACCATATTATCTTGGTGGAATAAAATGGATTGCAACCCTTCAGTAATTAGCACATACTGATTTATCATATCCTGCACTTTAGAAAGCAAATAAGTACTGCTGTGCCTTTCCTTATGCATTGCAGAATACTTTCAGATGTGGCATGAAGGAAATGCAGGTCCAAGGTTGTTCAGTCTGAACTGAATTTCTGCTGAAGAAGGGGGTGAAGGAATAAGTATCGCAGCTCCAATTCAGATGGATTTAATCTCATGTAAAAGAGCATGACATTGCAATTAGGTGAAATAGGCTGATTTTATCCTTCCCTTCCTGGGGAAATGTAGCCACTGAGAAAACCCAAACAACAATGAATCTTTTTTTTTTTTTTTCTGATCTGGTTTAACGAGCTGAAACTGCTCTCTGAAGGGTAAGTGCTGGAGCAAGAAAATGCTGCTGAAAATGAGGAAAGGAGAGGAGAGCTAGACTGCATTTCAGTGCAAGTGAGGTGTTAGATTGACTTAGTACTGCATAGGACTTTGGTACTGTGATCAACTAAAGACCACATAAATGCAGGCTGCTGTTGGGGTTGTTCAGAACATGTTCCATGTTCTCCTGATCAGTAATGTAGGTGTGGGAAGCAAAGCAGTATTTATAAACTATCAGCAAATAGAACAGATCATGAATTCAAGATGAAAAAGAAATCAGCACAACAGAACAACTATCTAGGAGGTGAAGAAAACTCAGAATTGGTAAGAAAACTGCAGAAGAGGCAAATATGGCTGGTGGAAGAGGAAAGCTATACACCATTATTGGTGTTTCAGATGACTGTTTATCACCAGAAAATGTAAATACAGTCCTTGAGAAGTGCTTAACACAACCCAGTGGATAGCACTTGTGAGCCCTGGATGAAAGCTGGTGGGTAGAGATGTTTGTATTATCACTGACAATATATTATCTAAAATACTTAGAAGACAACTGACAAATGTTTAGAACCTTACTAATTTTTTTGATAGGTACATGTTAGGGCTTTGAAAGCATGCTCCTCTTTTCCTCGGAATTTGGAATTTAGTCCAGGACTTCAGGGCACAACTTCAGCATACAGACAGATTCCAGAACACCAAGTAGACAGTCAGCTCCTAGATGCCTGGAACGTAATGTGTGCTCGGAAGCAGCCAGTGAATTTGCTGGAAGCATATCTCCTTCATGAATGGCTGCTCTTGTGGATAAGAGAGAACAAACAAATGCAGCACATCTTTACTGTGGTGAGGGCTTATTGTATATTCCTGCATGTGTTAGTCCTTTCCTACCTTTGTTATGTAACTGCACTAACTTCTTGGCTAAGGTACAACTGAGTGTATCTTAAAAAAAATCATAAGACGCATTGAGCAGAAGTGGATCACAGGCACTGAAGATCAACCTTACAAGATCATATATGTGTGCAAAATTGGCAACAGGCTGAACTGATATTCATACAGTCAAGGGCTAAGAGCTGTCAGAAGATAGGAGAAAAAGTTGCAAATGCAGAATGCAGCGTAATTGGTGGCTGTGCTTAAGGTATGTGATGATGGGATTATAAGTAAATTTTAAAAATAAATATATCCCCCATACCGTTTAAAATAAATAAGGAGAGGGAAGACATTCCATTCCAGCCAGCATTGCTGGGACCTTGGTGATTGGAATCACCATTCGTAAAAGATTTGTTGTACTGGAAAAGATCATTAGAGAGAAAAAAGAAAAGGAGGCTTAGGAAAAAAATCCCAAAACAAAACAACAAAGCCCACCACACTATATTCATAGCAGCTATTAATCTTTTTGTTTAACATGCCTGTCTTGTGATTGTAGACAGGAACAAATGCTTAAGATGTCTCTTCCAAGGCAGTATTTCACCTCCTCAGTTTTGGAAACCTGTTTTTTTAGCAGCCAAGCTTTAACTCCAGTATTAACACTTGCCTGGTACCCAGCCCACCTGTTTCTGTTTCCCTCTCTAGGGAAGTTTTTTGTAATTCTGTTGCTTTCTTCACTCTCCCTGATCCTTAGCACATCTTTGAAAAGTAAAAGATAAGGTTCAGAGGAGCTGTTCTGGCCCATCCAGATATGTTGGATTTTAAATCTGAAACCTGCATGACAGTTCAGTTGGGAAGATAAGCTGAGGTTTCCTCCAAGCATCTGCAAAGCCTTCCTTATAAGGGAGCAAGTACAGAAAAGCACTTGGGATGCATTTCCCCTTTGGAGCAGGCTGTTACACAGATGAGGGAGAGGCTGGAACACAGCTTATGCGTTCCTAACACATCCTGTCCTTCAAGAAGTTTGGGGTCTACATGAAGAAGGACCTACTTCTACTTTTGTCAGCTCTGGAGAAAATGGTGTTTTCTGAGAAGTTGAAGTTTGGGGGTACTTTACACCCTTTGGAATCCCCCTAATTTTGTCTAAGAAATTAGGTACAGGATGAACGTGTGTCCTGAAGCTGCTGTTGATCCTGTTAATTATGTTTCTATTCTTCTTATTAAGTTTGTTTAGCCCCTGGAATTAATAATAATAAAAAAAGACATCTGGGCCATTTCTTAAGATCTACACCTTCTATGTCATAAAGTTTTCCTTTATAATACTTCAGTCGTGTTGGTTTGCTAGGCATAGGTGAGGACTACTCATTTTCAGTACTGACCTCTATGGAGCCTGGAGTGCTGTGCCCAGTTCTGGGCCCTTCAGTTCAGGAGAGAAGTGGAACTACTGGAGACAGCTGTGCAAAGTGCCTCTGGCACAATGGAGGGGCTGGAGAGTGTCTCTTATGAGGAAAATCAGGGCTGGGATCACTTCAGTTAGCCGAGAGGATGCTTGGGAGGAATCTTGTCATGAGGAAAGGATGAAAAGGAAGTAGAACCTGGCTTTTCCCTGTGGTGCTTTGTGACAGGACAAGGGGCACTGGGCACAAACTGTATTTTACTGCAAGTGTTTTAGAAGGATATTTATTTAGCATTGGTTTGAGTTAATTTGTACTACTTCATTTTGCATTGCAGAGATGAAAGAGCGCTTGACATATTAACTGAAAGCTGGCAGAAGGCTCATCTCTCCAACTTGTCTCTTTTGCTGCCTTTTTATAAATCTCATTTCCATGTGGAGTTTTTTATTCTGTACAAATAATAAAAATAACTTTGACTAGAAAACAAAGAAGGTAGTAAATGTAGGAATGTCTCTATAGGATGAGATTGTACATGTACCCTAATGATTTGCATCACCAGGGCACTATAGCATCAATTGTAAATAAGTTCCCATCTCTATCTTTGCATAAGCATGATGCATTCTTCCCTGCAGTCTGTGCAGTTGCTTTTGCTCATAGGTTTTGTCTCCAGAGGTTCAGAAGGGCTGATTGGGCAGGCCTGTCCCCAGGGCTACAGACAGTCTCATCAGTGCTGCTCTGGTCTCTAATGCTCTAGGTTCCCTGCATATTACCAGGAGCTGTTCCACAACTCTTCTGTGTATACCTTGTGTCTGAACAAGGGGCAGTAGCTTTGATTTTGGTGGTATACATGTGATAAAACAAAACAGCAGCAGAGTGCTTCTCTGGATCTGCTGCCCATAGTTTGTTCCATTCTGTGCAGTCGATTTCTGGCTAGGTCAACCCGTCACTCCTCTGAGCTACCTGGCCTGTGCTGACACTCCTGGCCCTGCTTCATTGTGCCAATGAAGCTGTACTGCTATTTATTTTCTGTAAGTATGCAAAAGTAATCTAGACTTTAGGATGGTGTTATTTAAGTCGCGTGTACATTGAATACTTTCCTGTTGTTTAATAGTGTTTAATAGGATAGATATATTCCTGAATGAAATTTTCTTCTTCATAACATAGATCAAATGACTGGTACTGTGAAGGCAGCTCTACACTTGGTGTAGTGTATTGGGTTTTAGGGGCTGTTTTAAAACCTCTGCTTACTTCCTTCTAATCAGTGAGCCATTACGAGCTTTTATATTTTGTTTTCAGCACCCCTCTAGTGCAGAGTTCTTATTACAAAAGTAGCTTCTCTGTATCTTAACACACCCAGTGGTGACCTTGGGGATAATTAGACTTTATCTCCAAGCTCAGTAGCAAATGAAAACAAGTGTAAGCTTGAAAATCTCTTCTAAGGTCTACTCAGCTCTGCATTCAGGTCATTATCTGAAGCGCTTTCTGCTTCTGTAAGAACAGAAGAAACATTAGAGCTTTTGGCACAGAGGTTTACTGACAAGCCATTTCCAGTTAGGAATCAATGTTTCTGAGAGATGTGTCAGAGCAATAATATGTACAGTGCCAATCAGTGAAGCTCCTGGGAGATGACTGTTGAGGCTGGATCCTATATTGGTCATGGTACTTTCTCCATCCACGTGTGACAGCAGTATCACCAGTGGATTGCATAAGGGCAAGAGTATTATGGCTCTGGACTAACACATCTGAGGGGGAATGACCTCTGTGTCTGCTGATCTGTACAGCATGCTTTAGAATGGTGACGACAAATGTGTCCAGTTTCCCTGACAAACTCACCAAGTGTAATGCTGATTACTCAAGTGAATGGTAGTTGTGCTTAAACTCATGCAGGAGAGACTGTATTTCACTACGTGGCGTGTGTCTTCCTCAGAATTCCAGAGGAGGCTGAGGAGCTCCTACTGTTTTTCATCAGTTATCCACAATGTCATTTGAGAGACAGGCAACCCGATGCTTACTTTGTCACAAAATGCTGTGTGGTGGCCCTGAAGAACTTTCCATCTCTTTCTGGCTTCGCAGAGGAAAAAGGTGGCAGTGTTCTGTGGGTTGGTCTGGTTGCATATTGGTTTTGGATCCTTCGTGTTCATGGCTTTTTGCATTGTGATGTTTTTTGTCCTTATGCTAAAAGACACAAACTAGTCCTTGTCTGCAGGATAAGACAGTTATAAGATCTAATACAAAACATAGCTGCTCTGCTAAATGCTTTGGCAGCACTAAACTTTCCAGCTTTTTTTCAAACAAAAGGTTTATTCAGATGGATTTTCTCTTTGTTTTCAATAAAAATCCATACTTTGTGGTTTAGATCAATCCAAGAAGCTTAATGAATTATGGAATTCAGACTATTTTGCTCCATTCCTTTCAGTATCTTCTGAAAGATGTTTCAGAGAGTTCCTTTGAGACGCCCAGGTGCTAAAAATCAGTGTTGGTGTTCTTAATCCTCTTGGATGTGATGGCATGAAGACTTTAAAAATAAAATAAAGCATAATACTAATACTGGAAATAAAGAGGAAAATAGTGCTTAAACACACAAACACTTCCAACTAGTGTGTTCAAATGTTATCAAGAATGATTGAGCTGCTCCAGTGATGTACTCTTTATTCCCATGAAGACAAAAACACCATTTCAGTAGTCTAGCTGAAGAAGAAGAGTTCTTTGCATGAATATTTGACTTCAACGATTTGCTTAGGGTGCTTATTTGCTGTTTTTCTTTCCACTGGGGAATCTTTGAAGTGGCTGTTTATAACAGAAAAATCAGTTGCTGGAGATGGAAATGGATACTCCATCTTGAAGTACAGGGTAGTTACGAAATGTCAAGGTGAGCAGTGGTTGGCAGCTGAAATATACTTAGGTCAGTGTATATCTAATTTCCTGTTTGCACAATATTTTGCTGTGTAGTTTTTTTTTTTTCCTGTGATCCAGAAAAAATGTTTCCACATTCCATTTTGTATGTTTAAGCTTCTGTAATATTTTCTAGTAGTTTCTAAAATTTACTCCTCACATTAATCTGAAAAGTCTCACATGCTTTTGAGGCAGACTGAGGATTTGCTGGAGCTCAAGCTGGCAGGTTGAAGGTGTTGATAAAGCATTACTTCTGCATTCCTGGCTTGATCGTCTTCTCCTGCATTTCTTTATCTGCAATTCTCAGTATACCTAATAATCAGACAGGGATTTTTTTTTTCTTTTTCATGAAATAAGTGATACAGAGTAAGTGAATCAATTCTAGTCAGTTAATGTTTTATTTACCAAGCAATTTCTGTCAGTAGCCTGTTGGAGAGCTGCCTGCTTTGAGTGTAGTTGGCCAGAGTTTGAGTTACATTGGTAAGTATTCTGCTTATAGACCTTTAGGAACCTCCTTTCCCAGCTCCCTTACCCAAACCACAGCATGGTACAGTCACCATAAGAAACAAGGGTGAAAACACGTTTGGGATCCTTTGATCTGTACCTCTAAGGAAACACTGGTCTCTTTACCCTAGATGCTTTGGTTGATAAACTGAACCAAGTATGATACAAAACGGTATGAAACGGAATGAAATGGAAATGATCTGTGTGCTGGTGTCCACCAGTGCTACAATTGCAAATCTCAATCTGCAATTTTAGAGAGGCACGGATGGGAAAAGGGCTTTTTATCCAGAAGTAAGGCCTCCTGAGGATTCTGTTGGCCATAGCAGCACAATCGTATATTGCTTATCTATAAAATTCCTTGTCTGGTCTTTGACCAGAGTTCAAGGAGTGTTTGGACAACACTCTCAGAAAGATGGTTTGATTTTGGGTGGTTCTGTTTGAAACCAGGAGTTGGTGATCCTTATGGGTCACTGCGTTATTCTGTGACTCTATGATTCTATACCATATGCATTGAATTGGTGATTTGAAGTTGGTTATTTTTTGTTTGCTTACAGGTTGCATGGCCGGTACCATGAAATGGCACCAAACGTTGTGCCCATGGACTATACCAAGGACCCGGATGTTAAACTACCTATGCAGCTTATAATAAACATGCCTGAGCTAAAGGTAAGGCTTCTAACTGCTTACAAACTGCACCTTGTTAGCTCTGTAAATTGTCTGTGATAGGTTTTGCAAGGTAAGTTTGGTGCCTTGGAGCAACCAAGGTCTTTCCTTTGCTGTTATTGTTCAAGGGCATAGCCAGGCACAGAAACTGGAAAATATTTAGCTTTGTGTTTCTCTTGCAAAGATAGCTGGAATAAAATTTAAAGGAAATGAGAAAGAAATAAAACTAGATCTTATACTCTTTCCACTTTGTATATAGTGTCCCTTAGAAACTAGTGGGTTTTGATAGGATTGTTTTGCTAATTACTTCCTTAACAGCTTTGCTTATTATAGGAATATAATGAGTATGTACTTCACTGTTGTTTAAATAGTTATAGAAATGAAATCTATGATGTGATGATACAGGCTTTTCCTTGAATTTATTAGATGTTTCTTTCATCAACTGGTTGAGAGCTGTTCAGCTTTTTAAATCCTAAAACTATGTAGCTCTTAAAGCTGAACAGTTCAGCTCTGAGTTAGTTTCTTATCAGCGTTTGCATTGTCTGTGTCCTTGGCTGCTGGGGGTATCAGTATGATTCTGTCCTCTGCAGCTTACAAAGCTGACCTTCGTAGCTCATCTCTAATGAAATGAATGACATTTAATAAATCATGTAGGTACTGGATTTTAAATGAAAACTATGCTTTCTCCATTATGCTGCTCTGTGTGAAGTAGAAACAGAATATGAAAGTAGTGTAATTCAAGGGTTTTTTTATTAATGAAATGTTAATAACAACAACTGCCTCCCGTAAACCATTAGTTTTCAACGTTACGTGTGCAAATGTGTTGAAATATCTACTGCAGGACCTAAGTTATGTGCCTGTATCATTCATGAAAAAGAAAGTGCATCCAGTAATTACAGGCTTTGAAAACAGATGGTAGAAAGAGCTTGCTGAAATGTTCTTTTCAGTTCATCAGTGCTTAAAACATCTTACTGAGCATTAAGTGTTCAGTTATCATATAAATATTTCATGTAAATTTTACATAACACAAATGTTTATTTTTTTTTTTTTATTCTTCATATTTTACAAATAAAGAAATTAGGCAAATCTGCAAAGATCCACAGTACTTTGCAAAAGTGCCCTGTATTTTACTTACCTGAACCTGAGTCCCAGCTGGAAACAGCAACACCGATTTCTAAGTTGATTATCTATAATAAGATTATTTAAAACATAATTAGGCATCTAAATCAGTAGCCTGAGGTAAGTTCTAACACCAGCAGACTTAATTGGGCCCCGAGGCTATATGGTGATGCATACTGTTAAATAGGTAGAGGAGCTAAAAGTTGGGAATTACATGGCATTCTCTAAGCCTTCTTTTTCCTGCTTATGAGATCATGGGTTCGGCTAAATAATAATAACAACAGGTGAACAGAGAACAATTATGTACTACTTTTCAAAAGGACTAGGAGGTATTTCATGTAGCTATCAGATATTTGGCTGACACAGTGCATGAACATATTGAGCTAGCACAAAATGTGGATTATTCATTTTGAAATGGGATTGTTTTCCCAACCTTCTGAAATGCTGACATTTTGCATGGGCAGGTGTATATAAATGTGCAAATTAGTATACAATATCAAAAATTACTAATAGTCTGACCTATGTGAATGTAAAGTAATTGGATTTTTCAGTACCTGGAAGGATAAAATAGCCTGTGCTTCATGTGACTGTGGGGTCATCTTGGTTGCATTAAGCCAGCTACTATTTTTGCTTATATACAAATCTTGTGTTTTTATGTGTGATTGAAGTGCATCATCCACTGTGTTTTATACCTCTTCAGTATGTCACGTCTGTAACTTATTTATTGTTCTAGTGTCTTAGGTGTTTGTACTGGTGCTTCTGGTGTGGAAAGTCACTGTTTCTTAAGTTTTATTTTATTACTGAGCCAGAATCTCTAGTATATTGATAATGCACTATGAAATGCTCTGGTTTGGTTATGTAGCTCTGAAGCCCTTAACTGCCAGATGGCCAGTAGCTGCTCTGTGAGAAGTCAAGACAAGCCAACTTCAGCCTTCAGTTCAGAAAAGAAAGTGAATAGCAGTAATCACACATGGTTTTATTTGTTTTAATGATATAGGATCAGACATGCACGAAATTGCTCATTCTATGAAAGTGTTGGACTACTGCAGAGATGCTTAAATTGAGATATAAAACGTAAGTTTGTTTTTGAACTATAATTAGATTTTGAGATACAAGAGCATATCTTACTGCCATTGCAAATACAGGTGGTAAAGGGAACAGATTAAAGAAGTGTATTTAAAGTGGATCAGAATCAATCTTCTTGCACCCCTTCAAACCTGTGAAGCTTTCTGACCCAGCTTTAGAATATGAGGAAAATAGATTTCATGCCAGTGAAAGGACAACATTCAGTGTCATTTAATAATTGTCTCCCAAATCTCATGTGACATGGAAAACTTTAGAAGTATTGCTGATTGACCCCTCACTTCAGGAACAGAGGTTTTAAGAGTTTGTGGTGAGAATGCCTTCAGTAGCTAGTGAGTTTGTTTCCAGTAAAATAACAGTGAAATGAAGACAATAGATCTTGCTTCCCTCCCCTGCCCCACTACATCTTTCAAAGTATTATCAGTAAAGAATCTTAAAATGTCAGCAAAGATATCAGCCATGAACTTGGGCCAGTCATGGTCATGAAGAGTTTTATTATCCCCTGTACAGGTGAGGAGGAAAAAGTCTTCCACCCAGAGTTCATTTTCCAAGCAATCTAGGTTTTTTTTTTTACTGTAGCTAATACAGGAAAAAAAATATCCTTAACCTTTCCAAACTTCCCAGACCACTAAACAAATTGTTAGTGTTCGTTCTTGAGTAAGTTTTCATCAAGACAAAGACTAAACTGATATTTGAATCTCAAAATAGAAACAAACAAACTAAATGTCTATTGGATTTTAATAAAATTAGCAATAATTTGAATGCACCTGGCTTTTTTCATGTGCACATTACACTTCTAGTTACTGGCAGCGTTCAGCTCAATACCACTGCAGATTCTGACAAATGGATAGAATCAATACTGCACTTTTCTAAATTAGATTCTGCTAGTATAAAGAAACATCTTTACTTCACGCATTAATGTTTTGAACCAGGGTGGATTTAAATATGATACCTGTGTTTCAAAGAAGAACTAACTTAAATTGGTAATGAATTTTTCACTAATTCATGGTTCTTAAGTTGAAAGTCAGGGCAAGTGATAAATAAATAAAGAGGGGGCAGATACTTTAAGTTGATTAGGTCTACCATTACACTGAACTTAACAGATCTAGTTTACTCCAACTGTTTCACTGTAGTCTCTGTTGTCTAATTTTGACCATTGTGGTTACACAGGCAAAAATGTCTAATAATTTAATGGGGGTATATAAGCATATCTGAGATTACAGCAATTAATGCTGCAAATTTGCAGCAACAATATGAGCCACTCAGTGTGAAGCCGTGTAGGAAGGGAAGATTTATTTCAAAACAATACTGATTTTGCTTTTTTCATAGCTGGATGTGGGGATGTAAGCTGATCACAGAGATCACGTGATCTGTAGAAGTGCACGTGGGGCATACATCCCTAATTGTCAGAACCTTCAAGCTGCTCTATGGCGATGCAGCAATCTTTGTGTCAAGAGAGATTATAAAAGGCCTTTCCGTAGGGGAATGATTTTTGCTTCACTTGCTTTACAGTCTGTTGCTTTCCATTTTTGGCTCACACACTAACTTCATTGATCCTCGCAGGCCTTGTCATTCACTGCTCTGGGGAGTGAGGTAGTTCATAAATCCACGCACCACTGAAACAGAATGAGCAGCAGCCACAGGAATCAGTCAAGAGGAAGAAAGGACACACAGGGAACAGTGAATTGGTCACACTTCAGAATTGAAGTTAGCACCTTATTTTTTATAAGTTTAAGCGTGAGTGTATGCACACTGCTTTAAAATAAAATAAAACCATTTCCTGTGATTGTAGGCAGTGCTTTACAGACTGCTTTCTGTGTTTGAGCATCTCTGCTAGTATCAGTGGGGACTTGAATGCAAATCCCAGAGAAAAGATCGCTATGTTTATGTGGATGTAGAACTGGGAAGCATTTTGTAGTGATTGCTCAGCCTCTCTAGCTGTGTTATCTTGACCTGAGGAGAATTGTTTCAGATTTACTTGCAGCATCTTACTTCTAAAACATAGTCAGCTTCTGCTAAAAGGATAATATGCTTTAAATTAATTTGTCAAGCTGCAAGATGATTGCAAAATGGGTGAGGCAAGAGAGCAACACAGTGCTTTCATGATTTTTTTCACACCTCTGATGGAAATGAGAGCAAGGTGTGAGTGACAGATGACATAGTAAGATCTGACTACGACCCCTGGCATGAGGCCATTGAAAATATTCTTAGAAAACTAACAGTCGTGGCTTATCATACCCTGTTCTAAGTCCATAAGCCAGAATAGATGTGATAGTCTGTTAAAAATACTTACAAATCCAACTGTCTTAAGTAGAAAAAAGTAATGGTTAAGAAGATAGAGGGCACTTTTGTGAGAATTATCTCAATTGGATTCAAGATCAACGATCTGCAAAACAGAGTTTTAGCTGTAACAGTTCTTCGTTGTTTCTGTCTCTTATTTTTATTGTGAGAGGACAGAAAAAGCTTTTTAACAAGACAAATGTAGGTTTCCTTTTGCAAAAGGATTCTTCTTAAACAATTAGTAGTTGAAGGAAAACAATCTATGAAGGAAGAATATCACTTTCCCCATTGCTCCCTTCCCCCATGGCTTTTTCTTTAAATATGATGGAACCTTAATCTGTGCTGTTTAGAGTAGAGGTAATGAAATTACAGAAAGGATGTGAAAAGTATCTGTGAAGGTAAACTAATACTTTCCATTGTTAAACTACAGATATACTGCCTGAAGACACACAATATGAGAAAGTTAAAGGAAGGGAATCAATATGAGGAAAGATTTTATTTTTCATTTAGGTTTTAGAGATACATTCAGCAAAGAGTTACTTAAGAAATATACCCAGGTCCTTTTAATTCATTGCTGACCTATTGGTATTTTCAGGGCCTCTAACATGCCAGGTAGATAATTCATCTTATGCAACCACATAAGCGAAGCAGCAGTCAGTCAGTGACATCATGGCTAGCACTTAGAATGAAGAAAGTCCTGGATTTGATATTCACTGCTGATAGGGATATCTGGATCTGTGTAGCTTGTTACTCGTTGCTGCCTCTAAGATGTCAGTTTATAGCTGTTGCTATGGCACTTAGTTCTGATGAGGTGGGTTCTGAAGAAAGTAGTACAGCATCTTAGGAATCGGAGTGATAGCATTTCTAACGTGGCTTTCTTTTGTTGTTCAGTCAGATACTGAGCATTCCTTAATATTTGTATGTTTAACAGATGCACTCTTATGTGCTTAGAAGAAGAAAGTGGGCCTTTCTCATCTATTTCAGACAAACTGAGTCCTGCTTTCTCTTGGTGATAAGCTGCTGACCATCAAAAAACAATTGAAACAAGAAAATCATTTATTTTTCTGGAGTCACTTTCTATGTGTGTATTCATAGGACAGTTGTATTTCCAAGTGTTCAACTCAGGTACTCTTTGCAGTACCCTCTGCTGCACATCTGCTGTACTTCTACACATCACACAAACGATGCATGAGGGATCATTACGTGCTCTTTTATAATAACTTTCAGCCATCTGGCTAATTCTGGGGTGTTGTTTTCAGTTCTGTGGCTTTTGACAGCTGTGACTGTGCTGACATCTTTTTATTTTTAGGAATCCCTCTGCAATTTTTACTCTGTATTTTATCTCTTTCATTTCTCTTTGGCCTGTTTTTTTCTGCCTCTGAACAGTGAGTTCAGCCTCACACATGAAGCTCAGAGCACAGTGAGGTCATTAATCTTTACCCTTTGAAATCTGTAGGAGTGTTTCTTATTGTGGAGTTACTTTATTCTGTAAGCCATGTAACAGAATTTTAATGAAGCATTGACTGACTTAACAATCTGTCATTTGGGATTGTCACTCCGTGGTTCCTACTTCAGCTATCTTTTAAAACAACCTTAATCTTTGCCATTATCTCAGCCAGAAAGTTTAGAGTTATCTTGACATTTGAGAGTACTAAAATCTCTGGTCTTCATGATTGCTCTAAGAAACTATGCTTCTGAATTTGATTTCTGAGAACTCAGTCACCCACAAAAGATTGACAAGCACAGTTGTGTTGTTCACCTTTGGATGGCTGTTTGCCTTTTGGCATACTCCAGTTGCTACCATGGAATGGAATCCTAAAGTGCCAACTGCGAGGCTCAAGGGCATCTCATCAGGTAGTTAATGTATGCTGAGACCTACACTTCCATTAAGTAGCAGTCTCCTGATAAATCGGGTATGCTCTGAGGATGTGACTAACCCTTCTAGCTTTTGTGTGAAAGTACCTCAGGGTTATAGCAACAAGGCTGCCAAAATATGCTCTTACATTTCCCAGATGGTTTGATTTGCTCAGTGTACTTAGATAGAAGACAAGCTTTTTCAGATGAGGCCTCGTACCCAAATGTCTCACCATTTCTCTGTAATTGCATCCTGGAACATGCTGCAGGGAGTCATCCAATAGTGAGTCTACACATGATCGATCACCTGGAGAAGAAAGGAATGCTGCTTTCCAGGAACTAGATGTACTTTGCAATGTTGTCTGTGTGCAGTCACAACTCACTATCATTTGTTATGCTGGTCTTTTAACGAGAATCCTTAAAATGAAAATGAACTGAAAATGGTGCGTTGCATATAACATGCAGCTGGTGCATGAAGGAGGTCACAGAGGGGCATAGTTTCATGGGCATTATTGCAGCTAAGAAATCTGTGATATGACCATTCAGTATGAACAGTGTTTCTCAAGAAATGATGATATTCCTGGAGCTTAGGTAGAATTCTTCATTAGAGCACGTGCCACAGTGTCTAGACATTTTGATTCTGTCAAGCTGTGTCTTCCAACACAAAAGGCTTGTGGCAAAAGGCATCTTCAAGAAGTGATCTTTGACCAACTACTATTTATTTACAAGGAGTACGTGTTTTTGCTGATATTCCAAATAGGTGTTATTGTTTTGTTGGTTTTAAGTAATAAAAAGTTTGTATTTACAGGAAAATCCATTTAAAGAAAGAATTGTGGAATCTTTCTCAGAAGATGGAGAGGGGAGCCTCAGCTTCAATGATTTTGTGGACATGTTCTCTGTGCTCAGTGAAATGGCTCCCAGAGAGCTTAAAGCAATCTATGCCTTTAAGATCTATGGTAATGTATTGAGATATTTTTGTATGTTTGTTGAAAATAAATGAGTATGAGAGTTGCCGGTGATCTTTTTTTTGCTTCTTTTATTGTTCAGATTTTAACACAGATAACTTCATTTGTAAAGCAGACCTGGAAAAAACCCTTAATAAACTGACCCGAGAAGAGCTAACAGCAGAAGAAATCACTCTAGTGTGTGAGAAAGTGATAGAAGAAGCTGACATGGATGGTGATGGCAAATTAGGATTTGCAGATTTTGAAAACATGATTTCCAAAGCACCAGACTTTCTCAGGTATTGTTTGAAGAAAAAAAGATTGTCACTTTGCCTATTTTCAGGTACTCCTTCTGGCTGTCAACTGTATAGCATAGCAGGCATAAGAGAACTGAGATTTACTGAGGAAGCTGGAGGATGACTTCTTACCCTAACTCAATTTACTTCTCCAGAGCATATTCCAGTTCTGTCCTAACTTAAGACTAAGAGCTCAATGACTCAGTGGATTTCTGTGAATATTTTTGGAAAATATTTTCATCTTCTAGAAGTTCAAATACATACTATTCTCAACAAGAAGTCTCTGTTGTCTGTATAGGATTCTGTCCACTGTGCCAGGATTTTTATGTATTTATTTTTAAACAAAATTACAGATGTCAGGTGTTGTGACTGCTTTAGTTTCCCTTTTTTTTCTCCCCTTAGTGGAAAATAGCAAAGTATTGCTCTGTTGGCAAAGGCTACATGCATTTAATAACAGATTTTTTTGTATATGGCATTTTTTAAGACACTGTAGATAAAGCCCAGCTTTCTTAAGGTAGAGTTTTCTCGTATGTTCAGTATTTAAAGAGACCTTATATAAAAACAACTATTTTTTTCATTTTTACACTTTGATATAATGTTCTACATAAGCTTACAGTTAAGACCATTGTTCAAGTAGAATAAGAATAGAGCCTCTTTAAAAGAAACAACCAGCAAATATAAGATAGTCCCGGAGTGGGACACAGCTGCATGTTTGTGTGAAACAAGCAGGAACTTAATGATCTTTCAGTCTCATGTTGAACTCTGCCAAAGGATTCAGAAGTTGCTGGAGAAGACTGGCAAAGCTCACAGTCAGATGGGCTGAACTAACTATTTCCATAGGAAATAAGGCTGAACGTTAGAACTGAATTAAAGTAGATAATAATTTGGATTGATAATCTTAATACCTAATGGTGATTAAGAACTTTTAAGCATCCTGCAAGTCACAGGAGAAGTTTTTTTTTTCCCTATGATAAATTAAATTTCTGAGGAAAAACGTAACACAACAATTCTGCTGTAAAACATGAGGTCCTTGTGAACCCTGGGAAACTTCAGCATATGAAGACAGTGTGATGCAAAGTCAAAGGAGCCTGCTTTGGCAGGGGGGTTGGACTAGATGATCTCTAGAGGTCCCTTCCAACCCCTACAATTCTCTGGTTCTGTCTTCTATATGTTAGAAATATATCAGGCATTCCTTGACTAGTCAAACTTAACCGACAGGAACTCTTCTGGAACAAGATAGTCAAATCTCACCATCATGATATATATGAGTACATATTATAATATTTTGTTTACACATATTTATAGCAAAAATCCCAAACTATTTTCTATATAGAAGCTCCTGGGGTCAAGTAGAGTTTCATTTATTCAATGAGAAGGCAGTGCTTTATTTACAAAGCTGGTAGATAGCACAGACCAAATGTGAAGAATAGAAGGCAGATGTGGAGAGTCAGTAGAAGCTGAGGTTTCCTGTGCCATGACTGATTTCACTGTTGTGTTGTGGAAGCTTGTGAACTGCTGATTCAAACCAGAATGCTGTGCAATCCAGTCATTTGCTGAGAATGGCAGAGTAGCATTTGCCAGCATATCTATCCATATGTCATACAACTTGGTTGTCTTTACTTTGAGTCCCGTGCTTACCTGACTTTTGACAAACAGAAAATTTTTACAGTGTGATCTATTCAAATGTAAAATCTCATTGCTCAGGAAGAGTACCTTCTTTACCTCATTGATAGGAATCTTCCCTTCCAAGGTTTTCCTTCACCTACTCCTTTTTTGAAGCACTTATTTCATTGAGCTCAATATACTGTGTTTTTTAAAGCTGCAATACTGTTATACATACTGAATACATACAGCAGGCATTAATCTTGATCCAAGCTTGTACTTGATATGAGCTAAAGGTGACTATTCTATATTGACCAGTTCTTTTTCCTCATGCCACTGCTTACTTCTCAACGCTTTAATGACACTGTGTAGGTTTAATCCCTTACAGACAGCCTTTGCAAGCTTTGTGCTGCTATCAGGCAAATGAAGAGGCAGTTACGTTTGTTGCTTGATTTTTGTTGCTGATGTTGACTTTTTTTTTAGAGACTAGAGGAAAACACTGTTCAGTGTTGACTAGGGAAGATGGTGTATGCATTTTTGGTTGTTATTCTGGAAGCTTGAGTAAACTGTAAATAAGCAATAACTGCTAGTTCAGAAAATTTGATTTCAGTAGGTTTATTTCACTCAAAATTGTTATCGTTTTGGAAGCTGCTTATAGTTCAATGGAAGCATTTGGACACTGAGGTGGCATTAGCTAAGTGTTCTGTTCTACAAGACTGGTTACGTTTTCCACAGGAAATTGGTTTATAAATCACCTTGGAAGTTTAAGCTTATTTGAAGGCCCGAGGGTGAAACGTACTATAACAATCTGAAATGGAGCTTGAGAAGAATATGGCGTTAGTAACACCTAGGAGCTGCCAAACCTGGACAGAGAAACAACAGATGAAACAAAAAGGTGGCATTGTAGATGTGCTATTCTGAAACCTTTTGGGCCTTTACTCCTCTAACAGCTGATGTCCTGACTCTAGTCCTGTCCAAAGCCGAAGTGACAGCAACCATGTCTTAGGATTTTGTGCATTTTGTAAGACCTCTTCTGAAGTGCAGGCGATCTTGTTCCTAAACACTAAAATCACAGCTACTGACAAATTGGCAAGAGATTATTAGTGAGAAATCAGTGGCAAAAAATCACTTTTATCAGTATTTTTACTAATAAAATGCTTAATTCTCAAAGTTCAGAATGACACTCAAAATACAAAAATAATTTTGGACTTAGCAAGAGAAACATCAAATTTGTCTGCCTAGTTTAACCTGCTTAGGAACCCAAATGCTGTGCAATAGCAAAAGTGCAATTGGGAAACATTTTGCTTCACTGTATATCCAGTAAATGAGTCAATTGACACTTGATTTAATCCAGTGCTCTGCTTGGCTCTCTAATCGAATAATTTCAGAAGATGATGGTTTCTCTTCATGTATGTAAATCTTCCTGAGAGAAGACTTGCTGTGCAGATAAATAGTTAACAGAAATGCACTGTCCAACCTTGGATTTTAACTGTCCTGGAGAATGAGGCAATTTGCAATCTAATTCTGCAGTTGCCATACAAAATAAGCAGTCATTCTTGTTTTATTCTTTATTCTATTACAGAAAGATTGGAGGTTTCCAGTCCTAGTGTCTAGCTTTAGCTAGTTCTTAAAACAGAAGACATTTGCAGATATGAGATCTGCGCCACAAATTTTTGCCTACATCTTTCCTGCTTGAAGTCTGAATTTTTCTTAGGATGTTATCAGTATCTCATTGTACACATGTCATGTTGTAGAGTGAGCTCTTTCATAATTATACCAGTGTTCAGAATCTCTTCTCTTACACACAAAGAGAGGGTTATTCTAAACATAGTGTTTTTTCTTACTGACAAGCTAATTAAACTTTATATGATTCGAGGAAGCATTCTGACTTAACTAACCTTGCCACCTCAGCCTGCAACCAGAATTCAACCTTGTAGTTACAGTATTTAATTCACGGCACAGTACTTTGCACATAGGGACTGCACATCTGAGAAATGCTTGAAGCTCAGCTGCAACAGAACATAAACACAGTCTGTAAAATGTCGTTGTGAAATGAAGAGCTGAATCACTGCTGTTGGTGAAACTGCGGATATGGTACTGCAGTGCTGAGTCCAAAAACTTACCTTAGTTTTGTTTTTACACCATCCTGTATCAACATTGTTACAGCCAAGAAGGAAGGAAAACATGAGTGTTCTACTTAATACTTTCTTTTTCCTTAGAAGGCAAGCATTCTGGACAGAGTAATGACTATGGTAGGATCCTCTATAGAATGATTCCTGTTAAGTGAGGATTTCAGAATAGTGACTTTCAATGCTATTGAATGTTAAGTCAACATTTTGCTCTGTCAGATACTCATTTCCTATGTTAGATAGTAAGCGGCCATAATTGATGTTGTAGTAAGTTGCCCCAGGGACTTAATCAGTGGCAGTTTTCTGGAAGTTATCTTAAGTAAATACTATATTATTGTATGTCAGAAGAAAAGTGAGAATATTCCCATTGCAACGAAGCCTAAGAACATCAAAATGGTAGTAATCTCCAGGTTAAATGTTAAGCCTCTTCACTTTTAAGGTTTAGTAGCTTAGATGCAGGCCTGAAGATTGGCTTTTGGGTTCTTATCAAGAGTTCAAGCTCTGTCTGAATATTAGCATCCCTTGCATTTGGAGTAACTCTATATGTAATTTCTTACATTATGTAAAGAGCTGTCCAGAAAAAGATTTTGCAGATTGAATGGTATAGGTGCATTTCAATAGTAATGCTGTAGTTTTATTGTCAGTCCATTAATATCAATATCATCAACATATGACTGAAAATTGAAAAATGTCTCTCTGTCCAAATGATTTTAAGAACTGTAATAAAACCAGAGTTAAAAATTATTAGATCTGCTTTCCAAATGAGAAATTCTTTAAATGCTGTCACTCTTCATCTTAATGATTCTTAGGACTCTTAATATGATTCTAATAGCAATTCATTTGTTTATAAGGTTGATCTTCCTATTTTTTAGTCATTCTGTAAAAAGGATGACAGTACTTTCTGGAGTAAAATTTAGTAGGCTGAGGAATGCATTTCATCTTGAAGTACTTCAGTGTAAATGGAAATGCACTTCTGTTTTGTTTTTTTTTTTGCTTTCTCAGATGTCCTTGCTAGAAGAAAGAGCAAGAGAGAACAGAGACCCAGGGTCTTTACGGAACACCTTTCTTTATGTGTTGTGAGGAAAACGTTGCACATAGTGATAAATGTTTATATATCTCTTAATATTTTTGTTTCCTTTGCAGTACTTTCCACATAAGAATCTGAAGAACTATGAGCAAGCCAGTGTTGTCAGAATGGTTTGTCAGTCCAGCCTATCTGAATCTCAGGCGCTTTGGGGGCTTTTGTCCTCTCCTTATGGCTTCTTGGAACTCAAAGAATACTGAAATAATTCTGGTCTGCAGAGAGAGAGAAGCACCATGTGATCTACAGGATATTTGGAACAGTTGCATTTTTATCTTCGCTGCTGGCCAAGCACTCTGGCAGAGATGGTTGATTGCTGGGTTGTGGTTGCTCTCTTTCTTTTTGTTTTTTAACAGACAGAATCAGAATGTCACTAAGGGTATTTCCACATAATTTTTGTATTTATGAATATTTAATACTGCTCTTAAAAGCAAAAAAAAAAAAAAAAAAAATTGCTTTGGTGACTTCTCCAAGAAAAAAAAAGCATGGGCCTTAAATAATGAGATGCCTCTATCACTGTGTTGTACAGCTGGGGATCTTGCATGGAAGTAATCTTAGGTGAAAGAACTGCAGTCAAGATCCAATTCCCAGTGTTGAAGACAACCACATCCCAGGTTTGCCTTTCAGTCACTGAAATGGCAGTTGCTGGGTTTGGTGCTTACCTTCAACTAATATTTTATGGATTGTCACGTCCTTACGAAACTTGAAATATTTGCATTTTGTATCTGATTACTGCATATGTGATTCACTTCTTCCCAAGAGAAACCTTGAAACTGTGTCCTTATTCTCAAAAGGAGTCTTGCATTTTACTCATTCTGTGGTCTGATAGCCTTGAATAGAAGAATACAATCATCTGTAATCCGTGAAGAAATTAAAGAAGCACAGCACTATTACTAAGGACATAAAAAGACATTTTCTATCTAAATCAGCTATGCAATCTTTCCCATAAAGTGCATGAATGCAGCTCAGTATTTCTCTTTTGTGTCCAGCTGAAAATCAGCTAGATTTCTTTTTTTTTGTAAAATTCCAGTACTGCTTAGGTACTGGGGCCTGAAGACAATCATACATGTATTACTGTTCTAACAGTCAATAGAAGGGCTCTGTCACTTACATGGCTTCTGTATCAAAGTCATAACTATTAAAACTTTTGACGCATTCTGTTGTGCTGTGAGAATTTGTGGGCTAAGCACATTCACTTTCATTCTACTCATCATTCCAGTTACTGTAACTCTGAGTCTTTCAAGGTTGAAATATGTTATGCTTATTGAAACAATTGATGAAGTTATAGAAATTAAAAGCTTTTCTATTTCTGTAGGTGTGGCAATGCTCTCTAGGTTGGAACCTGTACTGGAGGGTAACCTTGAAACTCAGCTTGCTGTTCATGTATACACAGTATGCATCAAGAAACATTTATTTAGCAGTAGGGTTGGATTTTAAAAGCCTTAGTGGAAATTTTGAGTATCCGAGGTGTAAAAGACCAACTTAACCTAAACATAATGAAAATGAAGCTTCTATATCTGCAGTAATATTTATTTTGGACATTTTTTAGTGTGACCATATTTTTAGTATTTGTAATATTTTGCCACTTTCTCTTTCTGGTAACTGCTTAGATAAAGGGCTTGGAGCCTGAAGTTCTTTTGATTTATGTACCTGAGTTGAAAGTAACATATATCAATCCTGATACTCAGTTCTGATTGAGTAAGAAGAGATTCAAAGTTCAATCTTCTTTATTTCTAGTAGATTAAGTTGGATGAGTTAGTTGATTCAAACAGCTGATGAGATACAGGCATGGAGAAATTATGTTATGATTACTCCCTATTCATCAAGACGTCAGCCTGATAACTTCCTACTGCTTTTGAGATGACTTTAATCTTTAAGTCCTTGTGAGATGTGTTTTTCTGTCACTACTAATACATACCATAAAATAACACCAGGTTGCAAGACTCTGAATTGGCTTACTAAAAGGAATTGACCTGCGTGTCTGTGAGTGGATCTGCGTTGAGGGAAGCACTAGGTCTTTTGCCGCCTTGCTTTGTCCTCTCTCATGCCCTTTGATGTAACCTTAAATGGTGGTTGGTTACCGCGAAGCGGCCTTTGTCAGTGGCGACGATCGCTTTGGGTTTCCCTCCCGTTTTCTCAGCTGCCCGAGTGCGTTTGCTCGCACTGCCGCTGCACTTGCACCGCGCCGCCGCCAGGGGGCGCCCTAGCGGCGCAGCCCGCAGCCGGCCGGGCCGAGTTTCCCGCACAGCTGCCCCGCGTTCTCTGGATTTGGGGCGGCCGCCGCATGTCTTAAAATTGAAATGTCCAGTGAAAATTAAGCAAGAATGGGCTTAGAGAAAAGCACATGCTTTGGAGACTTTAATAGATTCAGATTATTTTCTGAAGTAACCTAAAGAAAGCTAGGCATGGAGTGTTTGGTACCAATATGTTTGTAGTGTAGGAAGTGCTACACTTGTCAGCTCAAGATCCTGACTTGAAATAACAGTAGGACTGGGAGGAACTCGTCATCTTATTGCCGAGTACACTTTAACTGGGACAGCCTGGAAATGAAATTGGAGGTGGGCGGCATTAATGGCAGTTGGATTGCTGTTGTCCTTAGGAAGACATGACTGAGAAGTGAAGGACACCACGAGCAGATGCATTGCTCCTTACTCTGTATCATTTTGCAGTTCTGGGTGTCTGCAGAGATGCTGGTGACGCAGAGAGAGTATCAGGTTCTCTTTGGTGGGGAAGAGGAAGAGACTGCAGGTGGTGGAAATGAACAAGCATCAGGATTATGGATGAGAGTGCCTTTGCTTAATTGGAAGTTCTGCTGTTCTTGTCTGTGAAAGATTTTTACAGTCTGAACTCTGAAATTCCCTGCTGCCCTTTTACTTGCGTTGCCTAATTTGCAAGACCAAGGGCAAGCCAACTGCATCAGGCTCCTGTGTTTTGCTAGGTTGAAAAGTGGGCAACTCATTTCCTCTCTTCTTTTCTTGGTTAAGATTTTCTGAGATGTAAATATATTTCTCTTGAAAGCTGTGACTTGATCTGTTTTGCACATGTGCGGTGAGTCTTGTAGCATGCTGCTGAGTGTGTGCTCACAAACCTTGCTGTACAGACTCTGATTTATTATCTCTTCTCTAGTTCTGTGCACCTATGGGTTGAGGCTGTACGTGCTTAAAAGCATAGGCCAGAATGTTTTCAATCCGCTGGAGGATTCTGGGCAGCAGTCCAGCCTCCTCCTCTTACTGTAACCTCCCAAATGCAATCAGTGGAGGTAGTGGCCTGCCAGCAGCGAGAGATTCTGGCTGCTGCTGTGGGAAGGAGCTGAACAGAATGGCAGCTGATGGTTGGAAGGCATGAAGGAAGATCTAGGTCCTGCAGGAGGAGCACTGTGAGGACGCAGGTACAGAGTGTCTGTTACATGGCAGGAAATGTTCTCAGCTCAGTCTCAGAAAGCCCTGCTCACGCTGGGCCAGCTTCAGCTTTTCAGAGCACTTTCATCCCCAGGGCTCACCAGCTGCTCCTCACACCACCCTGGAGACAGTCCTGGCAGAAGCTCGTGCTGATCGTTAATAATCTGGCATTAGTAATTAACATTCTGGTTTGCTTCAGTGGCACTTAGAAATAAATTAATTTTCAGCAGCCATCTTTCCCTTGAGAGAAGATGATTTGCTAGCTTGGAATCTGTTCAGCTTTGTCACTGTGGCCTTGGAGACCCTGAGAGAAAAAAAGAATGTGGGGATTTTAACTGAAGCACTTTTTTGGTTTTCAGAAAATGGTCCTGAAGCCTTTTTGATACAGTAAGATTCCATATAAATAAAATAATTACAATGTAGATTCAGGGGGAATTCCCTCTGTAGGAAAAATGTGAAACTGAAAGAGCGTATTTGCTCAGCCTAAACAGAAGGGTTAGTAATGCACGTATTCATGTGTTCTCAGAAATAGACTCCATTCCGGGACATTCAGTGAGGTTTCCCGTGTTGGAAAGTTTTCCTCTGTCCTGTGGTGATTTCAGTGACTATCTTTCTTGTGGTGATAAAGCCAGATACGATAAGGAAATGTAAATACTCTGTATTGCAGTTCCACACATCCTGGTAATGTCAGTAGTGCTAGACTTTACCGCTTCTCAGGTCGCTCTTTAAACTTCAGCTTTCTGCAGAATTTGATAACAAATATTTCTGATGAAATGACTCAATCCCGTGTGACTCACTTGCAGTGGTTTTCCATTTCTAGCTGAAAAAAAAAAGAAAGCAGAATACAATGAAAGAAGAATGGTATCTAAGAAAGTTGGTGTATGTCAAGGTCTTTTCCTCTTAGCAGGGGATTCACATTAAGTACTGGGTTATTAACGCAGCAAGTCCAGCTTGAATTGCTTGTTTGCTTTACTTACTGTGGTAATTCTGCACTAGCCAGATATCCTTGAGGGCCTGGTCTCAACAACAGGAGTGCTCCTACTGATTTTAGTATAGGCAGGCTTCAGATCACACCCTAGATTGAGACTGTTGGATAACAAATGATAATTTCTGAAGAAATATTAATGAGCAGGCACAATCAGAGGTAGAAAATACATTTACTGCACGTGTTATTACTGTCTCATTCCTTACGAGGCAATATGTAAAACGAGAGAAAATATTTTAGATTCTTATGATGGTTTTCCTGTAAAACTGAATTATTCCAGCTAACATTCCATCTCATTTGCTTTCATGTAGGGAGTACAGTTTGTATGCAAACAGGCTGCAGGCTTAACACTAAATAGCATTGCCCTACACATTCTGAGTAAACATTTGACAAATGCTGGTAAAACCAAAGCAGATAGTTGAAACACTATTTGCATGTTTTAACTGCACTCCTAGTGAAGAACTTGAAATATCTCATCTCCTTTTGAAAATGTCAGAGTAGCATTTGAAGGTTCGCTCCCGAATCTCTTCATGTGTTATATATTAGTCCAAGGACCAACTCTGTGCAGCAAGTTTGGCTTCAGGTCTTTCAGGTCTGCCAAGGAAACTGGATTTTATCCTGATCTGCAGCTGTAGTAGTAAAGTCCACTGTCATCAGTGTATTTTCATTGAAAGTTATAGCTATGTTAGAGAAGCAAGCAGATGAGTTGCTGGCCTACTGGTGGTATAACTGTTGCTTGATTTTTGCTTATTTTCAGCAGAGAGTTGGTGGAGCACAGTATTTCTGCAATTAATGGGCTGTATTGTGAATACTAGTGCAGAGACAAGGTGGAACATGCAGGGAAAATTAAACCTATTGTGTTAAAAGATCCTGAAGAAGTTCTTGACTTGTCTTAGTAAAGTGAAGATGAGAGGCTTATGAATCCTATGCCAAAATTCAGAACTCCTGACTCAATGTCCTACAAAACCTTCCCACTCTCCCTTTCCTATTTACCTGAAGATACATAGCACAGGTGGAATTTTTGAGTTGGTATCTGATCTACCCCCACTGAACCTAATAATTTACAAATAAATGTGATTCTTCATGGCATCAGTTCTTATTAATCTCCATTTTATGTCTCACTAAAAAGGGGAAGGTGATGAAGTGTAGGCAGAGGTAAAAGAGTCAAGGACACTTCCCCAGTTATCAGCTGATAGATTTATCCTGCCCCGAGGTAGGACCTTCAATCACCTCTCTGACTGCTGAGGTTGCCATTTTCTGAACTCTTTTTCAGCTTAGAAATCCTTTCTAAGGACAGGAGGAAAAGATGATTGTGGTGGTAATATTTTCATCGAGATTTGTATGTGATTTTTGTGATTGGGATTTGCTATCCATCTAGTACAGTATTCTATTAATATTTTTGCTAATTGTGATACTGTGGTGATGTCGCTAGCTACGTGTTTTTCTCTTGAGTTAATTAAGTGATGTTGAGCCCTTTTTTAATTTTAATTTAATGATTTCTTTTGGCTCACAATAGAAGACTAGATTTTTATTGCTCCCAGCTTTGACTTAGAAACCACCTGCACTGTGGAAGGAGTCCCTCCCGGCTGTCCTGCAGATCCACACTAAGCAGTACTGAATTTACACGTTTTAGGGCTCCCACTGAAAGTCTGACAAAAAGGAAAGGTGGTAGTCTACAAGAAACCCTGTGCAATCAGAATACATCTGCTCAGTTTCCAATCCCTGGAAGTTGCTTACAACTTAGCTAGTTAGCCTAGCAAATATTGCTAGTTCTTTGGTTTGCAGATACAGCTCCAGTCTGTGAGTCAGTTGATGCATGGTCAGAATGGCTAGCTTTCATTTATAGAGAATATATTTCTGACCCAGACTTTCACCTGGAAGCTTTACTACCTAATACCTTCGGCTTGCAGAAAATGCGTGTAAAGGAATGAGTGTTAGAGTTTCACCACATCAAGGCCAACTGCAGCACAGCATGTATCTTCTTACTGAAGGACTCTGTCACAGTAACAAATCAGCTTTATATCTTTACAAAGAAGCCAGATGCAGAGTGCTTCTCAGCTGCAATTCAAGTATCAGTGGTCAGTGACTTTTTGCTCAGCCCGAAGTGACTGTGTCACAACCTAACTTACAGTGTATCCTCAATGTTCAGTAAAATGTGTTCCGTGATGCGGAAAACACCCTAGGTCATATTTATCAAGAAACTAGCCTGAACTGGAATTCTCTTCACCACCACCCAGAGAAGGGGATTTAACTATGCGTCTGTCTGCTCCAGTCAGAGTTCTTGTGGTCTTGTAAAAACTGATATTTCTAGTCCTGCAGTCTTCCATCCTCATGTTCAAGTAATGGGAGGGTTGCTTGTTGCATATAGCTTGAGAACAAATTTCTTACTTACAGATGAATAGAAATGTTTACGTTCAACTACAGTTGGTTGTACTTTTCATAAGAGCACAAATGCTTTTGTTCTTTCCTTTGCAAATGGTTTTAAAATAAATAGGAGTGGCAAATTTGTGATGGAGTCCATCAGGAAGTGCTTTTTGCTGTGCTAATTTACCCATGTAAATGAAACATTCTTCCTACAAATGAGAAACCGATATGTTTGGCGGACAAGAACTGAATCTCTTGTTCTAAGTGTCGGACCATGAGATTCATTGATGTTGACATTAATTGGATCCAATTCCCATTGTTGCAAAAATGTCTGCATGGTGCACAGTGACCCCAAGTGAACTTCACGGGGCTCTCCACTCAGACAGTAAATTGTAGTTTTGGGTAGTGAGGGTGCGTTCAGTCCCAGAAGTAATATAGGCATACCAGTACAGCTCTGTATTTATATACACACTTGTCCTGCCAAAGCACTGCATCAACATTGTCCTCCTCATTCATTTTTGGTTCTTTCATTAATGTTCCTGACACCTTTCTTTTCTACCCCCTCAACTTTCTGCTGCAGTATTTGCAGAACACATTGCATTATATAACCATATGTTATATATATATTCTGAAGACAGAGCTTTCAAGAAAGAGAATCCAAGGTCTTTTTTGTTTGTTTCATGATGTCATGCACTTCCCCAAATTCTTTCACCTTTCAGGAGAAATTAGTTCTTCATTAATTCATTCTTAATGGGAAAAAAAAAAAAAAATTGGGAGAGCTGCATCTCACGTTGAGGAAATCATTCATTTATGCCAGTGCACAGCAGCACTGTGATGGGGTAGACATCTGCTAACTGCTTACAATTAACTCAATTAAACCATCAAAACATTCCAGATAAAAACTTGATTACTAAAGCTTCAATAAGTTGCATATCCCACAGGCTTTGTGAAGAGTTCATAAATATCTTAATGGGGAATGCATGGTAAGAGTTCATTATTGCTAGCTGTAAGCTGGCTGTCCTTGGGCTGATTACATATAAGATACAGTATGTTCTGTGAAGTGTAAGCATTGTTTTACATCTGATATTTTTGGTATTAATGAAAGGTGATGTTGCAGAAGGTAGTTAGGATTTGAGGTGGAGAGAATGGAAAGTATTTGTCTTTGATAAACCAAATTGGTTTTGGAGCAATTTTGAGCATAAAACCATAGCTTAGTCTTCAAGTACTAGCATCCCCCTATCTCAGTCATCTATGTTTTGTATCTTTTTCTAAGATGAAGATCTCTCCTTCTATGGGTACACAGAATTTCTATTGATACTAATGTAACAGGGCCAGAAAAACTGCTATGGCCAGGTAAACCAAATCCAGGCAATGTTCTGATGTAAAGCCAGATTTGGCACATAGTGCTAGCAGAATTGGGTACTGGAGACCAGCTGTGTGGATACGAAATTTTCCCTTTGCATTTTCTCAGATCATATTGTTGTTTGGTAGTCCTAGTTAGAAAGGACTTGAGTTTTGTTTTGGTCCAGATGTGAGTGATGCGACTTAGTCTTCATTCCGTATTTCCTTGATTTCTCTCATGCTTCCTGTCTTTTTCCAAAGCCAAAGCCAAAAGATCCAAAACAGAAACCTACAGGAAAAGCTGTCCTAGTAGTGTTTGTCTCAAACAGAAGCAAACAGCAAAATACATTTCCTGCAAAATAATTTTCTTATGGCAAATGTAGCTTGTTCTAGACAAAACAGTCTGCAGATTTTTAGATAAGCTTTTCAATTACAGATTCTTAAAGCACATATAAATGTCTTTCAGATTTTCATCGTTAATTTCTTTTGATCCTGCTCAGCCTTGAGAAATGTGTTTTCCCTTTGCTAGAACACTTGATTTCTTTCCTGTAAAAGAGTGAATGGACCCATGGTAAGTCAAGAGGAAAAAAGATTTGAACAGTGCTTTGCAAAGAGCACACGTGACCATTTGTTGTTTCTGACTAATATCTATAAGCACCTCACATAGTCCTCATCAGAAGAAAAGTTCTTTCCTTAATCATTTAGGATGGAATTCTTCCCACTGAAATTTAAACAGTGGAGGATTTGCTCTACATCAACACCTGTTGTTTTACTGTTACTGCAAGATAGAGGCTGGAGCAAGCAGACTTTTCAGCTGTGACATTTGATCCGTGTGTGGATTAAACTCAGCGTGCCACTACAGCTGAGAATTCCAGGGAATCCTCCTTCCTCCACACTGACAGCACAGAGGTGGGCTTCTGACCTGAGGAGATGTTTATGAATTCTGAAGGACTCCAATATGGATTGTACTAACCTCTTTTGCTTTCTCTCTCTGCTCCTACTTTTCAGGATGACTCTTCAACATTTCCTTTCTCTTTCTAAGAAAACATCAGTGATTGTCAAATGGTTTTGGACATCCTTCCAATGTAGGTCTGGGTTCATCTTTAAACTCTTTTGCCCAACATGACTTATGCTGCCAGTGCAGGGAAGGAGAATAACGTTAAGCTGGCCCTACATTGTATTTCATTCTGTAAGATAGTATATGTAGAATTTTTTTGGTCTACTCTATCTCACTGGATTTTTCCTAATTCTTGTAGTATGTTGTGCTTCCATGTAATATGATAAAAAAATTGCAGAAGGATTACATAAAGTCTTTCGTTAAAATCTGCCCCATGAACTACTCTGATCTTTCTTTTCACTGGACCTTTCTTTGAGATTCCATTATATGTTTGTTTTTTTTTTTCATAGGTCCTCCACTGGGAAGTAGAGGGAGGTTACAATGGAAAGAAGTTCCACAGTAAGTAACTGAAGTAGTGAAGCCTCATTGCTTCTCTATCTCTTGCCCATTAATCTTTTTTTCTTTCAACAGTACTGTGAATTCATCTGCTTATCCCATCAAACTTTGTCACTGTTCTGTAGCCAGTCTGGATTTGTATGAAGCCAACATGTGTGCTTGCATTGTCCTGCTCACAGCTACAGTAAGGTAGTTCTGGCCTTTTTGTTCATTAGGGGTCTAATTTGACCCTCTCTCCTGTACGTGCATACCAGTTTCTGTGGGTTTCTTTACGAGTCAGTTGACAAATGTGCGACTAGAAATGAAAACTGCCCCTCACTGAGGTGTGTAATTATTACCGCGAAGGTAGAATGTGGAACAGGAAAGGAGCGTCACCTAGTGGTTAGAGAGTTACACTGGGGAACGAAAAGTAGTGAAATCCTTCACAATGTACAGACAGCACAATTCCTTGGCTGACTTGTTTGTATACCAGGAAAGAATTTGTTCTGGAAATGTAATAACAGGATGTTCTTCATGGGCACTGCGGTGACTGAGAAGCAGGGCAGTTTAGAACCATGTCTGATGCAGCTGAAGGATGATGGTTTTGACTGTATCAGAAGTAATTTGGATGTTACCAGACAAGAGACAAAGTCATTCTTGCTTTCTTTTCTGTGAAAGGAAGCAAATTGTGCTCTTAGTGATCACCGTTTTTGACTTGTGACCTCACTTTAATTAAAAGCGAGGTGCCTCTGTGCTGCTTGAAATTTGCTGAAGGTTCCTGTGCTTCTGTAAATACGACAGCATGAGCCTGAGATATACACTAACTCTGCCCTCTGTACCTCAGTATTTGATGACAGTCACTCTTTTTTTGCATGTTTTCTTTCCTTCTTTTCTTCCTTTCTTCCCAAGAAAACCAAGATTTGTTCAGGAACCATGAATGCTTATATTCATCACAGGATAAAAGTGTTACAACTGTAATGCATTAGGCCAGTCTCATCAGAGTAAACACAGCTTTATTTGATAAGTGTAGTACATGGCCTTTGTCAGCAAAAGGGACTTACTAAAAGAATGGTGGGAAAAAAGAAAAGCCAAATATTGTGATGTTTGGCAGGCTTCTTAGTTCTCTTGGAGGTATAACTACTATTCCGCTGTGAACAAAATTCACTTGGCTGTTGCAGTATGCTTAAAAATGACTTCAAACCAGAAGATTCTCTGGGCCTCCCCTCTCAGCAGGAGAGAAATCTCAGCTTTGAGATGCTGCTGTATCTGTTTTCTAGGCTTTTGCTAACAGCAGAATGTCACCTATCCCATCTGTGCATTCTAACATGAAGACTTGAAAGGAGGAAGGGAAAGCACTGTTGTCATGTATGTTTCCTGCAGCAATTTGGGAATGTGCTGCTGTTATTTACCATTCCACATCTGATCTGTTTTGAAAAAGGGCATACACGAAATAAGGAACTGGTGTCCCCAGGAAGGGGAACTTGTTTACATGAATCAGCTGTAAAAATAGGGGGTTCTCCTGCTTGGTGTGTTGTAAGGAAGCTGAGCAGCCAACTAAAGAAAAGAGAAGTACTGACAGAAAAAGTTTTGTGGGCTTAGGAATTAATTCTGTGAGTTGCTGAGAGAGATAGTTATTGATAACCAGTGGCAATCACGGGTACTCAGCTTGCAAAGAACAGCCTGTGCTTCTCTGACTTGGTGAGATGACATAACGGATCAGGGACAAGTGGTGGGGCTCTTGCACTCTTCTGTAGCAGCAGTAAGGAGCAGCTTCTGAAGGGATTCAGTGTTTTCCACTTGTAACTCATGTTCTGGCAAATGGCACCTGCCACGAAAGAGTATGAAGCTATGAGAAGACCGACAATACTTTGTGTTTGGTGCAGAATACACTGAGCAGCGTGTCAGAGAGAAATCTGACTTGTCAGGGTCGCTCCTAAGCAGGAGCAGCCTTTGTTATTTTCCACGTTTCCAAAGAAACTTTCAACTTCTAACAGTACACAGTCAGTCATTCTGGTCAGGAAAAAAAAGAGGGCCTGGCCCTGGTTCGCAACATTTCATCTTTTGGTGCGTCACACTTCTTGTCATGTGAACTGACCAGGAAGACTTTCGTGCCTCGCATTCTGTTTATCTGCTGGCAGAATATTGTCTGTTTCCTCACTTGGCACATGTCTTATCAGTAGGTGAAATCCGGAGAGGAGGACTTGAAGAACTCTGCAGTCCCTTACGTCAGTATCAGAATGGAACCCAAGGACAACCATGCTGAATATTCAGGTTCTTTATATCCTTTATGTCCTATAATAGAGAATGAAAATGTTGTCTGGCATATGGCATAGTCACTTTTTGCTGAAAAAGTAATCAAGGGATTTAAAAACCCAGACAGAGTAGAAAGCTTTTGAGAATTCAGGATTTCTGGATACTTGAGAACTTCTGAACTGTCACAATTCAGTTTGTACTTAGTATAATCCTAACAAAAAACACCATTGCAAACATGAGCTCCAGCCATTGCAACAACTGTGTAGGCACCAAACTTCTCGTGGTGTCTTTAGGGTTGAAAACAAGAAGCTGAATGTCATTATCAAATACACCATTGCCACCTCCTATTTTTGGATGATTATGCCACATCAGACTCTTTTCTTTGTTTGTATCCAAAGTGTTAGGCATGTCTGATGGAAACAGGAAGACACTGGCAGCTTGGCCTGGAATCTTCACAAGTACAAAATGTGCGAGCTGTGGCTTCTCACCCATTGCTGCCTGCATAATCCAGAGGGGGGTTTGCCATAAAGAGCAGTAGCTGGGATGGAATTCAGCAGTCCTATCTATGGGCAGGGATTTTCCATGTGGTCACACAGCTAACGAGCTCGGTCACGATACAGCGAGAAGCGCAAGGCGGTGCCGGGGCGCGGCACGGCAGCAGCAGCCGCGTTAGCGCCGCTTTTCCGGGCCGAGGCCGCGCCCCGCTCCGGGCCGTCCCTCAGCGCAGCTCGGGCGGGCAGCCGCGGCCGGGGCGGGCACTACAAGTCCCGTGAGGCGGCGCGGCGGGGAGGAGTGGAGAGGCGATGCCGGCGGCGGGCTCGGAAGGGGACGAGGGCCCGGCGGGGGAGCAGGCCGTGCCCGGCGGCCCCAAGCTGTGCGGCTACCTGCAGAAGCTGTCGGGGAAGGGCCCTCTGCGCGGTTTTCGCAGCCGCTGGTTCGTCTTCGACCCGCGCCGCTGCTACCTCTACTACTTCAAGGGGCCGCAGGAGGCGCTGCCCCTCGGGCACATCGACATCGCCTCCGCCTGCTTCAGCTACCACCAGCCCGAGGCCGCCGCCGCCGCGGGGGACGAGGCCGCCGCTTTCGAGGTGCACGGTCCCGGCGGTGCTGTGGCCGTGCTGAAGGTAGGCCCTGCCCTGCCCTGCCCTGCCCTGCCCGGCCCTGCCCGGCCGTGCTCGGTCCCCGCGGCGCTCGGAGGGGCTGCGGGACCCGGCCCGGACGGGGCTTCCTGCGCTGCCTTTCGGCCGCTGGATTCCGGGAGCAGAAGCGATACTTGGCAGAAGCGGCCGCGAGAGTTTGTGTGTTGCTGTCCTGGAGGAGAGGGCCGTGTTTCTGGTGCCGGGTCGGTCGGGCTGCGCGGGGCAGCGGTCCCGAGGAGCTCGGCCGGGCCGCCGCTCGCTGCACGCCGCTTGTTTTGGAAAGGTGTTGCGTGGAGATAGCGTCAATCTTCGCTGCTTTGGGAGGAAGGAAGAGCAGGGAGGATCGTTTCCTGATAGCGGAGGCCGTTGTCGCGCTGGTCACCGCGGGCAGCAGACTAAACAGTGCGGCTGTCTGACGCCTCGCGCTGCTGCTCGGGACACATGCGAAGTAAGCGGAGAAATGCTGCCACTTGATGAGCAGAAATACTCTCTCCTGAGAATCCGTGACTTCTCGTTGCTCTCGATGCACACGCTTTGCTCAAGGAGCGATCTCTGTGTGCGCTTTCACGTTTCACAGAGCATCTCTTTGGCAGCAAATTGCCCAGTACGTGATTATAAAGGACCTGTCCTGCTGTTGAAGTCCCAACAGCGAGACTTCCTTACGGGGAATGGAAGAGATCTTTCTGATCCACTTGTCTAATAGCAGAGATTTGAACAATGATAATAACTGCTGATACTGCTAAATGTGATTACATACTTTTTTCTTCTTCACAATTTTAAGTACTTGTAAGCGTTTATCAAAATTAGGAACCATTGACGTACTTTGCTAAAAAGTAAACAAGTTATCCAACTGGAAAACTAGTGCAGTAATCATCATAAGTATATCTAGTTAAAGAAAAACAGCACAATCAGCAGTTGTGCATGTAATTACTTGTGAAAATGACTTTTTTTTTCCTATAGCCACAACCAAAGTTCTGGTTACTTTCTGTGAACTCACCATAGTGCTCTGAGTGTTCGTCTTGCAGACGTTAAAATGGCAAACTTGGTGTAGAGGTTGGTTGGTTTGTTCTTTAGCTACTGTTGAATGACTTTTGTTATTTATTTTGCTGTGGAAACAAGAAAGCACGTAGTGCTGTGAGTAACTTGTGTCAAACAGTACTGCAGCAGCAGCAGCCCCAGGCACAGTGTGCAGTCAGAGACACAGATTGGCCTCAACTGTCATGCACAAGTGTGAGCAACGGGAGGTCTCCTTTTTTATGTTTCTCGTGGTACCTTTTAGTCTGTGACATTACTCTGCCCTTCCTTCATCACTTCTTGCTGTACTCTTTGGGAAAGAGCTGATGTGAGTTGGAGCTCTCTTTGTGTTTCTCTTCTGGAGACTGAGAAGAGCCAAGGTCAGTTCTGTAATGTGCAGAACAGAAGTAATTCTGCATCTTCTCTGCCCCTTGTATTGTTTTGACACTTGCATTAAAGCAGCCAAGCAATTGCCTTTAAAAATGGTATCACATCATAAGCACTTACATAATAAAAAAGGAATGAGTGAAAACCTCACAGGATATTTGGGACTAGCTGGCCTTCAGCAGTGGTGTGGTTCACCAGGGGTTAAGACTTTTGGGTCTGGAATTAATTTTCTTCTGCCCAACATGGTAGATCTTAAGGTCCTGTAAAAATACGTCACAGCTAAATTAGGTAGAAACAGGAATGAATTCAGGATAGGAAAACCAAACCACTGTCTGATCCAGTCCCTGTTGAAAACAAATGTGGTTTCATTTATGAAGAAAGCATTGCACACAGAGCACGAGGAAGAAAGTCAAATCAAATGTTGCCTTCACCCTCTAACTCACATGCCTCGTTTTCCTCAATTTGCTGCTTGTTCAGAATTTCCAGATCTCATGATCTGCTCTTTCTCATTCAGTCTTCTCAGCTGAGAAGAGCAGTAAGAAATAAGCAACTGGAATTCCAGATTGCAGTGATGGTGCTGTTCAGGAATGCATTATTTCTTCATAATGCCTCCTTTTTTTGTTAATGTAATGATTTCATCATCTGGATTGCCCAGTCTTTGTAATGTAGTGGGAGCTGAGGACAGTGTGATACATTTGCAGTTCGTTCCTCAGTTTGATAGCAGCCTGACAAAAAAAAAAAACCTTGTCCTGGAGCCTTTGCAGCAACTGAAGTGAGTTGTTCATAAGTTTATTTTTAAAGCAATGGCTGTTGTGGCTAATGGCACTGTGTGCTTGCTGCTGCTGATCAGTGGTGATGCTCTGTGTCTGCTCATGTGGTTGCCTTCTGTGTGGAGAGGGATGAGTTGGAGGCAGACTTGTTAAAAGAAGAAAAAGCAGTGACCTTTTGGAGGGTTAGTAGCCAAGCAGTCAATATTCCAGGCACTGCAGTTTGGAGCCCAGGTCCTTGAAAGTATAGGACACCAAATTAATTGAAACTAGAGCTGATTTGGAGCTTTTACTCCAATTTGTTGGTAACCTGTAAGGATGTGGCACTGATTAATAACAGAGTGCTCATGCATCTTTTGTGATGTTAAGAGCTACACTAGTGTTGGTTTAGGAGCTAACCTCCTCAGGTCCTAGCTTAGGAGTGGCTCAGTCAGGGAGGTGATTGGTTTCCAGAGCTGGTCAGACTTGTAACTTCACTCGTTAGTTGTTTCTGTGCTTTAGCTAAAACTGGGCTGCCTTCCAGAGACCTTATCTGGCTCAACACCTGCTGTTTGCACACAGCAGGGTTAGTAAGTCCTAAGAAATACTCATTTTCTGCTGGTGATCCTCCTTTCAACACTTCTGTGTTCAGAAAATGATTGTGACAAATGGGATATCTGCTTGTTGACATTTCTTCGGTCTCTTCCTCAGAGTGTAATATTGACACGTGTGGTCCAGGTAGGGGATGGTGCTGTGCAGTAGTTTCCTTTGTTCATGCCATGTGTGCATTGGAAGAAGGCAGGTCCTGCAGCATCCTTCATAGACTGTGGAGGGGAGGGTTTTAAGTAAACGATAACCATTTTCCATCATTTCTGTTGAAAAACAGCCAGAACTGTGTCTCTCTTTAGTTACCTTATCTTCTGTTGCTGCTACGTGTGAGCTTGCCATGGTAATTCCTGTCAGGCCTCAGGTCGGATGATGTAAGTACATCTCTAAGACATGAATACTCTTTCCATTGTTGCAGGATCTGTTCTGTTGTGAGAATGTCTCTCTGTCAGAACTAGTGGGTGTGGTCTTGCAGATACCCACACGTTCTGTTGCACGGTTACATTTATTCCACCGTAAAATCACTCTGATTGAATATTTCTTTTTGTTTATTTAATTAATTGAAGAATGCAAGTAGATGAACTGCAGCCTTCCTGATACTCCATTTATGGTGGTTTTCTTATTGCAAACGATGCCTCCCTTAAAATGCCATTGGCCTGCTGTGGCTCTGTCTTGTTGAAGAGCCACGTGGTAGTTGAGTACAACATGATATTTAAAGACAATTTTATTGAAACAAAAGGTCATCTTAACAGGGGTTCTTATATTATTCTTTAACTTGTTAAGTAAATAATTAAGATACTTGTATAAACTCAGCCAAAAGTGTTCAAAGGGGGGTGAAATATCCATAAAAAGAAAAGGAAGGCAGTGTATTTGGAGGAAGGAAAGTAAAATAATAAGTGGGCTGAAGCAGCAGGGTAATAAGGAATCCTAGGGAAAACGACTTAAAAGAGGGAGGGAAAGGCTGCAGTCCTGTTTTACACTGAAGGTCTGTACCTGCTGACCCCTGTGTGTCAGTGCCATCACTTAAAAGCTTGAGGGCATGTATTGGCTGCCTAGCAGAGAATGGGTGCAAATGGGAATTGAAAAACAACAGCAAGCAGCAGCTCCAACAAAATGAATGTGTTGTTTATTAAACAGCATTAGCAAGAGGGTAACAGTACAGGATGTTAACGGGACTCATTAAGTTGAACTAGTCATGGGCAGGAGTTAATTGCAGGTGTACATTGTATTGCCTCATTAGCTGTGTTGTGGTAACCGAGAGAACCACCTACATATTACATCCTGTGTTAGTGGAAGCTCTTTGAAGATGCAGTGGTTTTCTCGAGCTCAAGCACAGTAAAACATAGCCTGACGAGGCCTTTGAGCCCATCTGAAGGAAGTGTAGGTTCTCAAATGTACTGGAGGTGGACACTTGCTGCTGGGCAAACCTCCAGAGGAAATCCTTTGGTGCTGGAGGTGGAAGGAAAGCACGTATGCCTCGCAGAGAGGGGCTGGGTGCATTGGACCTTCTGCTGAGGTTGTTCCAGAAGTGCCCGTGATAGCTGTGTGTGTTGGCTTTGCAGTGCACAAATTTTCTGACACCTGACAAATCTCACAGGCATATTTAAACCGGTCTCTTCCCCTCTCTTCTTTTAAGGTAAGTACTTTTCCCCCAGGTACCTGTGAACAGGCTAGACTAAATAGACAAAACTTCCATTTCGGAGTCAGTGAACGTTACTTACATGTGTGTCATACCAGCTGAGGAAGGTGAACCTGCACTGTCTTCATTTCATGTGTCACTGTTTGGTTTATTTCACTGTTTGGTTTGTGTTACGTATGCTTACTTGATTAGATTCCCATGTTTTGTGTTGTTGCACGCGTTTGATCTGCTGAGAGGATTTGGAGCATCAGCTCCAGGAATTACTGTCTTGGTTTTCTGACCTTGCTTGAATGGTGCTTTGGAGCCTATTGCCATAGGATGTGTGGACCTTAAAGCTTGGATGGGTACAGAAGGCCAAGTTATAGAATAAAAGCTTGTCTCTGTGATTGCTAAGAACTAACATCACAGATTGCTGAGGCAGAGAGCACCCTGGGGAAGCATCTCTTCTTGTTTGCTGTATTGCTAATGCTCTGTCTTGAAATTAGCTGCTCTGAGTTGAGATACGATGGTAAATGGATCTCCCATTTGACTAGACCAAAAATGTTCTTGTGTCAGCAACAAAGATGAATCTGTGCCATTTGTGTGCTTTATGTAGTACTTAATGTATTTCTATACAAAGGAAGTGGCATCTTCATTCTTCTGCAGCTCTCCCCTGTGCAGGCATCCTCTTCAGTTGCAGTGAACAGAATAGGAAGCTTCTAGAAATTAAGTTTGGTTTGAAGAGTAAACAGAGTCATTTGCCCAGGTTGTGGATTTTGTTAACTAATGATGCCCCCAGACACTTGGGGAGCAGTTAAGAGAAAGATTAACTGAAAGCTAAGCACTGTGTGCTTAGGGTCATAGAATCACCAAGGTTGGAGGAGACCAGTATTTCCTCACTAAACCGTGTCCCTTAGAGGCCTAAAGACTCAGGTGAGTGTCGTTTTGCAGTATTAACTTTGTATTCCTCATTGTGCCATGTTCCCAGAATCAAGCATTTGGTCTAGATTGGCTGCTGAGTTTATATTTTGTAACAAAAATAACTCTTGATGGAGTGCTTGCAATGCTGTTTGCCATCATTTAGTCTCTCATTGATACCGTAGGCCATGATTTGATATATTTTGCAATGGCTCCTGCAGCTGTGATTCTGACAGAAGCTCATAGATGTTTGACTTCTTGAATGCTTAATCTCATTATAAGGACTGTAGGCTTGTATATATTACAAATACACTCTTCCTACAGAAGATGGTTAGCTCATGGTACCATCATCTAGCACAGTGTGTAGGGTTAGTCATGGAAGTAGATGACATCAGAGTGTGTTCTTATGCTGTTGACTTCTGCTGGTAACAAAGAAAATGAAGTAAGGAAAATGGGAATTTTTCTGTGTGTGGGCTTTTTTTGTGATGTGGAGTTGTAGTTGTGTCAGAACAGTGCTTTGTGTGTGTGTGAAATACAGGACACTGCCATGTTCTCTAATGTTTGAGTCTAAAACTGGAAGAAAACCCCACACAACTACTTCTAAGGGAAAATGGATTTGTCATGGAAGTCAGGGTACATGCACAACTTATGTTGAGTACAGTGGTGATTTCCTCTAAGTCATCCTTGATTGGGGTCGTCGTAATCTGCAGTCCTGCAAAGAAGTCTGGTTAGTTCCTTTCCTTATTGTGCTTGGCATTAGTGACTTCAGATACCAGAGATTTATTGATCTCATTAATGCTCTGCTCCTCTGTGCTGTAGGCTGCAACTCGTCAGGATATGACCTACTGGCTTCAGGAACTTCAGCAGAAGAGGTGGGAATATTGTAACAACCTTGATGCAGCAAAAAGGGATAGTCGGACTTCTCCTACCCCGAGTGACTTTTCCAAAGGTCTTGTTGCCAAAGACAATCCTGGTAGGTGGAAAATCTGAGTGAAAATGATGTGTGTTTCTGTTCAGTATCTGTTAGTGGACAATAAGCACAGTGTGTAGGGAAGATAAAGAGCTTGTGCTGGGAAGTTCTTTGTTATATCCTGTTATTAAGTAATTCTTTAAACTTTGCATGTGTTGGTGCTGCTGAAGTTATTTGACAGAAGTGTAATTTGATGTGTGGTTTTTATCTCTTTTGAAACCCCTTGATTCCTTTAAAAACGGATTTTACAATAGTGTCAAACACAAAAATGTTTTGATTTCACTGCTGAGACACTTCTGAATTGTTTTATTCCTGGATCATTCAAAAAATGGGTTGCTTGTTTATTTCTATCATCAGTAAATAAGACTGCATTAAGAAATCCCATTCTTTGCCAAGTTAAGCACGTTCATAAAGCTCCTTGGGGTTTAGATTCTGATTTCAGGTCAGACATACTTCATCAACAAATGTTACATTTTATTGATTTCAGTTTGCTCATTTTGTTAAAGGATGGCTTTGTCCCCTCCCTTCTGTGCTCTCCCATGTCAGATCCCATGTGTCAGCGTTGTCCTCTAACCCGGTTTACTGCTTTCATTTGAGAGCAGTTGCTTGTGACTGCTTGCTCAAGCACAGCTGGCCTGAGGAGCTCGGCCTTCTGCTCAGCTGTGCTGATCTAGTAGCTGCCCACTGCTTGAAGGGTTGCTCAGCTCTCTCCCATGATTTAGCACCACTGCTGCTCTCCCCCTTCCTTACACCTGTGCAGGGAGTGAAACCAGCAGGGAACAGCTTTTTCTCCAGGTTGGCTTTCGGCAAGCATAGTTTCCTGAAGTGGTCTGCTGCAGGGACAGACGAGAGCTGGGGTTAGCACAGGAGAGTTGGTGGCAATGTGGAGTGGGATGGTTTGAGATCACCTTTTTGGTGGCAGCCCATTTGATTAGCAGCTTGTCAAACCGTGTGCTGCAAAAATAAATATACTGCTGCTGTCAGAAATGGTCACACAGTTTTGTTCTTTTAAGCCTTTCTCGTTGTACCAAAAGCCCCTCACTCTGCTAGGCAGTTAGTCAGACTTCCTTGCATTGTTTGTGGTGTTTGTCTGATGCTGTGCTGAATTGATTCAAGTCGAAGCTTCTCCAAGAGGGAGGGCTGGGTTTTGTTCTGTTCTGTTTCCAGCTGGATTGCTGAATGGAATATATTTACTATGCAGTCAGGTGACTTGCAGAGCTGGTGGGAGGGAGGGAGCAAGGTTTAGCAGCTGAAGATGGAAGTCTGAGTAGCAGAGGCAGGAGTGCCCTCTTCTGGGAGCAGACTGTTGGATCGGATGCATTAGTATGATTTGACATCAAAACTGTTCCTCGTGCTACTTTGCTCAGCATTCAGGTGGTGTGAAACTCATCTGTTGTCCCTACAACTTGTGTAGATACTGTGCCCTCATTCCTGCTTTGCTTCGGGTCCAGCAAAAGAAGTGAAGAAGGCCCATCACTTTGGATCACTGGCCTAAATGTCTTAGTTCCTTCCAAGTTGTTGGCTGGGCTTTTCTGAATCAGCAAGCTAAGCAGTTTGTTACAGAACTGTGATGTGTGGTGTGTGTTTGCTGGTTGTTTTTTTTTTTTTTCCAGTTTATTGAATTCACTGCAAGGAATGTCTGGGAATGCATGGGCTGAGAAGAGGCATCCCTTTTAAGGACAGCCAGCAGTTAAACTGCGTTATGTGTATTTTCTGACTGTGTCTGTAGTATCTCTTTCTTGATGATAAAGTCATCATTGTGATCTGTCCTTGACTGAGCTCTTGAGGCGTAGGGATTCCTTCAGGGAGAGTGTTTGTCTTTTTGTGCCTTAAGTAAACTTCCAAAGCACGGGTATCAAAGTGTTAACATTAGCTGTGACTGGAGTTTCCATTTTTCAACTATGGTTATTCTTAAAATAGCTTTTAAGGCATTGACAAATTGCAAGGTTACTGGAGTATTATCTTCCCTCTGCTCACTGTAGGAAGTATGGATGTGGGTAATATCAGTCAATGATTTAAGAACAAAAGCCAGTTGCTGTGTGTTGTATATGGGGCGTTCTGGTTGATATATTCTCTAGTGATGTTCTGCTTGTCCACATAGGCACAAGTTTTTTGGGAAGATGGTTCTTGCTGCATCCCTTCCTGTTATGGCTTAGATACTGGAACTAACTTTTTTTTTTTCTTTTTGTCTTGCTCCATGGGTGTTTTTGACAGCATAAAAAAGCAGGTGAACTTTCTCCAGCTTTCTTACCCACTTAAACTGTTGAACTCCATCCTTTAATCCTGGGTCACCTTTACTGATGTATTCCTTCAGGGTCCCTGTCCTCTACTCTTGTTTCTACTGACTTTCTGTGCTGTAGTTGGTGAACTTAGTTTTCAAATGTAAATGTGAACTTTGTTTTTTCAAATGTATTTTTGTTTATCACCAGCTCAGGTTGTAGAGCAGAATCTGCTGTTTATGTTAAACTCGTCTTCAAAAAAAAATTGAAGCAGTCAGACACCTACAACAACAGAAGACTAGTCAAGTTCCTTCAGTTAGCACAGTTATGTGACTTTTAAGAAAAGGAACTAGTCTTACAGAATGACTTTGGGTTGGAAGTCACCTTGAAGATCATCCAGTTTGAACCCATGGGCTGGTTTGCACCCACTAGGTCGGGCTCTAGACCAGGTTGCTGAGGACCTCATCTAACCTGGCCTTGAACCCCTCCAGCAAATGAGGTAGCAGATAAGTTACCTGTTTGAGTTAGGTTGCATTCATTTCATCTCATATGTTTTATTATGTTAGTGATGGATTATGTCGATTTTGACTTTCAGGAAAGAAACATTACAGATGTGATGTGCTTTTGAATTTCTTTTCCCCCACCCCCAGTGTTACTATGTTTATATTACTGTCACTATTGTTCTTTCTCAAAATATAAACAAGCAGAACAAGTTCTCAAATAAGAGTTTTTAAGAGAAAACCCTGACTACATTACTAGTAGATTCAGTAATGTATTACTTTTGCTGTTCTTCTACTTACTGAAAGTTTTCCTTTTTTTAATTTTTTCACTCTTTTGTTTCTCTCTCTTTTTTTTTAAAATAGATTTGAATATCCTAAGCCAAAATGCTTCAGCAGAGAGAGCTAGAAATATTCTAGCTATGGAGACTTCTCCTACGGACCTAGTAGGGGAGCAAGCAGCTTCCCAGCCTGCACCTGTCCAACCAAGTGCCATCAATTTCTCACTTAAACAATGGAGCACTGAAATCAAGTAAGTTGGTGATGTGGGAGAATGATAACTGCTGACAGAGGAAGCTTCCTTCCGAAATCCTATCAATTTTAAATGAATGCAATTTGAATTTCTGAGCATAAGTGTGGTAGGTTCCTTCTGAATGACAGCAAAGCCACATTTTACCTTCTCACTCTTCAGTATTAATTGATTTATGGAAAGCAGTCCTATCGGTTTTCAGCTCTCCTGCTGTGGCTTCCTTGGTCGTTTTTACACTTTGCTTTGCCAACATAGGTGAGCCTTCTGCTTCTACTCAAAGGACATTACAGTAGTATTACAGAGCAATTCATAAAGCAGAGGTGTGTCTTTGGTAGCTAGACCACATCCCTCTTCAGCTGCCAGTAACGTTTGCTTTCATCAGCATTGCAGAGTTCATCCCTTTTGAAGCTTACCTGTTGAGCATGGAGATCTAAAAGATCATAAAGTGGTGCACTTCTTATTTTTTTAATTTTAAATGACTGTATAGACCACTGTTAAGTTCTAATAAAGACGACCTGTTACTGTCTGAACTGCTTCAGTGTTTCAGTTTGTAATCTTGTGTGGCTGCTTGGGTTTGCATAGGCACTTTGCCCTGGTAGAACTTTAAATTTGGTCATGATGCAAGGGAAGTTCCATGAAGCAATTTCTGCTAGATGGGATCATTTTAAGAGTATGTCTGTTGTTTTGAAACTTTCTTCTTGATTTTGTTTTTTCTGAATTGCAGATGTTCTTTGAGGAAGTCTAGCTAGAAGGGCAGTGTCAGGGTAAGCTTTTCAGTGTTGCCTGGTTGGTGTGTTGTGCTGTTCCTTTTTAACACAGCAGATAAGGCTGCCAGTGGATGTGGGGTTGGGAAGCCCTTTTGTGTGGAGGGAGTTGCTCACCATGGCAGTGGCGCAGCAGATGTTCTAGCACAGCATCAAAGAGTTGGTCTTTTTCTCTATGACTGTGATCCTTACAGTTTAGAGTCCATGCAGATCTATGGAATTAAGTCTGTGAGAAACTGCCACACACTGAAGCTTTTTCATGTGGTGTGGTTTTGGAGATTTACTTTTTTGTCAGATCCCCTTCAGAAGATAATGTGTGTGCTATTGATTGTGACCAATTTTAACCGCAGTGTAAGGGAACAAACTGAGGCATCTCTGATACAGTCAGGTTTCTGCATTGCTTGGAGGATGTATTTGTTAAGTAACTACTATATGTCTTACTGACAGACTTACTTTTGCTCCCAAACACGTTTACAATATGTTTGCTTGAGAAGCTACTGCTATAGCATTTACATCCAAAGTTGCAGCCATAAACTAATAATTGGAAGGTGAGGAATGTGTCTTTGAGTTAAGCTGTACGTATACTTACAGTACCTAAAGCTGAAATGTTATTTTCTACTTTATAAAATCTTTTTTCAAGTACTAACTGGCATGCACAAACAATCAACTGATTTTTTTCATCTTAAAGCTGTTTATCACTTTCTTGCATCTCTTGTTGGTGCAGGATACAGAAAGTATACTGAGCTGTAATGACCTCAAGTTATATAATCATAAAATCTGACTTATAACCAAACATTTAGAAATCAGTAGATCATACGTTCAGGTTTTAAATAGGTAGATTGTACTTCACATACTGTGCACAGGAATGTGAATGTGCTTTGTTTGGTGTTGCTTTTTATTTTAAAGTCAGTTCACTTTAATCTTATAGAAAGCAGTGATGCTGATGTGCTGGAGCTTTACTAAATTCAACTTCAGCTGTGATTATTCCTGGGCGTAATGGCAGTTTTTGAAGTTTTTCTAAGAGTTACGACTTGTTTCTTGTGAATCTTCAAGATTCTTTAAAAAGTGGTGTTTGGACAAGCTTTATATGCAGAAGCTGACCAAGAGCAGAACTGCAAGCTGGGGGCTTGCACTGCAAGAAAACAGCCACTCTTCAGAGAATAGCTGGAGAGATGCCTACTGATTATAATTACAGGTGCCCTGGGTGATGTGTTGATCATCATCTAATTTGATCTATTGACTGTAAATAGAATGGGGCTACTTACTCCAAACAGAAAGTGTGATCTTTTTTGCTAAGAAGGCTGGAAGAAAATTAAAGGTGTTGTGTAACTCAGTCTCTGTAACTTCTTCAAATTTGTTGTTAGTTTTATTAATAACCGTTAGGATTATTTTTTGACTTGTACTTGATAGTTAATCAGGTAACCAGACTGTAGGAACTGGGTGCTGTATAACAATTAACCTAGAGTTCATCTGATCACAGATAGGACTGGATTACAAACTGGTCACAGAGGTGCAATACAGCTTACTTTCTGCCTACGGCTTGCAGAGTAAGAAGAGAGAACGAGGTTGTGTATCACACTGTGCAGTGCTGATACTATGGGTCATACGTAATTGTGGACTTAAAAGTTTCTGACAACCCGATGGTTGTGGGGGAAGCTGGGTAGGGGATTCTCATCTTGTTTGTGTGAAAACTGTTCTTTTATAGAGTAATTTGTTTGGAATTTAGAGGTTGAATCTGAAATGTTCTTGCGGATGAATTGACAGTGTTCCACCTCAGGAAGGAAAAGCTGGTAAGGAGTTGGTCATCAGCAGCTGCAGCAGGTCCCTTGGGTGATCCTGAGTTTGATGATACGATGCAATAACATACATGCATTTTAATTGCATGCTGGTCTGTTTAATGCTTGGCCATTATCCTAAAATCGTGAGCTGAAATAACCCATCAGTAAAAGAGATGCTGCTTTGAAATCTTTATCTTTTTATCTCTGTGCCATAGCAAGGGTAGAACGGAGGATGATTCAGAAGACCTTTCCAAAATATCGACTTACAATCAAAAAGTTCTGCTTTGAAACATACAGCAGTTGGTAGCAGGTGTTGTTTAATAGGATATACTTTATTTTCCTTGAGCCTTTATTTGGTTTTGGTTATGTCTGCGGGCTTATTTATCATTTGTGTTGTTACAACAGCAATGATTGTCTTGAAGAACCACTTTATGAAATGAATACACGGTAGAAAAATCTGTCACTTTTTCTGCTGTTTTTTACAGAAATTCCATGTCTTCTTTAAGAAAAGGAAATAATGAAAACCGTAAGAGTGTATTTTATACGAGTGAAGAGTGGGAGCTGCTGGATCCAACCCCAAAGGACTTGGAGGACTCAGTGGCCCTCGAAGAAAAGAGGAAGCACCTGGCAGAAGGAAACAAAGGTAGACATGGGAGGAAGGAAGAGGAGCTCATGCCTTTCCTCCTTTCATGTAGTGCATTGTGATGTCTGTATCTTCAGAAGTTAAGTGAAAACTTGTCATTTCTTCACAAACCATACCTAGGGCTCTGTGAAATATCTAAAAAGTAACTTCCATATGTTGTATTTGGGAGTCTCCAGCCATTCAGGTAGAACAGAACGTGCAAGAACTCATCTCCCATTGTTTCAGGTTCCTTGAACATGTTACCTTTTCTTCTGTCACTTGGGGTGCAGAATTGTAGGATGAAGGGAAAAGTTGGGGCTTTTGGTTACTCATTTCCATCACTCATTGAAGTAGAGTGGCTTTCAGACTCTACTAAGGTGTATTTGTGATGTTGACCTGCTGATGAAGTGGGGAAAAGAGGCATAGATGAGATGGTAGCTTATGTATATTGCAACTGGTCCTTTCATGTCACCAGTGCTTGGAGTAATGTTATGAGGGTGCACATAAGGCTCCTTAGGAGCACTTCATATCTTAACGAAATCCAATTGATTTCATCCATTAGGAAACATATTTCTCTCTAAGAATTCTTGTGTGGTTCTATAAGTGGAGGTGAAACTACACGGAATGCATCTTAAAAGAACTCTGTGCTGAGATTAATTCTAAGCAAACATTTAAATTTACTTTGCTACAGTTGGGAGTGCCTTTTATTTTCTGTGATGGAACAAAGATCTGTTTGTGTTTTATTTCACAAATACACATTTGATTGAAATTGTTCTGGGAGGGTGGGAGAGTCCGAGTTGTGTATTCTTCCTAATGCAAGAGGCAACTCGGAAAGCAGTTGAACACTGTTGTACTGAGCTATTTAAATGTCGTTAAGAGTCTAATTTAAATGAACATATTTTTAAAGGGAATTTGAATGCTTAGGAATGCCTTTTAATCAAGTGAACTGAACTAGAAGGAGTTCTTTTATGCAGGACTGACTAGTTCAGCTTTCCCATTTGATTTTGGCCGCATTCCACAAAAAACGAGACGCCCATTAAAGGACATGATTGGATCAAGCAAACACCGGAACAGCAGTGACTCTTCTCCAACAGAGTGGTATTCTGGTAATGGCAACAAACTAGTCTCCGAGCTGCAACTGAAGTATCAGAGCCAGCAAGAAGAGTTGGAAAAGCTGAAGAAAGATCTTCTGAGCCAAAAGGTAATTAAGCTTTCAGACAAAGTGCTCAGATGCAAATGAATCTGGCTGGTAATTGTTAGTTTACCCTTTGTGGCCATCTAAATACATAAAGAGCTAGTTGGTTGTTAGAAAATAATGGTGCTAAATGAGCCTTTGTTTACAGAAAGCCCTAAACAAGAGATGAGTTTTACATCTGTTGGAGATCAGATCTCTGGACACATCTTTCATTTGTACCATGTTCATTAACTTGTTTCATTTACGTCTCTTACTCTCTGAAGCAAGTTTTCACAGTGTCTAGGAAGATCGTGGCAGATAATCAGATCTTGTACACAGAAAACTGTTTTAATTTTTTTAAATTCTTACCACAATTTCATGCCAGCAAGGATGCAAGCAGGGTTTTCAGCATAACTGTCTTAATCATCTGCTTTTATGTCAGTATTCTTGTGGATCCATGAACATCTTTCATGGCAGTGAATAGATGTTTTAGTGATCCAGGATCTCAGTGTTCCCATGAACAACAATCTTGTATTTTTTATTTTAATGAAGAAATGGAAGACAAAAATTGTCCAAAACTAAAAGAACCAAAGCAACAAAACTGTAAAAAGTTACAAGATGTCAGTGCTGCCTTTTACAAAGACCACCGAGGCTCCTTTCTTAACTAACTTACAAAGTCTGTCTATTTAGCCAAGCAGCATGTGGTTTTTTCCCTTCTTCCTGTCTTCTCTGCGTCTGTGGTAGAGAGCATTTAGTTATCTTTCCCATACCTGTGCTATAGTTAAAACAAAAAAAGAAAACAAAACACCAAGAACCTAAACATTCCAAAGATTTCTTTTACGTGGTATTAAATTTCCGAGTTATAATTTCCTCAGCTTTCTATTCCTTTTTTTCAATTTGTTTTTGTTGTTGTTTTTATTCTTAGGAACTTGTGCGCCTTCTGCAGCAAACAGTCCGATCTTCCCAGTATGATAAATACTTTGCAAGCCGTCTTTGTGAAGGGGTTCCCAAAGACAAATTAGAGCTGTTGCACCAAAAAGATGACCAGATTTTGGGTCTCAACAATCAGCTTGAAAAGTTAAACTTGGAAAAGGATAGTCTTCAGCAGGAGGTAAAGAATCTGAAATGTAAGGTCGGAGAACTCAATGAGCAGCTGGGTATGCTGATGGAAACTATTCAAGCTAAAGATGAAGTGATCATGAAATTGTCTCGCCAACTCAGCGAATGTGAGGACAATTCATCCTCCCCAAGTGGATCAGTAAATTCTCCCGTGGCCACTTGTATTAATAAGGAACTACAGGAACTGGACAGACTAAAAGTAAGAGCAATGTCTCTGTCTTGATGGATAGGGAAATCTCTGCTGCCTATAAAAACTACTTGCTTGTCTGCTGTATGCTTTGGGGAGTTCACTTCAGCATTTCTCCAAGATACTCATCACCTGAGGCTTTCTCTGCTTGGAATCTACGCTTTGAACTGTTGTCTGGCAACTTCTATGCTTTGAGCTGGTCTGTACAGCTGTAGTACAAGGTCTCATACTTTGGTAATTAATCATTGGTGTGGAGGAGGAGTGATGTGAGGATCAAAGGAGCGGGAAAAGAAGTAAGGGTAAGAGGAAAATACTAGTGTGGAGGAAAACCATCAAAAAGGGTGGAAAGTGAGGAAACAAAGAACAAAGGACAAAAGAACATAAGAACCTGTACTACTAAAGATGTTACCCATACACTTTATTCCTCCTACCAACCTCAATGGATGTGTCAGAGGTTCTTAAATGAGCAACTTGAATAACTCCATTTGCTTTAACGTGCTTACTTGCCATTGGGTAAATGTTCTATTCCAAACAGATTAAAATTCCAAGTCATTTGGAATATGAGGCATTTGAAGTAGATAAAAAGACTTACTTTCTGAACCTAGAAAATTTTAGAAAACGAAAGGCAAACTGTAGAAATCAGTGGTGCTAGTAGAGAGCAGAGCTCACAGATGGTGCACAGCATTGAGACAGTCCCTTATCCCATAGCCACTAGCTTCACAGGGAGTATTCATAGCCTGGAGCCAAGTGGGTTAGCTGAGGAATTCTTATTACTAACATTTTATATTTCTGTGTGAAGGTAGACATCAAACTTGCTCTTTCACTGAGGACTGACGAGGGTAACCAAACCCCAAGGGATGTTTGCCCCTATTTCTTGTACTGCATGTGCTTCTGGCTGACGTGCAGCACTGTGAACCCTCTGGCATGCTCAGCGTGCACGTTGCTGTTCTCCTGCTCAGTGGGGCAGCTTGACAGGGCTGCTCCTGCCTCCTGACTGCAAGCAGTCAGCAGCTGCCTTCTGCTGGGAGCACATCTGTGCTCATATCTAGCTTGTGTGTTTGGCTTACATGAAAACTGAAAGTAATACCTGATTTGATCCTAGTAATTTCAGTAGCTATTAGTATACCTATTAGTAGCTGCTTGGTCTTTGTTTTGAGGTATGTTCTCTGGCAGGTGTTTGTGATCTGTAAGATACCTTTATTAAAAATCCAGTTTGCTTTCTTTTATCAACAGGACAGTCTTCAGGGTTATAAGACCCAGAATAAATTTTTAAATAAGGAGATTTTGGAACTTTCTGCTCTCCGAAGAAATGCAGAAGCAAGAGAGAGAGAATGGCAGGCAAAGGTCAGACTCACAAAGCATGTTCTCATTTTGGCGATGTCTAAAGCAGTTTTCAAAAATTCAGTTGTAAATCTACTCAAAGAGCATAACCGTGTAACAGAAGTGAAACAGTGCAAATGTGTTAAAGCGAGAGGATCACAGTTTTACAGAGTGATCTTTCCAAATGGATTCTTGAAAAATGTGATGGACTTGAAAATAGTGTTAAGAAGTGCATCGATTTTAATAATTTAGGCATATAAGCACGTGCATTTCCAAAAGCAGTAGCAGTAACTTCAAATACAGCAGAACCAGGGTATGTATGGAAGAATATGATTGTGTTGTACATGTTTCATTTTGGTGATATGTTACCAAGTAGAGCTTTCACCTTCAGGGTGTGAAGGGTCAGTATATTACAGAGAATGTAACTCTGGAAGTCTGTTTCTGTAAAGTGGAATTTGAGTGCAGAGAAGTTGCTAAGAAAGCATGCAGACATCCATAGCTAAGGCAGGATGCTTGTAGCTGAGGTTTGGTAGGATGTACTTCAGTTTCTTGGGAAGTGATGACTGTTCTTGATTTAAAAGTTTCTAAGCAACATAAGTGAACAGAAGAACCTGATTTTAAAAGATATGTAGCACAAACTAAATTCCTGAAGACAAGCCTTAAATGCTGCATGTTGTTCCCTGCAGTATACTAGCTTGGAAGCCAAACTCTGTCAGATAGAAAGTAAATACTTGATCTTGCTTCAAGAAGTGAAAACTCCTGTTTGCTCTGAGGAGCAGAGCCCTGCTCGTGAAGTTATCACACAGTTACTGGAAGATGCCTTGAAAGCAGAAACCAGTGAACAGCCAGAACAAGCGTTTTTCAAACCACACCTGGTCAGGTAATTTTACTACAGAAAATGTGTATGAAAAGGAATGAAAATTACTTTGTGACCATGTAATTAGCATTTGTAGTAATAAAGGAAGCACTGTCCTTGTCAGCTTCGGGCATCTTGCATTTATATGGGTTGCATATTGTACCACAGAATGATGTATCTTGACCAATGTGCCTGGCTCTAACACGAGGGGACAGACAAGTGGGGGTATGTTTGCAGGATTTGGGATATTAACTGTATTTTCAATCACAGATAAAAGCTTAATCATTGGAATCCTTTTGGGCACAGATGATGTTCTCGAGATAAGATATGAAATATAGACTCAACTGTTGTAGAGCTGCTGAAGCGTTGCGCTCGTTTGGACTTGAACCTCTTCTTAAATCACTTTATCTGTGTAGTGCTATATATTGCAATATGGGAACAAAACTTTTTTAGTTTTGGATTTTAAAGTATTAAATATAAGATATACCTTGGAAAAATACTCAAATAATAGCTGGTCATTAAAACTTCTTAAAATTTTGGGAAGTGGTGTGAGAAGTATTAGAAGTAACCCTAGGGTAGGAACTGGGGAGTTTCGGGACTGCTGAGCACATCTTTAGGAGCCATTTTGTGTTTGTTTCTTTGTGTTTTCTTTCCCTCCCTTTCAGTGAATACGATATATATGGTTTCCAGACAGTCCCAGAGGATGATGAGGAAGAGAAACTAGTAGCCAAATCTCGAGCTTTGGACCTGAGATCTCTTTCTCTCAGTGAAAATCGAGAGATCTCCGCTGGGGTAAAATGGGAAAATTATCTTGCAAGTACAATGAATAGAGAGATGATGCGCTGCGCAGAACTGAAGAATCTAATTCGATCTGGAATTCCACATGAACATCGTTCCAAGGTGTGGAAATGGTGTGTCAGTCTCCACGTTAAAAAATTCAAGGACAGCACTGTTCCCGAGTACTTCCAAACCTTGCTTCAGAGCGCCCTAGAAAAACAAAATCCTGCATCTAAACAGATTGAGTTGGATCTGTTGAGAACTTTGCCAAACAACAAACATTATTCTTCTCCCACATCCGAAGGGATCCAGAAGCTGCGAAATGTGCTGCTGGCATTTTCATGGAGAAATCCTGATATAGGATATTGTCAAGGGCTCAACAGGTAAGATTTCTGGGCACCTGAAGCTACACGTGTGTGATGACCATGCAGTTTCAAATCACATATCTAGCAAGAGGCTTTTGGACAGCAAGTTTCTTTATGGTTTCTATGTTCGTAATTTGCAGTATTTTAATAAGTAATTACCACGTTTTTTAACAATAAAAAGAAGACTTAGATCACAATTTTTAATCCAAAAGAATTGGAACTGGTATTAACTGACAGAAAATGTGCTACTTAATTGTAGAATGCCCTTGATTAAAGTTGCAGTAATCATTTTAGGGATGATTCTGGTATTACAAGGCTAAGAAATATTTGAAACGTAATGCCATTGCAGTTGATGTTTGCTGAAATAGTTTTAGTACTTTGAAGTCTGTAATGAGGGAAGGTGTTAACTGAAACAGGCATGTTAGGAGTTAAAAGCAAATGAAATATTTACTCCTTACTTGATTCTCTTAAGACTTGGAAGTGTGTGATGATGTTGTTCAGCTGTGTAACGTCAGGAGCAGTGCGTGTTGCAGTTCCTCTGGCACCCAGCAATAACACAAGTTGACTTGGTAAAATACATTTGAGGTAGTGTTTCATATTCAAACAACTATCCATAACACGAAGCCTTCCATAGAGTTTTTTCTTTTCTTTCATGGCTCTCACTGGAAACAGGAAAGGATGCTGCTTTTCTTCAGTCCTTTTGTTCTCATTATTTAGGAAATTCTTAGAAAAAGTTTAGTCTTAGAAAACTAGGTCTTAAAGATGAAAATGTTATTTAAATTTAGTGCAGTGAATATAAAGTAAACTTACTAAAAATCTAATCTAAATTTTAAATCAATGTTGTGTGTGAAGTGGAGGAGCTATCTGTCTTTCCGTCGGTAAGGAAATAAAGCCTGGGGATAGCAGGTTTAGGACTTCCAGGCTTCTAATTACTTTGCCTTAGTTCTTGGAAAGAATTACTTGGTTCTGTTACTGAACTGAATTAAAATGCTTGGTTTGGCTGAGAAGACATCACTTTGCTTCATCTCTGCATTAAATCCAGTTAATTCATTTATGTCTGCTGAACAGAAAGAAGGGCTTTATTGTAATTGTTATTAATGGATTTTCTGGTGTTTATTATGATTTTCTCCAAATAAACTCTATTTTCAGATTGGTAGCAATTGCCCTTCTGTACTTGGAACAGGAGGATGCTTTCTGGTGTCTGGTAACAATAGTGGAAGTCTTCATGCCTCGTGATTATTATACTAAGACACTGCTGGGATCTCAGGTATGTGCTCTACCAAAACGCCTGACTCTGTAAACTGCTGCCAGTCAGAAGCTGTTCTAGAGCTCTTTGGTGCCCCTTCTAGGGGAGGTATGATGAGTTGACAAGTCAGTTTTAGGCACCATGGGCAAGAGCTCAATTTACAGCACTGTACGGTAGCTTGTTTGGAGCTCCTGTTTGTAGCCCATCATCTAATTGTTAACTAAACTGATGGGGGGAGTTGTGGGCTCTCTGGGCGATTTGGGGGGTGAGAATTTATTCTGCAGTACTGTGAGCAACACGTGCTGTTGTGCTCCTCTTCTTCCAGTTGGGTCTCTGAGTGTTGCTTCCTCCTTCCTCCATCTCTCCCTAGCTTGTTCTCCGCTCTTGTGTGTATGCACTGATGCAGCAGTAGTGCCTTATGGTTGGAACTCAATGTATGTATGGGGTGGATTAAGAAGCAAGAAGTTGCATCAGCAAAGGAAGTGTACATTGTGGCAGCAGTGTATGGATTGGGTGGAGATAACTTAGAAGTGTTAACTTGATGGTCCTGGGGCTCCCAGTGAGCTCTTGAAAAAAGTGGTCCTGTGTTGATATTTACCAAGATACATGTGATTCACCATCAATAACATCATGTTTGTCTACTTTTTTAGGTTGATCAGCGAGTGTTCAAGGATTTAATGAGTGAGAAACTTCCACGTCTGCATGCTCATTTCGAACAGTACAAAGTTGACTATACTCTTATAACTTTCAACTGGTTTCTTGTGGTGTTTGTGGACAGTGTGGTCAGCGACATCCTTTTCAAGATATGGGACTCGTTCCTATATGAGGGACCAAAGGTGAGCTGAACCAGCTAGGTTTATCAGTTGCTGTCTAGTAACAAGACACTGTCCTGTTATGGAGAGCAGGGTGTGGAGGGTGATGGTTTCATGGGAACAATCACTGGTAGGAAAACGGGAGGAAATGTGCATAAATATTCAAAACAATATTTTCCCTAAATTTTGCAAGTTCAATTTGAGATACACAGAGGGATTCTAAATGCAGAGCTTTCCTTTGCCCACCTACCATTTTTTTTACTATTGAAGAACAAAACTGTAGACAGTGCTGTTAATTGGGTTACATGGGTTATGTGAAAATGGGAGCTACTGTGAAAGCTGAAGTGGAGGAGTAAGTTACAAGTATTGAAAAGACATAAAAATGAGTTGTAACTGAATGCTAATGATCAGGCTTTCTCTGCAGCAACTATCTGCTTTATTTCTGCAGACATCTAAATTACTGTTGACCAACAATGACTGTCTGGGCTCCTAGCACAAATCAAGGGAATGAGATTCTAACAATTATCGTGTGTTTCATGCTTGTGAAACAATGCAGGTGGATTGTGGGATTCAAACATAGTAATAGCATCAAAGCAGATGTTGGGTGCAACAGGAGATGGATCAAATAGCTAGACAAAAGTTGTGTTTCTTATTGTTGACTTCATATGAGTGTTCTGACATGCAGTTAGATGCAGGGATTTTGGTTGAGCCTTTGTGCACATGGGTTTGTTTGAAGCACAATGACATTTTTGTGAAGGCAACCAGGCACAGTCCGACAAAGTTCTGAACTTACGAAGTCTTTCTAGAAAGAAGTAATGCTTTTCCTCCTTACGCTTAATTTGGTTGACAAACTGGTATCAAATTCTTCCAACATCAGTCCCTCAACATGCTGGGAAAATGGTAACTGTTAGATAATAGACAAGACTTAATTTTAGCTCTGATGTAACTTTATTGGTGTGTTCAGCAGTCTTTGGTCTACGAGTGAATTAGGAAATCAAAGCTTCAGGGGGTTTTGTATACTGTAAACCCAATATCGTATTTTGGGTTAAACTCCACACAACCTGTACTGGTTACAGGCTACCCACAGAAGTTTTTTGTCAGCTTTTGGAAATAAGGGCTGGAATGGCAGGGAAGACAGGCAAATATGAATGATTAGTTCAAATGCAGGCTGTAGGAGAAGTAACACTTTTCTTTTGAGTTTATAATAGATAACAATGAAAATGGGTTGTCTCAAATAAAAGAATGCTCTCAATGTTCTCTTCGTTTTTATCAGGTAATATTCAGATTTGCCCTGGCATTTTTTAAGTACAAAGAAGAAGAAATCTTAAAGCTGCAAGACTCGATGTCCATTTTCAAGTACCTTCGATATTTCACACGTACAGTAGTTGATGCTAGGTGGGTAACTCACACCTGTGTAAGCAAAGGGCTTGTGGTGGGGCATGGAACAAGTTTGCTGTGTAACTTATTTATTTAATCTGTCTTAATTTTGATACAGAGAACTGGAGAGACAGCTAATGACTTCTCATTTAAAAATCTTATTAAAACAATGTGTGAATGACTGTTTCACACTGCAAAAATGAGAGGAGGCAAAATGAGAAGTGATGGATCATAGTTTTTTGGGGGGATCATTGTGATTACTTTGCCAGGTTGGTATTGTTTAGCAGTTGTATCGTGGTAGAAAAGTTTAAGTTCATCTTTAGGCAAGAAGTCTCACCTAGCATTATGGACATGACTCAAATTAGAAAATGTTGTACAAAGGACAGGTTTTTATTTACTGTAAAAGTATTTAAAAACATGAGCTGGGTTCTACCAGAATGAAACCAATTAAGGAATGCTAACGTGTAGGCTAATGCCATGTAACTTTGGCTATTTTTAAGCACATAATTTGGAGCAGAGATGGAATACAAGTTAAATATTCTGCTATATCTCAGTCCTTGCATAGGATATAAGGTGCATGTAAATTAGGGTCAAACATTTTTAGTTCTTGGTTTCAGGACTGCAGAGCAGCAGATTAAATCAGTCCCAGTATAACTTTTCAATCTTAATGTCTGAAAATATATTTGGCATAGATATTGGGATGGAATGATTCTGAATTCTGTACAAAATTAATATATTAGAATCTGAGCTGTTTGCGATTCCAAATCCTGAAATGATGGAGAAGGATGTGCTTGTGTGCTTGGTTTTGGGAGGAGGGGACACATACTCTTTTTAATCATTTTTTTTAAAGGCAGTAAATAAAACTGCCTTTCTTTTTTAACCTGATATTTTAAGAATGTAACCAATAATATATACCTCCGTGAGAAATTTAAGTTGGAAAAGGTGTGCAAAGGAGGAAGCCAGGTTTAGATGCTTAATCACAGCTTCAAATTTGACTTGCTTTCCTCTTAATATCATGTAAGGTTCTTAATGATTTCTCTCTCCTGTGTAAAATATGCAGTGCTAAAATATCCCATTTGAAGTATTTTTAACTTTGCTGTGAGAGGTCTTGTTTTGGTATTACCAAGTTTAAGCACTCATTCCCTGTTCTAATCTGTGGCAGATTCAGGTAAGGCCAGAATTTAGTGCATCAGAAGTGTTTAAGTAGAAATGCACTCTATGCCAGTCTGTAAATGTGTAACTTCTTGGGACTTTTAAGTTGCAGGTGAAAGAAGATGGTGTGGTGCTGTGGTGCCACCTAGGGAATGTGAGCTTGCCTGCCTGAACTGATCTGTATGATCTTATCGTAAAATAAGGCATGTTTCTTACCAAACCACCTGTTTCTTACTCTACCACTTCTTGTACAAGTTTTATAACATCAGGATTCAGTTGGTGCGAAGCACGTAGAACTGTCTGATACTGAGATGGACAAAAAGTTGTATGGTAGAACTAAAATTCAGACAGTCTGATACACGTAGAATTAACAAATGTTCTCAGTGAGTTAGAAAATTATTTTGATGGTGTTTCTAAGTTTAAGCTCTCTAATGGAGAAAAGTATGTGCATGGCCATGCTGAAGGTGATGGGACACCACAGACTGTGCATCTGCCTTGGTTTATTACAACTGCAGATTGTGCTGTAGCATGTAGGGAAGGCAGACAAGCTGTTGAGTATGTTCTGTTCATAAGTAGTGAGGAATGGTTCTTGCATTACAAAGCTAGGAAGAGGTTACTCTTAAACTCTCCAAATTTTCTTAGTGTTAGAGTACTGCTGATGGTTAAGTTAGGATAAGTGAAATTCCAGCTCCCCTTTTTCTACCCAGTAAGTACTGAGAACTTGTTTATTTGCAGATCAACAGTAATAACCAAGTTAACTCTATTTGGGCTGATTGGGGAGATCAGTTAGTAGTTTTCTGGGACTGAGAATGGGATGATATGGCATGACATGCAAAGAAGTGCATATTTTCATGTGAGGCTTTACTGATAGTAACTCCGAGATCTGTGCTGCAGTGAGAAATTCTGAGATGTATCACAGTTTGGCTTAAACAGGTTTTGTGCTATGCTTGTTCTTGTCTGTACTGTCCCAGGCTTTATTAGGACTCCTTCACTGTTTCATTATCCTGGATAACTTGAGAGCTGACTGTCCTGGGATTGAGCTTTCCAGCATACAGGGTGACAGGGTGTGCTGTGTATTCAGCCTAGATGATGGCATTCTGATTAGCCAAGCTTACATCTTCTGTTCAGTGTTGTCAGGATCTATAATTGCTGCAGCACTGCATAGAGTTTGCACGTGGCTTTGAGAACTGATGAGCATTTGAGAACACTTAACCACCTGAAGTAACTTTAAAACTGAGTACTGTAATGAACTTTCTTTCAACACTGATAACATCTGAGATCTGTCAGGTGTGTGAAGGAAACCAGAGATGGCAGTTACATGCTCAGTACTGATACAAACGGAGTACAGAACTGATTTTCAAAGATTCTAAATGTGAGTGATTATCTTCTTGTGTTGCTAATGTTGCAGGAAATTGACTGGTATCGCTTTTGGAGACCTGAATCCTTTTCCATTACGTCAGATCAGGAACCGGAGGACCTATCACCTGGAGAAAGTGCGTCTTGAACTAAATGAACTGGAAGCCATTCGTGAGGATTTCCTGCGTGAACGAGAGACCTGCGTAGAGAAAAGAGACCTCATTAGTGATGATGAGGAGGATAGTTGAAACTGCTCAACGTAAATTTGTCTTTGGGATTGCAACCCAAGTGAGTTAATGTCCAAAACTCTTTATTAATCCTGTCAACCAGAATGTAAACTAGTCGCTTTCGGAAATATGCAGGACAGATTTCCAAGCCCCAGCACTTTCAGAAACGTGTTGTTTTGTGGAGGCCAAACACTTTTGTTTACGTTTATGTTCATGGAGTTGTATGTAGGGCACTTAATATCTTCATTTAGCTGACAGTTGTTTTTCTGCAGCATACTCATAGTTGTCTGTATGTGAAACAATAGTAAGAAAAGTCTGAACGGTGTTTACTATGTTCATTGCCAAGCTTCTGCATTTGTTTGATTGCAATCATGTTTTTATAGTGCAAGTTCAATATGGGAAGACATCTTATTCTTTGGTTCCAGGTTGGTTTAATAAATGGGTTTTCATTGGTTTATCCTTGGGTGGAAGAAAAAAACCATTTTTGGTCACTAGAAAAGTACGGCTTGAAGCACGAGAAGGACTTTTACATTCCTTTATCTTTTCCTGAAGTGACGTGAAATGGATCATCCAACAGAAGCCTTTAAGTACTTAGGTGTAAGATAGGTCCCTATTTGTCACTGAATGTTCAGTGTATACTACAACAGTGATATTGAATATCACTTATCTGAGCAGGTGTGTTCCTGAAGCTTGGTGTTATTGCAGAAGGTTTAATTGAGTAAACTCTGTTCAGTCAGTTTGCTTAATAGTCACTTTTTTCCTGATTATCTCTCAAAAACACAAAACCACAACCAAAACCCAGCTAATAGGGAGGAAGAGCAGAGCTTGCTGCAGGAGTGCCATCTATTAGTACTAAATTAGTATTATTTTTCTATTATTTTGAATTTAAATCATTATGCCTATTTAGGTCTTAAAGTAGGACAGAGGCGTGGTCTTTAAAAAGAAACACAGCATTCTTTCTGCATGAATATATAACTAATCTATAATAGTGGTAAAATGGCATTCAAAAAATAAGTGTTAATCAAAGAACCCTAAAGGCCGTAACACATGCACACAAATCTGAGATCCTTTTTCAGCAGAAAAACGCAATGTTTGCTTGATCTGCTCAGGTTTTCTGTGAGCATTGTGTGCACATGCTTTAAGACAGCTGTAAGGAAGCAGTTGGAGCATGTGTGAAAATGTGACTGGAGGCCATTCTTTCACGTTTCATAGCTAGCTGTATTCTTAAGCAGCTCTGATGATGAGGAAGAGTTCTTGTTTCAGTGTGTAGATTTTTCTGGTGTGTTATTTGTTGATTAGTTGTTTTTAATTGCCTTTTCTCTGGACTCCTGCAGTGTTTCTTGAGCTGTTGAATCTTCATAATGTTAGATGGGCTTAGATGCTGGCTCAGGATAGGCTGCGATAAAACTTAACGTTCAAGTACTAGTCAGCAAATCTCTCAGCTCTAGGAAGGAGTGATTAATTGGCAAAACAAACCAAAAACAAGTGGTCAGGAACAGTCCAAGTGTGAGAAGTTTCTGCTTCATCTCTTGCTTGCATGAGAGCAAGTGGGATTTCTGTGGCAGGTGTACTCTTGTAACGGTTCTGAAGAGTCCATTGTGGCTGGGGAGAAATCTTGTGTCTGTTTCACAGCACTTTTTTTCCTTGTGAATGTATTTATACCCTTATCTAAATATATTATTCATCAGTTTATCTGTGAGGGAAGTATTTAATCAATGAGGTGAATGTCACTTGCAGGTTTTACTTTGACAGATAATGTATGCCTCTTCCTATGTGACTTCAAACTAGCCAGTGAGGGCACGTGGTGGAATCTTCTTGATTTGTATGTCACGTGTCTTCTGAAATGTCCCCTACCTTGTCTTGTCTATTGTAAGAAATAGGTTTTCTTTCTTCTTAGTTACTCTTGGTTGTTTACTTGAATTTGTTAGGCAGGGTTTTTTCATATTATTGCATGTACTGTATTCTTTTTACTTACGATCAGTATTTGAATAGAAAAACAGGACCAGCTTTTCTAATTTTCTACTATACTGTTTTTGGAAAGAGCTGGTCTCTAAATGAGTCTGTTATGTTCTATATTTTTTTGTTTCATCTTATTTTCAAGTGTTAACCGAACATTTTTCTAAGCTGAAGATCTTCCTTCTAGTGGCAACAGCTGAAATGTGGAGGTGAAGAATTAAGATACGTGTCTGCACTAGGAACCAGTTCTGTGACTTAAGATGTTTTCATGCAGAATTCATTAAAGTCTTCAGGCTGTGAAGGCAAAAGTAACTTTAGGGAACTGTTTGGGAAGTTCTGTTGATGGTGAAACACAACCTGCAGTGTTGCAGGGCCGTTTCTTTTTCACATTTGAGCTGAACTGTAAATTGTGCTATTGTGATTCATTATAAAAATTGTTAACTGATTGTATGGTGGAACAAAGTAGCTCTGTTTCTTACTCCATTATGTGGATTTCCTACCTGAATAGTAGGAGATGGTGCAAATCACATTGTCTCTGGGTACTTTGTTAGCTATTGAAATGAGTTGACTTCATCATTATAAAATGATCTGATATTCATTTACTGAAGTTCCCAGCAAGCTGTTGACTTCACTTGGTTAAGGGTCCTGAGTGATACCCTGCTTAATCTGTCAGCTTTGAGCAGTGACTACAGTTGGGGCTGCACGAGATGTACAACCAGTATTTGAACCAAATGAAACAGAGCAAAAGCACAGCAAGACTTGTCAGCCTGCAGAAGATGAGCTGTGCAGATACTAAGCATTCACAACCCGGGGGGGGGGGG